>JAJGOT010000002.1:1640000-1855000 GCA_022457155.1 Cladopsammia gracilis
TTTATTTGCAATATTTGTTTCTATTTTTAGTGTCCCCAATTAGTGCTTGCGCGCTAAATACCTTGACACTTACATAAAGTGATTATTATTATGATATATTATTATTATTATTATTAACCCTTACTCTAACCGTAGCCCAACAGTCTAACCAGTCAGTAAGCTGTCAATAGTTTGTTGGTCAACTGTTGTTTAGTTGTCGGCTGACATTTGGTATAATGAATAGCTGCAATAACATGTGGAATGCTTTCAAATCGGTAGTACACTGTATGTAACACATATATTATCTTGACTTAATTAAGTGAGAGATTTAACTCCACCTTGGACAAGTTTTGCATGTTAGGAAAGTACCTGATCGTCATACAGACTTGTAATGGCTGATTTAGGATGGCACAACTTTTGCCTACATCCATCGCATGCAATCTGCTCATGCCAGACATACAAAACGAATCGCATCGTCTAAATCAGCCTACAACTTGCTTACAACTGTTGTGTGCAACACGAAGAAAGTTGTAGGATTTTGAAAAATGTTTTAAAACCCTACGACAATCGTAGCCACATACAATGTTATATGATGTGAATTGTATACAATTTTCGCCTGACGCAAGTAGCGCGCGCTACAAAAACTCGCATGGCACAAAGTTGTGCCATCTCAATCAGCCTTAAGAGGAAGAGCAATGGTTAGAGTCATTCCACCCAGTTGGGCTTGCTTAATATTGGGACAGTTTCTATTGCAGTGGAATACACCCTACGGTGGTTAGGTTAATCTGAAGTTAGACTCGAAGCAGTTTTTCTTTGTTTCCAGAGTGAACACTTTCCATTTCTTGGAACACACACTTCTCGAGCATACAAAAACATGCGCAGTAGAACCACATTTTACATTGCCCTTGGCAGACTGCTGATGGTAGACTTGGGTGAAGATGAGGATAAGTTTGAATCATTCATGGCACCGATTACAAGTTAGTCCTCTTTCCACTTTCGTTTGTGAAATCTTTGTTATTTTTTACTTTTTGGCCATTTTTTCCCATACACAATGTACATAACTCGCTGAACGTTTTGACTGTCTTGTTTTGGTTGCGTGATATCTCCTTTCCCTCTTGAGTCAAATCTTATTAATGGATAAAATCCTCAAGTTAGACTTTCTCAAACTCGTTCGATTCTTATTTCTGGTATGGTAGTCCCAGTGTGTGACCATTCAAATACAAGTTTCAATGAGCATCGCTTTCTTGTAGTCCTATTTATTATGCAAAACAAAATGCAGTTCACAATGGTTTTAATGGTCGAATTTGTGTATAAATCGTTAAGTGTGATCATTGAAATAGAAGCTACTTTCAGATTGACATTTTGATATTTTTTTCTGGTTTTATTACATATATTCTCGTTGATCCAACAACTTTAGTCTTACATGTTTATATTTGGTTATATTTTCAGGCACTATGGATTCATTAGCTAGTCGGTTGGTGGCTGTTGGTAGTAACGCTTTCCAACAAGAGGAAACCAAGGTATCAGCTATTTTGCCGGGTTTTGCATTAATTTCCAGATCCAAACTTTGGAGCATTAAACTATATGAACAAGAACTGTTTGTATTTTTCAAGTAATGTTACCTGAGTACCAATGGGTACTGTTGTTTGTGTTTGTGTTTTAGCGTACCTTGGTTGGCCTGTGTCGGGATATAAGAGGACTCGCCTTTGCTTTCAGTAAATCCAGTTACATGATGCTGTTTGACTGGATGTATCTTTTGTACAATCAACCTTAGTGAGTTGTTGATTATTCCCCAGGGAGGCTCCCATATAAAAGTTTCATTGAAGCTGGGTGTTTCTTGGTGTTGTGGAAGCCATTGTTGGTTAGCTTTTGTGTTGTGGTGTGGGTATTGTTCAGTGTCTTTTGAATCTTTTGTTCTACGTCATTTGGTGATCACACCATCCGCAACACCAAGAAACTACCTTGAAGCTCGTCGTACCTTTTAGGGTTAAAAATGAGGTTGTAGCACCTTTTAGGGTGTTCAATGTTAAAAGGTCTCCATTTGTTGCTATTATGGTACCTTTTAGGGTAAAGAAAGGATAGATGGATAGTTAATTGCTTTCAAAATATCTGTGCAAGTAGAACGTTGACGATGAGACAGATTTTATTGCCAAGTAAAAACAGTGAAAATGATCATTGATGTTTTCTCTTGATACCCCCCCCCCCCCCCCCTTAGGGGTAAAATGAAAAAAATGCCAGCCACCTGCCAGGGCTGGACGTGAAAAACATTCATAGAAAAACGTACCACAATTAAAACCGCGACTTGACGCTTTCTAGCTTAGCTGTGTCCCTCAAAATTGGTCATCGCCAAACTAATGTAAACACAATAAAGCTTGAAAGCAGTAAGAAAGTCGTTATCTCGCTAATTTACTACGCGTAGTTACACTAGTAAATCCTGTTACTCGCAAAGTCAAATCTTGAGTTGTGTTATGCTGTTCTAACTTTTTGAGTCTGTGCTTTTGAGCTGTACTCTGCTATAGTGTTACTTACTATGCTGTATAAAATTGTTCTAACTTTTAAGTCTGTGGATGAAATCCTATGGTGTACTGAGTCATTCAAATGAAAGCTAGTGAGCATGAATTTCCTGTGGTATTGGTAGTTTTCAATCAGCAATTCACAAAAGGGAACAGGAACTATTTAACTTTTGGACTTGGTCACATGTACAGTTTCTTCTTTAACTCGCACAAGTTATCCCACATACACCTCAGTACTCCTCCGTGCAATAGAGTGGTGGTACCATGATCCTAACGTGTCCACACCAGTGTTGAAACTCATGGCTGAACTGGTTCAGAATCGATCACAGAGGTTACACTTTGATGTGTCGTCTCCAAATGGAATCCTTCTGTTCAGGGTCACCAGTGAGATGATCGTAGCTTACGGTATGAATAAAAGTACAAATGCAAATCACTGCTAGAGCAGTATTACAATGGAGTAGTGTCACTAAAAAGTCACATGAAATAAATAGAAATGAGATAAAATGGATAACAAGACTACATACTTGTTTTCTGAAAAAACTAAAAGCAACTGTATTACAACGGAAAATTGAAATTGTCGGCGTCATTCGCAATGATGTTTCTAAGCGGTATTAGTTTCATTCTTAAGAGAGGGAACCGAGGTATAATCGTACGTGTATGCCTTTCATACCGTTAACATGTAAAACATCCGTTTACAAAGATTTCTTGTAGTATAATGTAAAACTTTTCAGTTGCTGCCAGACCATGGAAAGAATATTTTTTTAGAACGATGCCTCTGTTGACAATTATTAGAGCCTTTTAGAGGGCATGTTAGTATTTGAATACTACAAATCGTTAACAATAGCACGGTTTTAACATTTCAGGTTCCCGGATCCTGACATTAACAGACACTTCTGAAGACCAGGTGTACCAACTCAAGTATCCTTCAGTAGTTCAAAATGTTATATTAAGTGACCAGGAAATTCTCCTTTAGGCCCTGGCCAAACGGAGTCGAAGATAAGCGGAAGTTTACAACTTGTGATAACTAACGACTCCGTGTGACCAGGACTTGCGTGTTCTTGGGATTGCTTGCGATAACTTACGACTCCTTGTGACCAGGACTAACACATTCTTGGGATTGCTTGCGATGACTTACGACTCCTTGTGACCAGGACTTGCGCGTTTTAGGGATTGCTTGCGATGACTGGCATTCACTTTTATCGAGCTTAAATTATTATTACAAGGGTGTTCACCTTACAGGGATGTCCACCTTATAGGGGTGTCCACCTTTCAGGGTTCTGCACCTTAAGGGTTGTCCTCCTTCCAGGGGTGTCCACCTTACTGGGTTGTCCTCCTTACAGGGGTGGCTGCCTTACAGGGGTGTCCGCCTTTCAGGGGTGTCCGCCCTACAGGGGTGTCTGCCTTACAGGGTTGTCTGCCTTGAGCGAGTTGACTGTAGTCACACGTTTGACTTTACTTGACGCAACAGTGTTTTGTTATATTGTCTTAATCTGCCTTCAGACTCAAAGGCATCGCCATTTGTTTCTCCATGCTGAAATCCGCGCTGTGCGGTGGTTATGTTAACTTTGGTGTGTTTAGTTTGTACGGCGATGATGCTTTAGAGAAGGCGCTCAAGACGTTTGTTGAACTTTTGTCTTCCATTCCTCACAGCAGTTTATTGGTATGTAATGTAGTCATTCATTTCTATTTGCACCCCCGGTGGGGGTGGGGGTGGGGGTAGCCAATCACAACAGACGCGGATTATTCAGTGAACCAATCAGCACTCGACTAAGCAAAAACATGTAGCCAATGCCAAGCACAGGAAAACGCGTGCGAGTATGTCACAGTTGGTTTTGGTTAAGAAAGTGGCGCGAGAGTTTTTTAGCCAATCCGAAAGCGTAGTAATGCAAAAACAAAGCAATTGCGAAATTACTTTCGACACAATTGAAAACTGCTGTGTTTGTGGTGAAGACTCATAGGAGTGATCGGTCAGTTTTCAGTTGAATCCCTTTATCGTTTGCCTTCAGTATTTTGTGGACCCTTTCAATGAGTTCGTTTAGTTGTTTATCGTTCATTTTGGTTTTGCGCATGTCATCTGACCTGATAAACCTCTCCAAATATCAGCATAAATTCCAAGTTATAACCAACGTTTGTTCTTTTACAGGAATATCCAAAACTGAGTCAGTCATATTACGCACTGTTGGAGATCCTAGCACAGGATCACATGAATTTCTTAAGCGGTCTGGAACCTCAAGTAAGTACCCTGTATTGGAATTTAGTTAAGGATGAACGTAACATTCAAACAACGGGTAATGGAAGAGTTGATCGCACACATTAAACGTATCTTGTTAACTTCAAAAAAACGTATGTAACATTAAAAAATGGAGTAAATAAAAAATAAAAATAAAATAAGAGTGTTATTGATTGATCGGCCTTTAAAGTTAGATCGTATTTCATATTTTAAGTCATTCTTCTCGTGTCTTTCTTTTCAGGTATTTATGTATATATTATCCTCCATATTGGAGGGACTCACAGCTTTAGGTAAGGAATCTCCATCTGCGCTTATTGTCTGGCTGTACAGCCCTTGCTCTGTTGTTTATTTTTGTGTCGTCTATAGAAGACTGCACGGGGATACCTGCAAAGGGCACACTTGCATACCTAGACTGCACAGCAATACCTGTATAGGACCTATCAAGTGAACACTTTCAGTCATAGAGTAGACTTGTGTAATGTCTTTCTGACTATTGGGTCTTTGTATGAAATACTACATTGTGACAGATCAACTGAAAGCTCTTTATTACTGATCAGTACTGTCCTATGGTACTGTTTGCATTCTGTTATTTTCCAAAATGAAATTCGAGTCCTTTCTTACGTATGAGTGAAAGCGTTAAATAACACGTCCGTGACGTTCATCGTGGGTTCTGCGACGGTTAACTAAGAATCCCTGCCTCTTTTGTCATGGAAAAAAAAAAAACTGCGAAAACTCGTTACACTTTACTTTACCATGCATCGGCGATTTTCCTTGCGCGCTCGTTCGTTGTTTCGCATCTTGCTCGAATGTAGTAAAAAGAAAAATTAAACAACAGGTTATTGACATAAAATTGAACCATTGGTGAAGTACTTTATACAGTCGAACCCTCTCTGCCCTTTAACTCACAAGAGTACCATACATCAAAATTCAAGAAAATTCCAAATTTCATTTTTATAAATTATTGAAAAACAAATGGTACCATGCAAAAGTACAGCCGAAGAGGTTTCATTTGAATGGCCACACCATAGGATTTCGTCAACAGACTCAGAAGTTAGAACTACACTACATGTCTCCATAATTGACTCTGGGATTGAATTTTGTTATCTTTGGGACCGAGAGAGCTGTCCGTAAGGAGGTGTTTGACTGTATTATTATTAGCATATAAAAAGTAACTGCTAGTATTCAAGCACTCGGATTCAGTGTGAGTTGACTGTTGTTTGTTTGTGCGTTTTTGTAGATATTATGGTCTGCACAGGATGTTGCGGCATATTAGACTTTATAGTGACACATTTGTTCAAAACGCTCTCTAAGAGAAGGAAGAAAAACGCTTCAGGAATGGAAGAACAGCCGCCATGTTTAAGGATTCTGGAATCGCATCCTGAAATGATTCAACAGGTAAATTGCACGCTATCCACCCTACTGACAAACTCAGGGCACGAAATTAACTTTCTTCTCAAGGAGACATTTGGCTCCTAAATATTCCAAAGTGGTCGCCAAGTCCAAAAAGTTAGTAGCCATTCTTTTTTCCAAAAAAGAAAACAAAAAATATATCGACATATTCAAAATTATGAGAGCACGAGCGACGCGGAATATTCTGAGCCCACGATATGTACTGTTAGCCAAAGGGACATTCAGTGAATGCACAATATGCAACATAGCCTCCGAAATATCCAAGATGGTGGATGTTGACGTTTGACTTCGTAGAGTTCGTGACGGTTTTGCTACAAACCTCATCATTCGCACCGATTTACCCACCTTCAAGCTTTATCTAATTGCACAATACATAAAGGTAGGATGAAGTAAAGGGTTCTGGTCGCCAATGTGGCGACTATTAAACTTTGGAATCTTGGTCGCCAGCACGGAAAACCTAGGCGCATTGGCGACTGTATCAGGCGCAATTTCGTGCCCTGCAAACATTTACTTTTATTTGTAAATGAGTTTTAAAATGTACTGTGGATTCCCTCTTTACCTTTGCATTTTCATTTGTTGTCGTTGTCCACACGTAAGCGATTGAAGTCGACTGGAAACCCTATTCTGTAATGACTTATTCTGATGTTGTTACATTTATCATGAAGTTTTCGATCGTTTACTCGTGGATAAAGGATGAAACCGTAGAAAATGTCGTCGTTTTGTTCATCTTTCCCTCGACATAGTGTTCATCTTTCCCTCGACACAGTGTTCATCTTTCCCTCGACACAGTGTTCATCTTTCCCTCAACACAGTGTTCATCTTTCCCTCAACACAGTGTTCATCTTTCCCTCAACACAGTGTTCATCTTTCCCTCAACACAGTGTTCATCTTTCCCTCAACACAGTGTTCCTCTTTCCCTCGACACAGTGATCCTCTTTCCCTCGACACAGTGTTCATCTTTCCCTCGACACAGTGTTCATCTTTCCCTCAACACAGTGTTCATCTTTCCCTCAACACAGTGTTCATCTTTCCCTCAACACAGTTTCATCTTTCCCTCAACACAGTGTTCATCTTTCCCTCAACACAGTGTTCATCTTTCCCTCAACACAGTGTCCATCTTTCCCTCAACACAGTGTTCATCTTTCCCTCAACACAGTTTCATCTTTCCCTCAACACAGTGTTCATCTTTCCCCCAACACAGTGTTCATCTTTCCCTCAACACAATGTTCATCTTTCCCTCGACACAGTGTTCATCTTTCCCTCAACACAGTGTTCATCTTTCCCCCAACACAGTGTTCATCTTTCCCTCGACACAGTGATCCTCTTTCCCTCAACACAGTGTTCATCTTTCCCTCAACACAGTGTTCATCTTTCCCTCAACACAGTGTTCATCTTTCCCTCAACACAGTGTTCATCTTTCCCTCAACACAGTGTTCATCTTTCCCTCAACACAGTGTTTATCTTTCCCTCGACACAGTGTTCATCTTTCCCTCAACACAGTGTTCATCTTTTCCTCGACACAGTGATCATCTTTCCCTCAACACAGTGTTCATCTTTCCCTCGACACAGTGATCCTCCTTCCCTCGACACAGTGATCCTCTTTCCCTCAACACAGTGTTCATCTTTCCCTCGACACAGTGTTCATCTTTCCCTCTACACAGTGTTCATCCTTCCCTCGACACAGTGTTCATCTTTCCCTCGACACAGTGTTGATCTTTCCCTCGATACAGTGTTGATCTTTCTCTCGACACAGTGTTGATCTTTCCCTCGACACAGTGTTGATCTTTCCCTCGGCACAGTGTTCATCTTTCCCTCGACACAGTGTTGATCTTTCCCTCAACACAGTGTTGATCTTTCCCTTGACACAGTGTTCATCTTTCCCTCGACACAGTGTTCTCAGTTGAACTCGTAACCGATAAGCCCTGCCATTTTAAGCGTCGTTTAGTCCTGTTGAAAAAATTTCGATTTAAGGTGCGTTATCGGTCGTTTATATATGGACGGACGTTCTAACCATTGGAAATGATTTCCATTTTCAAGCCGTTTTCAATTGAATGTCGAAAGTTTTTGCGATTACTATGTTTTTCAATGGTACGCTTTGTGATTGGCTGAAACAATTTCGTGCCACTTTTTCAACCAATCAGAAGTAAAATCAAAACCAAATGTGACTTGCTCGAACTAGTTTTTCCGCGCTTGGCGCCGGCTACATGTATTTGCTTTGAGTTCTGAGTTTTTGATAATGAAAGTTTTAACAACCTTTAATTACATCTTTGCAAGCTTAAAATACAATGTTAAGGGGGCATTACGGTTGGTTTTAGGCAAAAATTTAAAAATTCGTCAATTTTTTTATTACCTCTCAATGAATACTTAAATCTATCTAGTTTCAGAATATATATTCATTTCTTTGGCAAATTAATTTTTTCCACTATAAAATAAGGGCCTTTTTGTGGGTGGCCCCTCATATTTTTCAAAGAGTATTTAAGCAATTGCCGTCAAATTTGGTAGAAAAATTCTTTATGTACTTATCTGTGACCCTATGGAGTAGAATTTCATTTTCTCAATTAAACCTGGTTTTATAACAAATTTGCCTTCTAAAACTTTTGATTGGTTACCGTGGTGACCAAAATGGTCTGAAGGCGAAGACACCATTAGTTTGCACTCCATCTCATAAAGATTTATTGTACCAAAAATCAAGTGATTTTTATGAAAGCAACTTGTCAAAAAGTGAGGGGCTGTAATCTAACCCCCAAAACAACATTTTTTTAGAAATTGTTAATTATTAACCTAAAATAAACAAATCATTAACACCGGTTATCCCATGTGGTAGACAGTGACCTTGATGTGCTCTGTACAAAGTTTGAATCAATTTGAATTAATTGTCAATTAAATACGATTTTTTTATTAAGCAGCCAAAATCTTACCAAAAATCAACCGTAATGCCCTCTTAATGTGTAAGAATAAAAAATAAATATAAATATAAATAGAGTTCTGATTGGTTCATTGGATTGTCTGCCTCTGTTGAAAGTTTTTGCGATTACTATGTTTTTCAATGGTACGCTTTGTGATTGGCTGAAACAATTTCGCGCCACTTTTTCAACCAATCAGATGTAAAATCAAAACCAAATGTGACTTGCCGCACACCTTTTCCCGCGCTTGGCGCCGGCTTCATGTATTTGCTTTGAGTTCTGATTGGTTCATTTCATTGTCTGCGTCTGTTGTGATTGGCCAGAGTGACTTGTCTGTACGCGTTTTCCCGCGCTTGGCGCCGGCTACCGGCTGCTTTGAGTTATGATTGGTTCATTGGATTGTCTGCCTCTGTTGTGATTGGTCAGAGTGATAACTGGTTTTACGACACTCGATTGACAATTGCTCTAAATAGTGACTTTCTTTTTTATCTCAACTTGTAGATGCTGTCGACAGTATTGAACATCGTCATGTTTGAGGATTGTAAAAACCAGGTGGGATGCAAATTAAACACAGAATGCGCGAACTGTTTCAACTTTTGATTGCCGAATAGTTCGCTCCTCTTCAAACCCAGCTGATTGCAATTCCTGAATTCAAAGATCATCGTCATATTAGTAACAAAATTCACATGTGTTGTTCACCGTGAAAAACGAAGATATTTTTATTGCACGTTATTTTTTAAAGAACTCAACAGAAGCAGAGGAATCGTGTTGTAAAACATAGCAGTTTTCTTAAGAGAGTGTGACTGGAAAAGAGTATGTCTTTCCCATTAGCGTTGCAGCCATAGGTAATGATTGTGTTGGATTCTCATTGCAGTGGTCAATGTCCAGGCCCCTTCTCGGCCTTATCCTTTTGAATGAAAAGGTGAGAAAGCTTTTGATTGAGATTAGCTTACAGTTGAAATTTAACTTGAACTGATGTGGCGCGGTTCCTATAACTGTGAGGTGCGTTTATTTCAGTATTTTCAAGAGTTACAGCGGAATGTTATTGCGATGCAACCAATGGAGAAACAGGAAGACATGGCACAGTGCTTCAGGAATCTCATGGAAGGAGTTGAACCCTCGCTAATCACCAAGAACAGGGACAGGTAATGAGCTTTTTTAGTCCCAGAGTCAATCGTCCACTCATTCAGTACGGTTTTATGTACGTGCATGGGTAAGAACCCAGAGTGTGACCATTCAAATGAAGGGTAACGAGTATTACTTTCCGCGGTACTGTTACAATGCTGTACGAGCTGGTTCTAACTAAAGTAAGTGTAACCATTCAAATGAAAGCTGAAAAGCGGTACCCTCCTGTGGAACTGTACAACTTATTCTGTACAAGATGAAAGCTACTGAGCAGTACTTTCCTGTGGTACTGTTTATTATGCTGAACAAAGTAGTTCTAACTTTTGCCTTTGTGGATGAAATCCTACAGTGTGACCATTCAAATGAAAGCTACCGAGCAGTACTTCCCTGTGGTACTGTTTATTATGCTGAACAAAGTAGTTCTAACTTTTGAGTTTTTGGATGAAATCCTGTGTGACCATTCAAATGAAAGCTAGTGAGCAGTACTTTCCAATGGAACTGTTTATGCTGAACAAGGTAGTTCCAACGTTTTAGTTTAGTGGATGGAAGTGTGGATCGAGCTAGCGAAAAGTTGAAGATAACCAGGCTTGATGTTTTCTTGGCTTTATGCGCTGCTTTGATAATTGATAAGGGGATTTGCTCTGTTTGGTCAAAACTCTACTAAATATTTGACTTAGAGCCTTTGCTGTCACACAAAACACTTTAAGAGCACCAAGAGAAAAATAACAAGTGGTTTCTCGAAGAGAAAAAAAAAACATAATCAGATTTAAGCGATTTTCCCAAAACATATTGGTAGAAATTTCCACCCAGGCCATCTGCAGCCAAAGATACTTATTTATAGCTTTTGTTCGCCAAAGATACTTATTTATAGTTTCTGTTCAGCAGTCAGTGCACTAGTGGAGTAATTGTTAACATAACTGGAGTTTCCATTCATACAAATATGTTTTTGACTTTTCAAAGTAATACTAGAAATGGTGTTTATGGCCCTTTTAATAACTTTCATAACAAATCTATTCACCACGGTCAAAAGTTAGATCCATGTTACATGATTTGAGATTTTATCTTGGGATTAAAGAGGGCTGAGCAACTACCATTAATGTTAACATTTTGTTCAATCACATCGGCGGGACCTTCGCCTTTCGAGTTCTGATATGGCTAACTGTAACCCTCACGTAACCCTGTAACCCTGACGATTATACCAACTGATGTAAATTGACACTTGCAAAAAGGAAAATAATACGATTTGTCAAGATGTGCAGAAATTAAAGAGTGACGTGCAATTAGGGTTAGTATTTCTAATATGTAGTCTGTCATTCAATACAGGTTCACACAGAACTTATCAATATTCAGACGAGAGGTGAATAATTCTCTAAAGGCCCCCACCAACGGGGGAGGGGTAATTAAACCGGAAGCTGGAATAGATATGGTGGCGTGACACTGGTAGATATCGACCGACCGGTCAGTAAATACGACGATTGTTGCCCTCGCGGCGATCATCAAAGTTGCGAGAGTGAAACGGGAGGCGCCATTCTTACCCTTCAGTGAAAACCAAGCAACGACGAAAAATTGGTTATCAAGGCAGATAAAATGGATAAATAAGCAAAGCAAAGGTGTCATCACTTTCTTTCAAGACGAATGTTTGATGTGAAGGTCTACGTGTGTTGGTTTTGTCACTGAAGTTGTTACCTTTCAACGCCGCACTGCGCCGCGAAAAGTGACAAAGACGATCGCTAAGAAAGTAAATCTTATGAGAGATCTTATATCGAGTTTTGAAACCACGAATAGTAAAAATATAAAGTAGATTAGGAACAGTTCATTCATACTCGCATTTGCCACTTTAGAAACGAGAAGGAAACTGGGCCGAGTGAACTTTCGCAACGACTTCTGGGATCGTTGACATCGTTATTCTTTTGTCTCTGTCCCCTGTAACAGTCCCAGAAATCGTTACGAAAGTTCACTCGGCCCAATTTCCTTCTCGTTTCTAAAGTGGCGAATTGCTTTATTACTGATGAATGTTTAAGTTCTTGTTAGTCTACAAAGCAGATTCTCAAGAACCTCACTAGATCTTCCGCACCCAGTCCTACTCACCCCGGGAAGAACGTAAAGTCCCGTCCCGACAAAGGCTTTTAGAGAAATTTGTGAGAAATTTGTGTTACAGTTCATACTCGTAGTTATTCAGCTAGGATAAAATCAATGCCAAATGAACAAATAAATAAGTACGCTAGCTAGCTAGCCTGGTCTTGTAGTGTATCATTTTTTCAGTTATTAAAGCTTCACCAGCGTTTTAATCGCCTCCGAAAATCATTTGACTGAGCCCGACGTCCTGTTCAGTGGTGTTGCTAAGTAGCGTGGCGGTCACGGTCATCTAATCTAATCTAATCTAATCTAATCTAATCTAATCTAATACTATAATAAGAACGCAAAAAGTCAACGCAAAAAGACAACAACACTTTTGGTTTGCATTGCCTTGTAAACATAATAGCACAAGGTGATCACGCACGTAAAGTTTTAAAGCATTGCAATAAATGCAGCAAGAAACAAAAATGAAATTGAAATTGAGTGTTTAATAGCCACTATTCATTGCATTGATGCTCGACGCAAAAAGCTCAAGTTTTCTGAAACGACCTCGTGTTCCGCATTTTTTAAGGTCTCGCCATGATTTGTTTACAATTCCCAACAAAATTTTGTCGTGAACTGTGCATGCCCCGCACGTGTGAACATGACATAAGTATGCCCCGCACTTGTGAACATGACACAAGTATGCCCCGCACATGTGAACATGACATAAGTATGCCCCGCACGTGTGAACATGACATAAGCATGCCCCGCACGTGTGAACATGGCATAAGTATGCCCCGCACGTGTGAACATGACATAAGCATGCCCCGCACGTGTGAACATGACATAAGCATCCTTGTTTTTAGGCTCCTTTCTACTGTATGCTGCGCTAACGTTCTGGACCCGGTTGTTCGAAAGCCGATTAACGCTAATCCCGGATTAAAAGTTAAAGGATTTCATTTCTCTTCAAAAGCACATTTATAGCTAGTAGTGAAGACAAGTTAAAGTCGAAAGTGAAGGGCAGAAAACTTTGGAAAATTTTCAATTGTTGAGTTTCAATTGATTGAAAATTGACGCTAATCCTGGGTTAGCTTAATCGAGTTTTGTATAACCCGACCCTGATCGAAAAGCAAGAACAGGGGATTCTCGTATGAATGTGTAATAATGATGAACTTTATTGAAGTGTCAATAATCTATAGCTGGCTGAGGAGACAAGCCTCCTTCATTAATCGTAGACTCGTTAAATATCAAGGGCTGGTTATTTAAACGAACTCTAACTTAGACCGCGGTTTTAGAAAATTTATGGACCTCCACATCTGTTTACAAGTTGGTTATTTCAGGAGATAAATGTATTTCTAGTCTGTGTTATATGCCTACTTGACATTGGTTTCAGCAAATAGCGTTTTAATATTAGTGTTGGCCAGATTGAAATGGGGTGAGACCGCGGTTTTGTTAAACACCGTCTAAACTTCGTTTAAATAACCGGCCCTAAGACTACCATATTTTACTGAGTACAAGAGTCTGCGAAGACACACTACTTTTCAGTCCTCAGGTTAGCAAAACCACTCGGCAATTGTGGGAAGCAATTGAAATGGCGCGCGAATAAAAACACGGCGACCGTTTTAAAAAATGCAAAAGGGGAATAAGAGTGGGCGTGGGGGAAACATCGATTCAACTCATTTGCGTTGGTTGTAAACATCGCTTGTGTCTACGCATGCGTTGCTCTTAGTATCACTATAAAGATTGTCCCATTGTGCCGGTTCAATTTTGGTCCGCAACAAATTTTGCACAGATCTGCCTGTTGTTTTTGGGATCTAACAAACCCAGAACTGTGCAGTGAACACCTTGACCGGTTACGTTTTTGTACTGGCATTTTGCAAGTTTCGTGCTAGACTACGTGTACAGGTTATGTACAATCGGCGTTTATGTAAGACATGTCAAAAAAAAAACCAAAATACCTAGAATTTGCCCCAAAAATGCGAAGTTAAATAATATTTCACCTATTCTTTTCATTTCTTACAAATAAAAGTAAAAAAAGTTTACAAAAGGCTTCCAGTGGAATACAAATTAGTACTAGGAGAAAAAAAAAATTAAAGCGGCTATTAGATTTTAATCTAATCCTTTTTGTATAAAGAGATGAGCGAGGGATAATTTGGGTTAAAAAATAAACAATTTTCTCTAAATCATCCCTTCACTTGTCTAATTTGAGAAACGTCACTTTTGAAACGTTCGGTACGCCAGTTTTAGGAACATTATAATTGCTGAATATTTTTAGACGTCGCTTTACTAAGAAATGCAAACAAAGAAGCAAACTCATTTACACCGGCAGAAAGCTTATTTTTTCGACATTTATATTACCAAAAATCAGCTTTCGCTATCGCATATTATCCACTTATTTTCTAGATAAAACTATATAATTTCGGGAGCCGTGAACGGCGAATTTTTGGAAGACAAATTTACCCACATTTTAATACTCTTGAATTTTGCGCCTTCGACAGCAGCCGAAGAGCCACAACTCTGTCTTGTAAAAGAGGACTAATCAATAAATCATCGGACACCGTGTTTCGTCGTATTTTATTTTCGAAAGAAAATTACATCATTTTCTTAAATACGCTGGTTTTAGGGTACACCGGCGTTAGACACATACTTCAGTCGCTCTTTTCTCACAAGGATAGTGGAGTAGGCAATCACGCGCGCTCGCGAATATCGCGTGCGCAAGGACACGTGACAAGCGGGGAGAAGAAAAAAAAGAGTCTAGCTTTATGCATTCTACGTATAAATTAAAGAGAGCAATAAATTCAAATAGAAAATGCCCCTTTATTTACCAGATTTACCCTGGATAACGACGTTTCTTTGGTGTCATTTAGTGAGTTTGACCATTCTGTGCATAAGCCCGGCTGTTTTTATCGACTGAAAATATTGTACGCAGGGGCGGATCCAGGATTTTGAAATGGGGGGTGAAATTTTAAATGCAATAGAACCAAAGCCTGGTTGAGGTGTTTGAGGTCAGTGCATCAGAAAGAAAGGGTCTCAGAAAAGGGGGGTGAAGATTCACCCATTTCACCCCCTTGGATCCGCCCCTGGTACGATACAATGAGAACAGGTGCACAATTTGCACGGATCCAAACAGTAACTGCACTGATCACACTACTGGTACAATGTCAACCAAAATGTGGCTTTTAACAGGAACAAACCACACAAAAACAATCCAAATTTTAATTAAGAATTGTTGCTTTTATTTATAGGAACGATTTATATTTCACAATTACTATTCAGTTGAATTTGGCCTCTACCTGAATTGGGCTTCTAAGGTTTCTATAACGTAAATTGTCTAGGATATTATAAGAATTAAGGAAATGACTTTTGTACAACATATAAGATCCCTCTGTAACGAAATACACAGCAATATTAAAGTGCTATATATGTGTTTCTAAAGCGAAGTTCAATTTGCTCTTCAAGTAATGAGCACGGAATGTCTCCTTGACGTGCGCATCCTTCAGTGCAAATAACTTTTTTACAATTGCACCAGATTTCGACACCAAGCAAAATTTTTGACACCTGTAGAAAACGGTGTCAGTCGATTTGGACTCTATGTACAAGGCACTGAAATGTCCATCGCGATACTTTCATCACGGTCTGTTCTCTTCTGTCGGTTTTTTTGTCCTTCAAGTCGTTTACTGTCGAGTAAAGGAATCAAGACATTAAATATATGATAAAAAATTAAACAGCCTGGGGGCCGAGAAACAATGACCGAAATTCCATATTGATTAAGTACCATTACTTAGTTCTCTATATAACCAAGAAAGAACATTCTTTTTTTTATTTGAAACAATAATGACGGATTTTGTGAAGTCACTCTATACATCAGTTGACAACTAAAATTCAAACAAACACATCTAGGAGAATGCACTTTGTGTTCCTAGTTTGTGGACCTTCAGCGAGAGAGACAATTTATTTTATATGTCAGTGTCTAAATAATAGTATTTTTCAAATCGCTTCACCGGGCTCATGACCCTATAAATCATCAGTTCCTTTTGATGCAATTATTCGTTATCCAAACCACTATAAACTGATAAAATAATTGTCGTAGAACAGAAGCAACACCGCACCTTGTTATGAGCGTATGTTTTTAGTAAGCGTTGAATGAATCCTTGTAAACTTTAAGTCCATCTCCTAGAGACTCGTCGGGTGTTACTTGTTGTTGTAGAAGCGACGCATCATCTGATCCGCCATCAACCATAAAATGAGCCACTGTGATTGGCTGAGTTGAAGGGTTTCCTGGTACATACCCTTCCCTTATAAGGTAAGTAAAAAAGATTATGTAAACTTTTTTTGAAAATCACGCTAGCCCCAACAGCAAACTAAAAGGTGCTGGTTTCCACGAGGGACATAAACATCAGATATATTAAAACTAACAATAGAATATAGAGAATATAGAGCAGTTTTCAATTGAGTGTCGTAAAACCACAACCAAAGTAATTACTCTGACCAATCACAGCAGTCGTAAACAATACAATCAACCAATCAGAGCTCGAAGCAATAGACCAATTTCGATATATTAAAATTCATACATGGCTCCGAGGCTTGGGAGAATAAAACAAAGGAAACGAATAATTCAACGCTGAACCTCGATGTGATTTCTTTTGTTTTATTCCCCCAAGCCTCGGAGCCAAGTATGAATTTTAATATATCGAAATTGGTCTATTACATGTCGTCGGCGCCAAGCGCGGGAAAACGCGTGCGAGCAATTCACGATTGGTTTTGGTTTTACTTCTGATTGGTCGAGAAAGTGGCGCGAGATTTTCTAGCCAATCACAAAGCGTAGCAATGAAAAACCAAAGCAATTGTGTAATTACTTTTGACACTCATTTGAAAACTGCTCTATATTCACTAATCAAAACTATAACAAAATTCTCGAATCTGATTGGTTGTCAGCAGGCTCGATTTGAGCATCAATAGGACAGTTTACGCGCCATGCTTGTAATTGGACGATGTAATTGGACAGTACGCGTCATTTGCGCGCGCTATCCTTTTCCCGTGCATGCATCTCGGTCAAAAACACACTCAATTGTTGTTTTTAATCACCAAAACGTGTAACCATTTAACGTTTTATCCTCAAATTTTGTTATAGTTATGATTAATTGGTAACAGGGCTTCGTGTCGTCCAATTCTGTCTGTAATCATACTCGTGATTAAACAAATCGGACTCCGCGACTCTTATGATTACAGACCGAATTGGACTCCACTCAGTCCTATTACCATTATTAATTAACTGCAACACTAACCTAAGACCTAAATACTAAAATTTAGAAAACTAAACATGGTTTGAATAAGTGAGTTTTTTAATTCATAAAGTTTGGTTTTATTCCCCAGTTCATAAGATAAACGGCCACAGTATTTTAGAGTTTCACTTCCCCACTGATGCACCATGACAGTTTCCTTAGAAACCAACTCACGGCTACCTTTTCTACACGAATACATAGCCTGGCATAAAACAGATGCGAAACGCAAACGGAAACAAATAAAAATGTAAGTACGTAGGTAGCTCCATATTACCTGAAATAGATATTGCTGATATAGGCCTCTCTTCTTAAAGCTGCTTTTACCTGTAAGGAAGTGAATTTCTAAGTTAATCGAAGGTGGTAAACAATATTTTAGTGAGCCTCAAATTGCTATTTAATTTGGTGTGCAATGACAGGTTTTTTTTATGAAATATGTAGTGGTATCCATGGAGATGGTTTTACTTACCGCAGACGCAAGGTTACCCGAGAGGATCTGGTATGCAGCGGAGGTATGTTCTGCGAGTTCAGACTTCCATGGCTGCTTAAGCTTCATTGTAATTTCACCTGTTGAAAATCAGTCAGGTCATTAGCAACGCAGTTATTAACCACTCGGCTACACATGTTTACCTCAACCAGTAAAATGGCGGTGTATTTTGATCTTTAATTCTATTTTCTAAAACTTTACTCGAGAAAAGTAAACAACGGACAAGTTCAAAAAGTTTCAGCCATTTTTCAAAACTTTCTGCCGAGTAAATGCGTTATTATGTGACAGTCATCTTACACCAAATCGAGAATTATAATAGGCGAGCACAAGAGTGCAATAACTTCTTGTATCTGCACTCGTTTTGGTGTTTTTTTTTTTCATACTCTGAAAACCATAGTCTTGCCGTGACATCAAACGACATTTATTACAGGATCGACTGTGAATTAAGTGGAGCTTATACCAAGGTTATTTCAATAAACGCATTTGGTACTTACCAGGGTAGGGTGCGTATGCCGCTCTGGGAGGATGTGGGGGTTGACAGGGGTTTTGGCAAGTTGGCATTACAGATGGATCACAACAGCCGGCCATTGCCATTCCCATGTCAGGCATCGGAGGGGGTGGGGGTGGTGGAACGCTGAAGGAAGCGCAGGGGTTCAAGCAGGTTGGTCCTGGTGGACAGCAGTCCATTTGTTTTTGATCTGTTGGCTTATCCATTTGTGGACCATCCTGTTGTTCCAATGGAGGAGCCATTTGTTGTTGGTCCATTGGCGGAGCAAATTGTTGTTGGTCCATTGCTGGAGCAAATTGTTGTTGGTCCATTGGCGGAGCAAATTGTTGTTGGTCCATTGCTGGAGCAAATTGTTGTTGGTCCATTGGCGGAGCAAATTGTTGCTGGTCCATTGGCGGAGCAAATTGTTGCTGGTCCATTGGTGGGGCAAATTGTTGCTGGTCCATTTGTGGTCCCTCGGGTCCTGCCATATAGTTTGCTATGGGCTGCTCTGGTTGCTCTGGCTGCTCGGGTTCAGGCTCTTGCTTGTCCTGTTGTGCTGGGCCGCGTTTGCTGGGGTCTGGTGCCGCTGGAATAACGATAGAAAAGCAGGTTATGAACCGCAACAGAGAGAAGAGAATGGGCGAATGACTGCAGAACGATGTCCTAACAAAACGTCTACTTACCATGTGTCAGGGCAAGTATCGTAAGGCACAACAATAGTGTAACTCGTGTCATCTTGGTCAGCGATCCGCTATGTGAAAATAGAAAGGATGTGTGAACTTAAAATACATGAGAGAATGTACCATGTAAGATGTTACTGCGCCTTTCAATAACATGCGGAATTTGAAATTCAAATTTCCACCAACGATTGTGTTTTACGCTGCCGTCAATCATCTTAGCTTACCTCTCGGGAAACAGATCTTCACTTCAATGAGGTCAAAAGGTCACGTCCGTGCATTATGATTGGTAGATTTCGATCCATTTTGTTTGTTTCTTTTTTACATGGTCCGTTGGCTTTCGTATTAATTATGATTGACGGCAGGGAATAACGCAACCTTTGGTGGAGATTTGAATTTCAAATTCCGCATGTTATTGAAAGGCGCAGTAAAATCGATTTTTAAAACTAATCGAAAATCAATTGTAAATAACGGTGGAGGGTCTTTGAAATAAGAAGGGAGACGGTGATAGATACAAAAATCCAGATATTTTTGAGAGGATGACAAGATTTTTAGATAGCAGAAGATTTTTAGAAAATTATACGATTTTTAAACTTTTCAGAGTAAAAAAAAAAACCTTTAAAATGCATTTAAAACGGAAATAAAGGTTACTTTAAGTATTTTTAATTCATCTATAAATTTAGAATAACTGCAAGGTCCTGCAAGTAGCAAGCTCGTATTTCGTGAATTATGTTCACGTTTTCACTCTTGAGTGTATCCCATCCCATAATTCTGCTGTAGTAAGAGTCAGCTGATTGAACCGACTGCATTTGATGTGCTCGAGTCAGCTGGAGAAAGAGCGATTGAGGTGACTTTATTTAAGTTTCGACTGATAACATAAGTATATTGGAATTTTTAGAGAGGTATTCTTGACATTTTTAAGAAAAAAAATCAGAGGATTTTTATGGCTTTTTTTAAGATTACCCAGATAGATTTTGTGGCGATTTTTCGGGATTTTTGTAGCAAAGCCCAGACTGTGAATATCCGGCTTGTTTTGTATATACTGATAATCATTCCCATACCTTATTTCTATTTAGAATGTCCACATACTGAATATCGACTCTTATTCCAAAGCGACCGAAAATTCAAACGATTGAGCGCGTAATCAATGTCAGCACTAAGAATGGGGCAATTTTTTGGTGTTACTGAAGTTGTGATCACCAAATGACGCAACACAAAAGATTGAAAAGCCACTGAACAATACCAACACAACCACCACACAATAGCTAACCAACAATACTTTCCACAACACCAAGGAACACCCCAAGAATAACATTTTTTTGCACTCTTGCGAACTTCCTGACATTATTCATGTCATGTTGCAGTCCGTAGAACGTAAAACAGCCGAACCTTTCACAACACGCTACCAATTATTCAAACGGCTGTTTATTTGGGAAGGTTTTGGGTAGAAGATATCAAAAACAAAATTGCATATATCCTGAAAACGTTTCATCTTTCTAAGATATTTCTTGTCCATAACAATTAATTTGCTTTTCCTTTTTTCATTAATCAAATCACCATTCTATTCGAATCTATTCGAAACCTTACGTTACCAGCACTCTCCAATGCGAGTATTAACCTGTTCTAGCATTTCTAGTTTTCGTTTTCTGGATGTTCGACTGTAATTACCCTATTCAAGTCACCCCTATGCTGTGGGGTATGGCAAGTTGCATTCCAGACGCCATTTTGGAAAAGAGTCCTTTTCCGCACTTAATGCAGAATGAAGAAATTGGACAAACATTAAAATGGCGGATAAACATAACGAAACGGCAAGAAATACTAATCATCTAGTTACCGAGGCAGTTGTGGATGACACACTGATTCTCTGTACCAGTAGTCACAGTAGTCTTATATTAGTATTCTTATATTGTAGATTATTATTCCAGAGCACACGGAATATCCCAACTTGTTAGGGTTTGTAGCAGTCAAACTAACCAATCCCTTATTTACAGGGGTATCAGACCGGTGTAATTTAATCTTCACGCTAGAATGAACAGTGCTCGGTCTCAAACTTCGTTTTCCCTTTTTCTAACTTACAAAATGTATATTCATGTAAATTATTTTTGTGGACATCACCTCGGGAAAATGGATTTTAAATTAAGGACGATTTCTGGAACGAGAAGATCATGTCATTATTTAACATGACCTGCCTTATTGCGGAATTTACTAGAATGAATATAAAGTAAGAAACCAATTTTTCTTGGATTAACTGCAAACGTCTTTCTAAAGTAATGTCAGAGAAATTTCCGCATTCTCTCTTTTCTTTTTCATTACAAGATAATTTCGCTATGCGTATTTGTGTTACTGAAAAACACAAGCGATAATAAACAGACCCGTTAGGGAAATTGACCCATTACCGAAACGGTGACTTCACCCACTTTCTTTAATAAAAGAAAAAATTGAACTTATATTTTAATTTCTACGGTTGAAACGAAACTTGAATAATATAAAGTTAACTTAAATTGTGTAGTATTCCTTCGTCCCGAGGTACTTACGGGTGATATTTTCTGTTTACGAGTGAAGTCACCGGTCGTAGGGACATACATGTCCCACAGGATTAAACATTAGCTACTCACCCACCTTCGTTAAAATATTGGTTCGCCTTCAGGGCTCGCTTTAGCGTCTTAAAGGAACAGAAAAAGAAGTGTGTTATACACACGAGATTTTTTATACATCGTACTTATCTTAGAAACAGCGATTGTTCCTGAAGCTTTGCCCTTGAAGCTTTGTTGACAAGTGAAAATCTAGGGTCGTAGCAGTTGCAACATCAACCAGCGGCTTTTGCAATAAGAAGCGGTAGAAAAATTGGCGCGAAGAGTCACTTTAAGGCAAGCGTGACCCACACAGTTTGTAAAACGGAATATTTACCTTCAATCCCTGAAGATTTTAGACGAAAGATCACCCTAGTCAAACTACGATCTCCGAAGCGTTTATGAATTAAAAATTACCTAATTCCTAAAAGAGTACGTTAATCGCTGGTTTGGAACGCCGGGTAAGCTTGGCTACGTCAGTGTATAAACACTGACGTGACAGGTGGCAATCATTGTATATTACAAACACGCTTGTCATTGATCAGCCAATAGGAGAACGCAAAACCATCGTTACATCATTGACGGCAAGTCACCCGTGACAATTTTGCAGGTATCTCCTCTTTGCTCTGCGAGTTTTCTGTAAAACTTGATTTTAAGTTACTCAATTTTAAGTTGTTTTTGTTTTTCTTTCTCCATTAGTTATCATTGTGTTTTAGTGCTCTCGCGCGTTCATCCATTCTTTTTGACAAGTTTTTCTTAACGAAGAAAAGAGGAAATGGTTTTGTTCGATTTTCTGCAATCCACAATTCTGTCCTCATTTGTAAAAAATACTTCTAAGCCATAAATATTTATGCTAGTTTTGCAAACAAGAACTGGTTGATAACACTTCGAAGCTGAATTTTCGTCTCTTTTGCAGCCTAGACTTAAGAATGGTGTACAACTTTGTGTTCACAGACTTATAATGTTATAGAACTTCGTATGTCTTTTTCCGCATTTTAAAAACGAAGGCAAGCAAGGCGCGAAAGCATGGGTATGGGTAATCTTTGTGAGATAATTACCGTAAAATTTGATTTTTGAAATCTACAGTCTGTAAATTTAAGATATCGTAGGAAAGAATATGACCGACCAAATTTTAGGGATGACACTTGGCTGGGAATTCTGTATTTATTTCCATTCATGTTATCATATCTTGAAACTTGAAATTTCCTGTGAATTTTGATAACGATCGCATCTCATTACAAATTCTGAATTTCGCGCCATTTTCCATCCTTTTCAGAAAGGCGAAAAACCACAAACCGAGGCCGATGAAGAACAAGAGGCTTATCTGAGACAAGAAATAATGATTTCTCGTCGAAATCCTAATTTTCCCGGAACTTAAATATTCCATGCTCGGAAACCCAGGGGCAGACACTCGGAGGAGGGAGTTTTTAAATTGGTGGTATCAGTGCCGTGGAAAGCCAATAGGTTTTACAGTAAAAACCGCTCGCACCGATTTCGCCCAATTAACTTCATCCCGCCTCCGATCAGTTATCGGCTTTCCTTCAGTCGCTAAGGATGGGCAAACAGCATGGCTGAATGGTTAGAACGCTGGAGAAGTAGACCGGATTACAACTCCTCAGACAACCTATTTTAAATTAGCCAACTAACGGCCTTTTTTGGTTCATTTTGAGCAGTCGATTTGTTTCCGATGTTTGAATGCACGCTCGACCCTACCAACACCTTGAGCTAAAAAAACACTTACTGAGAGCACATAAACAACTTTAATTTTGCTCGCATTTATTCACTATAAGGTTAGATTTCCACCGACCCGTAAAATTTCAACGTTCGTTCTACGTGTGTAAAGCAACACACGATGCGAGAATGGTTTGCGTCGAGCGCCGCAGTTCAACTAACTCGGATGAAACGAACTAAAAACACTCGTGTAACCATTTCTGTCTCTAGCAAAACGTTGACCGAACACCGACTCCTGCCGGATATTGTCACCGATGATTTTTGTTTTTGTCAGGGTAGCAACGCGTCTCCAACTTTGCGTAGTTGTAACTATACATATATAATTTACCGTCAATATACTTGTTGTTCACTTTCAAGTGAAGTGCAATTTAGATAATCATGGTGTAACCTCAGTGTAAACAGGCTTTTTTTTAGGGGGGATCGAGTTCGAACAAAATCGAACTATGTGCGATCTGGGGAGGGAAAGCTCCAATACACCCTTAGGGAACCTGATCACAGGCTAATAATGGGGATAAAAGTCCAACGGTTGATGGTAAAAACATCTATTCATTATTCGACAGTGAAAATTTTGAGTCGTCCCTTGAAGCCTTAAGGGTGACCTCGTTAGGGACGCACTTTCCTAAGTTACTGATTTTTGTGCTGGACATGACTTTTCTATCTTTTGTGACTACATGCAGGAATAGTGTGCGATGTTGTTTGTTAAAGCGGTTTTAGATAACCCGTGAAATAGATATTAGCGGAGCTCCCGCGGGCCGAAGGCCCGCTGTGGAGCTCGTAGAACCTATGCCCGTCATTTTTCATGGTCATGGCTAGCGGAATGTTTCGCGGGCGGCATCTGTTACATGTATGTTCGTCCGAGCGAACGTCCGTACACAACACCCGGGATCTTAGCAATTTTGAAACCAAAGTGAGGCGTTGTTTTTCGAGCGGCTACAAATGTCAGGTCAGCTCGGTAAACACTTTGATGTTTTGCTGTGTTTAAAGAGTCTGACCCACCCAGTTTGCATTGCGCGCCTACGTTGGTTCATCCGCCATTTCAGTCAGGGCCCCCGAAAGTCCATACTGTATTGTAGATGAGAAATTCACTCGTGAAGAACTTTCGGGGGCCCCGAAAATGGTGGATGAACGAACGTAGGCGCGCAATGCAAACTGGGTAGGTCAGACTCTTTAACGGATTTACAGTCGTTTTTTTCTTCCCGCATTTCTTCGCGGTTTGCTACTCAAGACAGAGATACTAATTAAGGGATACTCAGAAGCCGCTATAGTGGAAAAAGAAGAGCTTTCAGGGATAAAATCTTGCTTCGAGGAACTTCATACGTTTTTATCGATGCGGGGCAATATTTCAGAACAGAAGAAACGGAGTTTTAACGAATTTCCAAGCAGTCGAGTGACTTAAAGGTAAAATAAATCACATTTTTCGATGGGAATTTATGTTGATATCAATTTTTGATCGACTTTTCCTTTGTTTTCTCGTTAGTTTTGGAGACATGTTTATAAACATGACATGCTCAAATTCAGTCGTGTTGTTATCTTGAATTTCATCAAGGACAGCTCTGCCTCGATGCACTATAAATGGTACGTGTTTTGCTTTTAAACATAAACTAATAGATATTTGAATAAAATTTTTCAAAAGAAGATTTTGTTGTCCATTTTTATGTGTTTGTTCATTCATTACATAGGTTGAAAAGCGATTTTATGTAAACAAAACAAGACTTGGATTTTATAGTTCTGAACTTCACTCCCGTCGCCTCATGCAAATATGTTTGTGTATTTTTGCAATTTTGATTTCCAAATCAGTTTCTCGGGCAATTTTTGATACGCAACAGGTGTATTTTATTCGGAAGTAAGTCTTACTAGTTATTCTACACCGAGAAAAAGTTGCCTTTGTGAACTTTTGTACGGTCCGGCTATAACTGAAAATGTACTGTGCAGACGGTTGCATAATACTGCTTTTTTAGAATTGCTGAAATGAAAGATAGCCCGGTCGTCAATCTTAATTCTTGTGCTTCCGACCTTTCACCTTAGTTAAGCTTATCATTGGCTTTCTGTTCAGAGAGCTTCGTTGTTAGGCTCAGCCTATCTATATATATTAGACAAATAGACACTGTTACACACTAATTCCATTGTTTTCTTTTATTTCATTTTGACTATTAGACAGAATGACTGTTTGACCTTGTTTCACGGGTTTTGTGAAATCACTCTATCGCGTACAAGTGGTTCTGCGGGAATAACTTATTGAGCAGTGTTTCATTCTCTAGTTACGTAAATTTTTCATAGTTTTGAAATTAGTACAGGGGCATTGGCACTTCGAGGAAGTAAACGGTTAAGCAAACTTTAATTTTTGACCCCAATATTAAACGAACTTAGAGTTTCAATTAGTTTTGGCAATATATTAAACTTTAATTTAAGTACCTCGTTTGACGTGTTGACGTTGACAACGCCTAACGCTATAGCCCAGACTTGCGAGTATTTCCGCTTTTTATGACAGAGTGAAGTCTGGATCCCAAACGTAGAAACAAGATGGCGGAGTCGATGGAGGATGGCGGTTCCACGAGGGAAGAAGAAGGAAAGTAATGAACGAATTTGAACCTTATTGCCTTTCTGTGGTTATTCTGGGAGCAAAAAACATTTCAAGTCAATGTCGTCCACAACGTAAGTTTTAAGCTTTGTTCAACCTGTAATGACTACGAGTTTCTTGTTCTTATGTTGTGCACTTTTTCGAGGTGTTGTTTGCGAATCATGGAATAGGACGCCAAAGAGGTTCAGCGTTGAAAAAGCCTCGAGGCATTTACTGATGACTAGAATTACGCACCTAAATAAACCAAGTTTTCATTGAATATACTTAAGTTTACATGTATCAGTAATGCTTAAAAGAGGAAGAGACTTACATGTATATACACAGGCGGACCACCCGATGTTTGTGTGTGTTGCGTGACATCGTTCAATGGCGGTTACAAAAGAAATATGGGTTAACATAAATAACTTGGCCGCGATTTGCTCTGAATACTAAGTTTATCCTATATGTTCAATAAAAGTTTAGATGAAATGTTAATGAGTGTTGTGTGTTATTTTTTGCCCGTTCTGAGACGTTTAAGGTGTCATTTTGCGAGATAATTTATCGAACCCTAAGAGTAAGAAGAGAAAGAGAGACAAGGCAGGCAACAAACTAGCCGGCGACCGCGACCTTGTCCACTTCAAGCGCGATTTGACGCTAAACCAGCACATTTCTCACCTCGAAAATGCCGGCATCCGATTGAGCACAAATTTCTTCGTACTTGTGCCGAGCTTGAGCTTCATCCTTCCAGAATTTTTTGAGAAAAGCGATCCTGAAGTCCGAAAAACTACTTTCTCAATATGATCGGTGCCAGATTCATGACCAAAGGAATATGAAGAATGCGAGTCCATTCAAATCTACCAATCAACGCAACGCATCGCTGCCATTGGCGGTTCAAAAGCTGATTGATAGATTCAAATGGACTCGCATTCTTCAGATTCCTTTGATCATGAATCTGGCACCGATCATATTGAGAAAGCAGTTTTTCGGACTTCAGGATCGCTTTTCTCAAAAAATTCTGGAAGGATGAAGCTCAAGCTCAGCACAAGTACGAAGAAATTTGTGCTCAATCGGATGCCGGCGTTTTCGAGGTGAGAAATGTGCTGGTTTAACGTCAGATCGCGCTTGAAGTGGACAAGGTCGCGGTCGCCGGCTAGTTTGTTGCCTGCCTTGTCTCTCTTTCTCTTCTTACTCTTAGGGTTCAATAAATTATCTCGCGAAATGACACCTTAAACGTCTCAGAATGGGCAAAAAATAACACACAACACTCATTTAATATTTCATCTAAACTTTTATTGAACATATAGGATAAACTTGGTATTCAGAGCAAATCGCGGCCAAGTTATTTATGTTAACCCATATTTCTTTTGTAACCGCCATTGAACGATGTCACGCAACACACACAAACATCGGGTGGTCCTCCTGTGGTGTATAGCGCACATATCATTTGTCTTATGGCGCTTTACATACACTTTGAGAATGAGATCGGACGTCAGCTTATGACGTTAGTAGCTCGTTCTGTTAGCACTGTTTAGACTGCTTTCAGACTGTTTTCAGATGAACGTTGAGGGACTTGTTATTTGTGACCTGTCACTGTAAAAGAAAAGCCTGCTCTCTCAAGTTATTTCACAAACTGCACATTAAGGGTATACAAGACACTGTGGGAGCGTATACTTGGGCGTTGTTGTATTTATATGCATATTGGAATGCATGAAAATCTGCATACATGTCAGTTCAGGGTTTAGAAGTCAGGGTTTGATGATAGGGAGTACTGAGTATTGGGATAGTCTTGTACATGTATGTTGATGACTGTTGGTACACATTTTGTAAAGTGGAACATGTGAAGGGAAGGTGCAAGGATAATTTATATTTATGCCTGTAAAGTTTGGAAAAGCTTAATTGTAATTTGGCAAGCAAAACTGCAAGAAAAACAGAGAATTCATGGAAGCACATAGTCTATTCAAGTTTCAAGTTACCTTTTTGACATATGCAAATTCGGTACACTTTTTTCCTGACAACTAAGCAAACTTAAGGTGGCTCGACTTGGTTTTTTGGTGACACAACATCCCAACTTTGAACGACTCATACTTCACTGTGTGAGCTCGGTCAGGCAAGCTGCTTCACACATTTACTAGAGATGAAATGAACTTTCCAAAAAAAGTTGATTTGATTGACATCAGTGTTACCATAACAACAATCTGATGACATCATGGTTTTGCATATTAGTAATTTTCTCAACATCTACATGTAGACCTAAACTTTCAAAATGACTCTATGCCACTTAAAGTCTAGATATAGGTCTTCTTTTGATAGTACAATGGCAATTAACATAAGGCTGCGACCACACATGTGTAACACGTTTAAATGTGGTTTGTGTGGAAGGAATATCAAACTTGTTGATTCAAAAGGGCACAAATAATTATGTGGAATGTAGACAAAAGAAAAGGTCATGACATAAACCAGCTGTCAACAAATAATACATGTACGGCAATGAAACTTTGGAAGACAAATGCAAAAGTCCCTATACTTTAAATGTTATTTTGCCCCTTCGAAATGATTCAATGCATTTAAAATTTACAGAGATAGTGCAGTGTTATATGTGTTGAACATTAGATCAAAAGATTTTCAAAAAATTTCATGGACTAGTTTTTAAATTAATGTTTCCCTAACAAAAGTGTTACTTTTTTTAGTAAAATAAGCATATTTTAGACATGATGAAACCTTCAGGGAATGTACATGTAGTTAATTATGGCACATGAATAATATATGGTAAAAATATTGTTTCAATTTGTCAGGAAAATACTGGTATCGATGAATTAACAGCGAGTTGAGCCACCTTAAAAGGGCTAAATTTGTTTTCTGCTACATGCCTTTCCCCGCTGTCTGACTTTGATTGTTACCCAGGCAGTGAGGCCTGGGTTGAAATTTCGGCTTCATTTTTTTTAAAATGTTCAGTCACAAATCGCCGTCAGGGTTCTAAAGCGCATGCATCAAGTCCCAGTCAGCGGATGCGTAGAGTAGGGCAGCTGAGCACATGGTAAACATTTACAGAGGTTGTCGTTGTTGAAAGTTAGCACGGATTCCTTGATTTCTAGGGCGCAGAAATCACATACAAACGAACTGACGGCATTCGCGGTAGACCCACACTAAAAGACGTTGAGCGTTTTCAGAACTGGTCGGTTCACAAGCCTTTGTACGAGGGAACATTTGTAAGTGAACCTATTGAGCTGGAATCATGATATACCAAATGAACATCATCATATTTTTAGACGTGATTGCTTGTGAACCAAGTAGAATCCCAGTACGAACTCTATTTTTACCAACATCTGAGCAACAAGAGCAGAATAGTTAGATAATTTGTTTACAAATGTATCTGTTCGAGTACCCAAGTCTTCAAAAATGCATTGTTATATTAGGTTAGGAAACATAAGCTGAAATCCTCTGAGACACATCGTGAAAGTAAAAAAGTTGTTTCTTTTTCATGATATTGCTCTTTCGGTAATCACGATCATGTCAGTTTTCATTTGACCACCTTTACCACTCGTTATCATTAATTGCTAGATAATTATTAGGCGATCGGAATAGGGATTCGTAACAGATGGCGCTTTGTTTTTGTTTTTTTTTACCGGTCTGTACGATTCAAGGTAAAAATCCTAGCTTCCCTTTCATGTCCCTTTACGGAGAGGTTTCTTAATTTAGTTGTGTTTATTTGTGCATGTTTTGTTTGGTTTCTATGTTTTAGTAGTTTAATTATTTGTTTCAGAAGTAAACGCCTAGCACAAATTCTTATCATACTGTCCAGCGATTTTGGAGCTTTGACACCAGGTGATGCTGGGTTTTCTCTGCAAAGCTACCCAAGAGAATATCTATGGCTTTGACAATAGCATCACTAAATGTCAGGGGATTAAGAGACAACACAAAACGTAGAGAGGTGTTTAATTGGCTTCGCAATAAAAAATTCTCAATTTATATGCTACAAGAGGTCCACTGCACTGAAAATACTAACCATGTATGGTCTGCTGAATGGGGCTATCAAGCTATTTTTAGCACCTACAAGAGCAATAAAGCAGGGGTATGCATTCTTTTCAATAACAATTTTGATTTTCAAATAGAAAAAGTTTACACTGACCCCCAAGAGTGTAACTTTTTGTCGCGGGTCGCGAGTCGCGACTCAAAGTCGCGAGTCGCGACTGAAAGTCGCGGGTGCGGGTAATAGGTGCGGGTGCGGGTAATAGGTGCGGGTGCGGGTAATAGGTGCGGGTGCGGGTAAAAGTCGCGGGTAACAAATTATCAAAAAATTAAAATTAAAATACCCAATAAAGGTTAACATAAAATAGCGAATTTTTATGTCTCACATAGTAGGTTTATAATTTTTTGTCTGACCTTTTCACGCAGCGGCTATTTTGCATTACAGTGAACCCATTAAACCGTGAACGCCTAAAATTATTTCTGGAATGTTTATTGTTCTGCGACCAATCAGATTCGAGACGTAACTGCAACAAACCACAAGAGTAATTAGCTGAAAGGTTTCGATCACGAAACGAGTCGGTGGCTTTTGCCGATCCACGATAAATCCTCAGTTTCACCGCCGATTTACAAACACTCTGAAATTATTTTTTTTTTTCTATTTCAGAGTTTATGCATAAGCAAAGAATAACTATAAACGATATTTTACTGAAAAGAGATATTAAAATAATCGAACAGACACGGCTAGACAGCGCGTCTGGAAGCAGAATAATTGTATTCAGTTTTCGATTTTTTAAAAAAACGGCCTCTCTGGTGTTGTCAGTTATAATCACTTGTAGGTTTCAGCCTTTTCCTGTTTGACAGTTTACTGAATAAAGTTTGCAAGAGTTTCCCTTACCTTACTCTGGTGCGGAGAACAGTGCATGAAATGTCACGAAGCTCGTTCACGGCAAAACTCTTCCGTCACGCAAGGGCTAGTTCTAAAATAGGGAACGGGGAATCGGGGAACGGGGAACGGGGAACGGGGAATCTCTAAAACGGGGAATCTCTAAAATGGGGAATCTCTAAAATGGGGAATCTCTAAAATAGGGAATCTTGAAAGCAGCTGTTACGAGGGCCGTAAGTAAAGCTGTCCGCTCGCGATAAAACTAAAATTCAAGATGGCTACAAACTAGAAGTCAGGCGATGCGTTATGACGTTCATTTAGGGATGTACTCTAGTGTAAATTCACACGACTCCTAGGAAGACCATGTAATTATGATACGATTTCGTGTATAAATAAAGATTGATGATGATGACCATTTAATTTTTGTCGGAAGGGGGGGGGGGGGTTGGGGCAATTTCTTCTGAGTGTGATTTTTTTATTTTTTTTTTTCAGCATCACTATTTGCAAGAATTTTTTTTTTTACCAAAATGCTTGCATTTTTTTTTTCACGTGCTTTCTTGTGCACTATTTTTTCTCTTAAATTTCTTCTGCAGGATTTTTTTTTTTGGTAATTGCTCACCCCCCTCCCACACAAAAATTAAATTGTCCGTCCCTCACCGTGTTTTGTTTCATATTGTGTGACAAATCAAGCTAAATCATGCTGCGACACTTATAGTGTCTGGTTCATAAGTGTAAATATCCGGTCTCGATTGCGAAACCGTCACACGAAAACTCCAAAAAAAAAAATCACTTTGCTTTTCGGTAAGTTTGAAAGAAAAATTAACAACTTCTCGTTACATTTTTTAACACCCGAAGAGAAAAGCTCAATTTATCTGCAAGATCGCATAAGTTCGCGAACGTGACCACTTTGCGTTTTCTCGTGCCGGCGTCATGCCCGCGGTTAGTCCAAACCGTGTAGGACGAGAACTGCGAGAAGAGTATTCCTTCCAATCTTGATTGTAGTTGACTGTACGAGATTAGAAAGGCGGCGCTCCGTCGTCACCCGCGATATCTTTAAGTTGAGAATTTATAATAATCCAAAAATTAAAATACCAACTATTAAAAAGAAAAAAATCACCAAAAAAATTAACTCATCTTGGAAAAATTGGGAATCTTGCAAAGATTCGAGAAAAACCTTATGACGGGGTGGCATCCCCCCCCTCCCCCCCCCCCCTTGTACACCCGAGAGTTAGGGGTGGCGAATGGTAAATCCGAGACTCGCCGAGACGCCGAGACCCTTGCTTCAAAATCCGAGACCGCGACCGCACCTACGTTATAAAATCCGAGCCCGAGACCCAATGCGGGAAAAAACCGAGCCCGAGACTTACCAAAAATATCCGATTCACCTATCAAACAACAAACAAGGATGAAGAATGAGAATGCTTGACAAAAGTATCCGAGACTCCGAGACCTTGAGGAAAAAAATCGGAGACTCCGAGACAGAAAAAGCACCAGCCAAACGAGACTTTGAGACTTAAAACAAAAACTGCCGAGATTTCGAGACCGCACCAAAATTTTCCGAGACCCACGATTTTGAAGGTACCATTCGCCACCCCTAGAGTTAATCGGTACATAAAGTTACAATATTACAAGGAATTTCCCGTTTGCGACGTGCATTGAAAAGGGAGTGGAAAAAAATTCATCTGTCCACTGTTAACGGCCGCAAACCCCCTCGGAACGAAAAAGCGCAGCGTGTAAATCGTCGTTACTTATGCCAACTTTTTTAAGTAATGCTATATTTTTTTTTCTTGTTTCTGCAACTCAAGACATATCGTTTTTGGGTGGGATAAATGCGTTATCTCCGCAATTATTTTTTAGTATTTTTTCAACCTCAGGCAAAAGCCCTGGGAACGAGGTTGGTATGTTTTTTTACCTCCGCAATTATCAGTCATTAATTTAAATGCTTTTTGTCACTACATAGTCTGTATGACGGTATTTCTCCATCGTTCCTCTGTGCTCTGCAGTCCGAATAGGGCGTTCGCTCAATACACTGAGATATGCAGGTTTCTTGATCATGATGCTGTGATAACATGAGAACTCGTGCTATCATTTTTCGCATTGATTCTGAATTGCTACAATGAGCCGCCGCAAAACGTCTTTTTCCTTGCTTTTCACTCTAATAAGGATAACACATGTCAAATTGAACAAAGGAAACTCGGGTTTAATTTTCAGTGGCAAGAGTTCCATTGTAAGTGTTCGGTTAGTCGGTTAGTACAGGTTTTTGACATTGACAAATGACTATTTATTCAATGTCCGCTTAATTGAGGTGTTCGCTTAAAAGAGGCAGTTTTTACAGTAAACATGGGAACAAAATTTTGGGACATCGACAATACAGGTTTGACTGTATTTTTTTTCTTCCGCAAAACTTCACGTACTAGTTACTGGTGTACTTAAAAAAGAAGTGCTCACATTCGTCGTTCGTGCTCACTTTCGGCGCGGTCGCACGAAGGAATTTGTTATTTTTTCACACGGTACCACAGGCAGCCCAAGCGGTAGTGATTTTAATACGTGTGGTGATTTTCTCACTTATCTGCCATTTGCTTCTAGCCTCCACGTGCAAATGTTCATAGTGGCCATGTTATAGTCTTTTGACCATGGCGTTCAAAATACCCTTTATAAAGTCCAGCAAGTCCTTTTCACATGGGTACTTTGATGTTTTGTTCTTCAAGTTTTTCTATGGCGCAAGAAAATGGCAAATAGATGTGTCGCGCGGAAGCGCTGACCTTGGTTTACATCGTTAATACCTTTCCGCTCTCCCTACGTTTCTTAGGATGAAAGGGGAAACTGTTCGCAGTCATGTTTAGTTTTTTGTGATCTCCAGTTTTCATGTTAGGAATAAGAAAAAAATAAAATTGTGCATGGTTCATTTGATTAGAAGCTTGTATACTTGTTGGCTGTGTTTGATAACGTGTTAAGGCATGCTTCAACGATTATGAATAAAATAGGTGAACTTGTGAGTAGTACGAATAATCACTGGCTTTTTTACGTCTTGGTTCAATTTGAGAGTTTCAGCCTTTGAGAGTTTCTGTGGTTCATACTGCCTTACCTCTCGTAGGCAAACACCGGAAAATGTCAGGAAGGTGGATGCATTATAGGTGTGGTCGTTGATGACATGACTCAAATCTAATTAACCGGACCGTTACAAAACTGATTTTAAACTACACACAGAAAGATTTGACTATAGATCTAGCGAAACTCCTTATAATGTTCCAAAAAAAGTCAATGAGTGTAAGAAAGAATGTTAACGTTCAAATGAAGATGTGAGGGAGACTTACTGGCGATAAAAGTGAAACTGGACCCTATTTTAGAGATTCCCTATTTTAGAGATTCCCTATTTTAGAGATTCCCCATTTTAGAGATTCCCCATTTTAGAGATTCCCCATTTTAGAGATTCCCTATTTTAGAGATTCCCTATTTTAGAGATTCCCCATTTTAGTGATTCCCCGTTCCCCGTTCCCCGTTCCCCGATTCCCCGTTCCCCATTTTAGAACTAGCCAACCTGTATTGTCGATGTCCCAAAATTTTGTTCCCATGTTTACTGTAAAAACTGCCTCTTTTAAGCGAACACCTCAATTAAGCGGACATTGAATAAATAGTCATTTGTCAATGTCAAAAACCTGTACTAACCGACTAACCGAACACTTACAATGGAACTCTTGCCACTGAAAATTAAACCCGAGTTTCCTTTGTTCAATTTGACATGTGTTATCCTTATTAGAGTGAAAAGCAAGGAAAAAGACGTTTTGCGGCGGCTCATTGTAGCAATTCAGAATCAATGCGAAAAATGATAGCACGAGTTCTCATGTTATCACAGCATCATGATCAAGAAACCTGCATATCTCAGTGTATTGAGCGAACGCCCTATTCGGACTGCAGAGCACAGAGGAACGATGGAGAAATACCGTCATACAGACTATGTAGTGACAAAAAGCATTTAAATTAATGACTGATAATTGCGGAGGTAAAAAAACATACCAACCTCGTTCCCAGGGCTTTTGCCTGAGGTTGAAAAAATACTAAAAAATAATTGCGGAGATAACGCATTTATCCCACCCAAAAACGATATGTCTTGAGTTGCAGAAACAAGAAAAAAAAAATATAGCATTACTTAAAAAAGTTGGCATAAGTAACGACGATTTACACGCTGCGCTTTTTCGTTCCGAGGGGGTTTGCGGCCGTTAACAGTGGACAGATGAATTTTTTTCCACTCCCTTTTCAATGCACGTCGCAAACGGGAAATTCCTTGTAATATTGTAACTTTATGTACCGATTAACTCTAGGGGTGGCGAATGGTACCTTCAAAATCGTGGGTCTCGGAAAATTTTGGTGCGGTCTCGAAATCTCGGCAGTTTTTGTTTTAAGTCTCAAAGTCTCGTTTGGCTGGTGCTTTTTCTGTCTCGGAGTCTCCGATTTTTTTCCTCAAGGTCTCGGAGTCTCGGATACTTTTGTCAAGCATTCTCATTCTTCATCCTTGTTTGTTGTTTGATAGGTGAATCGGATATTTTTGGTAAGTCTCGGGCTCGGTTTTTTCCCGCATTGGGTCTCGGGCTCGGATTTTATAACGTAGGTGCGGTCGCGGTCTCGGATTTTGAAGCAAGGGTCTCGGCGTCTCGGCGAGTCTCGGATTTACCATTCGCCACCCCTAACTCTCGGGTGTACAAGGGGGGGGGGGGGGGGAAGGGGGGGGATGCCACCCCGTCATAAGGTTTTTCTCGAATCTTTGCAAGATTCCCAATTTTTCCAAGATGAGTTAATTTTTTTGGTGATTTTTTTCTTTTTAATAGTTGGTATTTTAATTTTTGGATTATTATAAATTCTCAACTTAAAGATATCGCGGGTGACGACGGAGCGCCGCCTTTCTAATCTCGTACAGTCAACTACAATCAAGATTGGAAGGAATACTCTTCTCGCAGTTCTCGTCCTACACGGTTTGGACTAACCGCGGGCATGACGCCGGCACGAGAAAACGCAAAGTGGTCACGTTCGCGAACTTATGCGATCTTGCAGATAAATTGAGCTTTTCTCTTCGGGTGTTAAAAAATGTAACGAGAAGTTGTTAATTTTTCTTTCAAACTTACCGAAAAGCAAAGTGATTTTTTTTTTTGGAGTTTTCGTGTGACGGTTTCGCAATCGAGACCGGATATTTACACTTATGAACCAGACACTATAAGTGTCGCAGCATGATTTAGCTTGATTTGTCACACAATATGAAACAAAACACGGTGAGGGACGGACAATTTAATTTTTGTGTGGGAGGGGGGTGAGCAATTACCAAAAAAAAAATCCTGCAGAAGAAATTTAAGAGAAAAAATAGTGCACAAGAAAGCACGTGAAAAAAAAAATGCAAGCATTTTGGTAAAAAAAAAAATTCTTGCAAATAGTGATGCTGAAAAAAAAAAAAATAAAAAAATCACACTCAGAAGAAATTGCCCCAACACCCCCCCCCCCCCCCCCCCCCCCCCCCCTTCCGACAAAAATTAAATGGTCATCATCATCAATCTTTATTTATACACGAAATCGTATCATAATTACATGGTCTTCCTAGGAGTCGTGTGAATTTACACTAGAGTACATCCCTAAATGAACGTCATAACGCATCGCCTGACTTCTAGTTTGTAGCCATCTTGAATTTTAGTTTTATCGCGAGCGGACAGCTTTACTTACGGCCCTCGTAACAGCTGCTTTCAAGATTCCCTATTTTAGAGATTCCCCATTTTAGAGATTCCCCATTTTAGAGATTCCCCGTTTTAGAGATTCCCCGTTTTAGAGATTCCCCATTTTAGAGATTCCCCATTTTAGAGATTCCCCATTTTAGAGATTCCCCGTTTTAGAGATTCCCCGTTTTAGAGATTCCCCATTTTAGAGATTCCCCGTTCCCCGTTCCCCGTTCCCCGATTCCCCGTTCCCTATTTTAGAACTAGCCGTCACGCAAGTCGTTAGCCGAACAATTTAACGACATGAAATAACGATCTGGATTTTTCTTCCACGATTCTCAATTTTTTTATACCCTTTGGAAATACTGAAGTTGTTATTCTTTACTATTTCAGAGAGCTTCTGTATGAGCGAAGGATAGACGGCAGAAGTGAACAAATGTCCAGTTCTAGTACAGTAGTGGAAGCAATTCGCGCGTTTAGTATATTTTAAAAAAAGATACGTTTCCTTCGGGGTTTGCATAAACATTTTATTTATCACTTCTTTGGTTTTGCCTCAAAACGTGCTTGTTTTTGGCCGTCATTTGATGTTTTCGATTCCGTCGGTCCAAAGTAACACAACTACCGAACTGAGGCCTAAATCAAAAGCAAGAGTAATTTTTCAAAATTTGCATGCACTGTTCTCCGCACCAGAGTAAGGTAAGGGAAACTTTTGCAAACTTTATTCAGTAACCTGTTTTGGTCAAACAGGGAAAAGGCTGAAACCTACAAATGATTATAACTGACAACACCAGAGAGACCGTTTTTTTAAAAAACCGAAAACTGAATACAATTATTCTGCTTCCAGACGCGCTGTCTAGCCGTGTCTGCTCGATTATTTAAATATCTCTTTTCAGTAAAATATCGTTTATAGTTATTCTTTGCTTATGCATAAACTCTGAAATAGAAAAAAAAAAACAATTTCAGAGTGTTTGTAAATCGGCGGTGAAACTGAGGATTTATCGTGGATCGGCAAAAGCCACCGACTCGTTTCGTGATCGAAACCTTTCAGCTAATTACTCTTGTGGTTTGTTGCAGTTACGTCTCGAATCTGATTGGTCGCAGAACAATAAACATTCCAGAAATAATTTCAGGCGTTCACGGTTTAATGGGTTCACTGTAATGCAAAATAGCCGCTGCGTGAAAAGGTCAGACAAAAAATTAAAAACCTACTATGTGAGACATAAAAATTCGCTATTTTATATTAACCTTTATTGGGTATTTTAATTTTAATTTTTTGATAATTTGTTACCCGCGACTTTCACCCGCACCCGCACCTGTTACCCGCACCCGCACCTATTACCCGCACCCGCGACTTTCAGTCGCGACTCGCGACTTTGAGTCGCGACTCGCGACCCGCGACAAAAAGTTACACTCGACCCCCAAGGACGCTTCATTATTTGTGACATTAAAACCAATGAAAAGTGTTTAACTTTAGGGAACATATATGCTCCTAATGAAGACAACCCAACTTTCTTCCTTGACTTCTTCGATCATCTTGCAGATTTCAAATGTGATGATGTTATTATAGGAGGCGATTATAACCTTGTACTGGATTTAGAGAAGGACAAGAAGGGTGGTCTTACTAAAACTCACCAAAACAGTTTGAAAGTTGTTCAAGAATTTTCTGAGAAATTAGATCTGGTGGATGTCTGGAGGATTCTACACCCTGACACTAGTACAGTACCGCTCAAAAGAAAGTTACCACCGTCTCGCGAGACGCGATTCTCGTCTCGCGAGACGAGATTCTCGTATCGCGAGACGCGATTCTCGTATCGAGAGACGAGACACTCGTATCGCGAGAAGCTTTAAAAACTGTAAGTTTCACTGTCTTAACTTCTCGCAAGATTTTAATAGCCTATTGTAAAACACCCTGTAGCAACATGAACGCGATGAAACTCCGCTTTGACTATGCTTCACTTGCCGAACTCTGTTGCGTAGTGCGTGTATTGAGATTATAGTCTTCAAATTTTCAAATCTACGAGGCCTCAAAAATCGTATTCATACGAATGGTGTTAAGTTTTATGTTTTAAATCGAAAACATAACGTTCATGGCTTTCAGCGTCTTCAAACATGCCAGTTACATTTATATTAAAATTTGCCGATCGCTACCCGGCGTCGCCAGTACGGGCCGATCAGTTCGCTTCCCGAACTCTGCGCTTGTCATTGATTGTAACGCTGCCGTTCGGAATAGGTGACGCTTTTCCCGCTATTATGTATCTTTGGAAGTAAAAGGCACAATCTTTAATGATGAAAATTTCCATGATGTGCCGAGTATTTCTCGTTTACTTAGTGCGAGCAAATTTTCATTTTAGTAAACATACATGCATGTAGAAGCGGGCGCCAATTTGTCGGCGCGGCCGCATTGATTTGCATTGAATATCGTGGATTCCACAACACTTATAAAGTTACAATTGAAACAGTAAAATACTCTGCCTTCGACAGTTGTCATTAATTATGAAATCAGTAGACTTTGAAGTTGTGAGTTTTTTCGGCATGATTCTAGACCTTGCTTTCTTTCAAATTCTTTGCAACACGCTTAGTCGCAAGACACAAGTTGTGTCACGTTGTCAAAGGCACGAGTATCAAATTTCGTTTGTTTGCGTTTCGACTTTCACCGACTAAATTCATCACGTGAATAACGTGTTTCTTATCAAAAGTTTTTTCCCGGAAAAAGGGAACATGGTGAATGAAGATGAGGGCGGTGAAAGAGAAAAATTATCCCGCTTTTTAAAAGCGAGAATAATCTCAGACTTGGAATGAGCCGACAGTGCATTCCCACGGGACATCTTTGGACTTCCAAAAGCGCTCATATTTGCATACTGTCAAAGGTCGAAACATTTTCGGGAAACTTGTTGAATAAAACTTAGTTTAGTTTAACTTTTACTTTCATTGTTGAATAAAACTGTAGTTTTGAATAAAACGTGTGTTGATAATCGATAATCGAATGTTATGAAAGTGAAGATGGCCAAGGAGCAAAAACGAACCGTGACTAATTCATGACGGTGTTTGTAAACAACGCACATCAGCAGCGGGGTTTGTAGCCGTGCAAATCAAGCGCTTTCACTAACGTCGTGTTTTCCGATTTTTAACATAACTTCCATTCAAGTTTTCCATTTGTGATGGCAGTTTTTGGATTCAAAAGCCTATCAAGTTCAATTCGCTCACACGCACAAAACATGCAAATTCAATGCGCTTTGAACTAAAAATAATCTGGGAATAAAGTGTGCAATTTTAAGCAAGTGCTTGCACTAACGTTGTCGTTTTGTCGCGAGATAATTGATCGTAATGTATTCCAAAATATCCGCTTCACTGATTCTCTCGAGACGCGATTCTCGTATCGCGAGACGAGATTCTCGTATCGCGAGACGAGAATCTCGTCTCGCGAGAAACGAGACGAGAGGTGGTAACTTACATTTGAGCGGTACTGTAGATTTACTTGGAGACAGCATCACCCAAAAGTACACTGTAGACTCGATTTTTTTCTAGTAAGCCAAAGCACAGTTAACATCACGGCTCTCGCAGATATCATCCCAGGCTATAAAACTGATCATTCAATGACTACGCTATGCTTATCATTACATTCAAATTTACGTGGACCAGGATTCTGGAAACTCAACACGTCTTTTTTAACCGAATTGGACTACGTAAATCAAATTAAAACAACGATTCAGGAAACACTTGACGAGTACAAAAATGATGAATCGGTAAATCCTTCACTTCTTTGGGAAATGATAAAGCTTAAAGTGCGTGAAAGATCGCTCTATTATTCCAAGAGCAAAACAAAGCAAGGTAAACAACATGAAATAATTCTAGAACAAACAGTTGCCAGATTAGAAGCAGATCTTGATAATAAACACTCCAATGAAATGCACTCTTTACACCTGGAGAAAGAATTGAACAAATTAGGCTTGAGCTTGAAAAGATAATTGAATTTCGCACCAAAGGCGCAATTTTGAGATCTAAGACTAACTGGTATAATGAAGGAGAGAAAAACACCAAGTATTTTCTTAATTTAGAAAAACGACACAACAAGCAAGGGACAATAAGTCAAATTAAAATAAACGATAGTGAATTTGTCACCTCGGATAAAAAATTATTAACTGAGTGTGTGGCGTTCTACAAAAACCTCTACTCATCGAAAAGTAACACATACAACCCAAATGATACAACTGTTTTCTTTGAGGGTGGAGATGAAAGTGCCATCGATGAATATGAACTAACTTCATGCGAGGGAGTGTTAACTGAAAAAGAGTGTCTTGAGGCTCTTAGAGATATGGAATCAGAAAAGACCCCTGGGACCGACGGCCTACCAGCCGAATTTTATAAAGTGTTTTGGAAAGATGTATCCAGCACCCTAATCAGCGCACCGAACTACGCTTACAAAACTGGAAAACTCTCAATAACCCAGAGAAGAGGAATTATTAAACTCATCCCTAAGAAAGACGCAGAACTCTTTATTAAGAACTGTAGACCCCTAACCCTCCTGAACAACGATTATAAAATTGCGGCAAAATCAATTGCTAATCGTTTGAAACCTTTCCTCCCTAATCTTGTTGTGTTGTAGCCATCTACTCTATCTGCTACTCTATAATGAAATCATGTAGTTATTGGAATTCAAACACTTTAGCTAGTAACTGTTATAGATGTTGTGGTGCAATTTTGTCCTTGGTGCAAATTTTATTTCCCTTTGTTTTTGGGTATGGAAATGTATGATAATGAGTTTTGAACAAAGGAAAATAAAATTTGCCCCAAGGACAAAATTGGACCACAACATGACAATGGCAAAAGACTGTGACAATGTATGTTTAAATGTGTGTATATCATCATCTGATTTACCAAAAACTGTTGATGTTTGTGGAGCTGAAGTAAGTTTTAATGTTTTCAGTGACAACAAGGAAGGACTATTGTGTGATTCACTTCAAAGCAAAGCAAATCAATTCTCGAAAATGCTATAACAAATAATAGTGGATGCACTGGGCTTTTGATGTGGCTTCCCTGCTATTGTATTAGTTGTATCTATAAACCCATGACAAATATATGTGTTCCCTCCTGGTTTATAATGAAAATCACATGCAACCAATTCAGTATACTAAAAACATATTAAATGGTTCAGCTCACTTTCAAATTATAAAGTGTAAAATTATTACTTGTTTTTAAAATTACTTTCTGCCCGCATTTCACACTTTTCATTAACAAGATGCATTACCATAGGAAATAGAATTACAGGCTACTGCAGATATAACAATTTGATTTTCATCAGGAGGGAGTATATGCTCAGGAAAAATATTTCAAGAGTCTTTTATAAAAGTAATACAAAATAATACAAAAATATTCATCTAAAGATCAAAGGTTCTTTGTTGGGAAACTGATTTATCATGCAGATTATGTCTTGTATAGTAAGATGGAAGCAGTAACAATATCACAATTCAAGACTTCTTTGCTTCAACAGGAGATTGAGAGAAGTAGGGACCTTTCAACAAGCGTTATTTTTTGCGTCTTTTTTTAGTGCGAGAGAATGCGCACCGGGCAAACCAAGCTCCTCCCCTCGCGTGAATCCTTCACGCTCGCCTCCCTCGCTTGAGAAACGAAAAAAAAATTTTTGCCTCTTCTGCGGGCTAATAAATTGCAATATAATGCTTCTCAGTACAACGACTGCCTGGGTACATGCAGTTAAGCGTCTAGTTATTATTTAGTTTCACAATTATTGGTAAACATGAAGTTCAGAAAGAATTTTACACACAAATTTGGTGTGACTAATGTACTGACTCTTGGGGCTGCTTGTTTATACATGTATAAAGTGCCCCATTTGGTTTTGTTCACTTCACTCCATTTTAAATTTTTCCATAGCCGTTCACAGCCAGCTGTTCAAAATTTTTGCTCTGTTTCAGCTGTTCAAAATAATTATTTAGCTGTTCAAATGAAATTGGATCTGTTAGCAGATCTTGTTGCCTAGCACATGACCAAAATCTACCATGAAGAAATTGTTCTTTCTTGTTGCACCTTTCCCGATGTCGAGTGCGAAAGTTATTTTATTGTTACATCTAGAAGAACTAGTTGTTGAAGCTGTATTTTTGTAATGGATTAATGTTGTAGAAGTGATGATTTGTTTGCCTGATTTAGCGCACAGATGAGAAATTGTCATGAAGGTTGGCAGACACGAGGGGTCATGGAGCAGCAATAAAAGTTTGTGTAGTACACACTGAGGGACATGTAGCAGGGACGTCTAGAGGGGACATGTAGCGGGGACAAAATCATAGCGTTTGCACACACATGAAAATGTTGTGGGACATGTCGCTGCAACGTGTTCCTGAGAAATGTTTCCATGACATTTTCATGTGTATGCAAGCGCTACAATTTTGTCCCTGTTACATGTCCCGCTGCATGTCCCTCCTACACTTCCCTCACTGTATACTACGCAAATTTTTGTCCCTGCTGCATGTCTCTGCGACATGTCCTTGGTAGTGACCCCTCATCCCTGCTCACTTTAAATCGGACCGTTCCATTCTAAAGATGTACATGTACCTTTGAGAATTCATAACTTCGAATAATTTCCATCAATTCAATTTAATTAAAGACTGGATTATGGCTAACAGTAAGCAATCAAGATTCAGAAATTATCTGCCACTAGAATTCAATTTTTGCCGGAAAGTCTATCAAGAAAGCGTTGAAGCTAGCCAAGATGCCAGCTGACAAGTTGACAGTGCTGAGTTTGATGGATCACGTATGTGCATTAGAGCCCGATTGAAAATTTGATGAGTAGGAAACTGCATTTGTGTACAGTTGTACTTGGGTGCTGCCACCCAAGTAATAACTCAAGTATTAAAATAAATAAGAAGTTGTTGATGTACATGTCTTAAACTTAATGGTAAAATGACAAAATAAGCTTATAGTTATGTTACTCATTAATACAGGTGCAGAAACAGCCACAGCACTGGAACATTGCTTCTTTCCTTTGGATGTGCTGCTAGTACAGTGTACATGACAGGTGAGCATGTTTGTTTGGTCCTCTGTAAGTATAATTTTTATGTAGATGTTGTTGTTCAATTTGTCCTTGGTTCAATTTTGATTTTTCTTTGTTTGATGTTCAATATCATATATTAGCATAGAAAAGAACACTGGAAAATCAAAATTGAACCAAGGATAAAATTGAACTACAACATAGACATTATGACCCCGTATCATGGTGCAAAAAGTTACTGACTGAGAACCATTTTGATTCTTTGATGAACAGCACCCAAAACCAGGAAGGGATATTAAACCCAAATCACCAGTGTGGGAATCATGTACAGACAAATGGCTCGACAGCTATTGCATGGTAAAAATACTCACTATGAAAGGCACTGAACCGAACCACAGCACAGGGAAATTTGCGGTCATTTCTTCAAAAATCATTTACAGATAAAAAAATCAGTGTTTTCTGTTTGAGAATGTTCAGTATAATGGCTGCCTTTAAAGGGAATTTCCTTCACTTTAGTTTGAAGGCTTGTGTGAAGTTTCGGTTAGCAAAATACAATAGAAATTAATTAAATCAATGCCTTTCAAAAAATTGCAGTGGCTATTCGTATGGCACCCGTACATGTATGTGGACTTCGATTTGCCATTCGTATGGGAGTCCAAAACTTTCGTCAATTTTCAATGTTATTCTTCACTTTTGTTGGTCCACAATATTAATTATGTTCATTTAGGTTTACGAAGCGCTTCTGATAAAACAGAGTGCAATCTCAAAGTGGAAAATGCACTTTTAAACTGGAGACAGAAAATTTTTTATGGCCCTGAGAACTGTTCTCAGATTGATGTTAATTACCCACAAAACAGAAACAGTTCTTAATCTTAACCAATGGGATAGGTTATATTTTTAATTACCACCCGATGTTTGGGGAATGTCTGTCACTGGTGTTATGCATGACTGATTAACTATAACAGCCTATTAGTTACATGTCATAATTGTTTGAGATTCCACAGAAACTATTTGTTTTCCTTTTTTATTTTTATAATTCAGTGCCTGATTCACACACTTTACGCTTTACCTTCAACGACTTCAAGCTTTAAAACCTTTTTGCTTTGCTGCTTAGTTTCTTGCTGTCATCCGTCAGTGCTTGCTTCATAGAGGAGAAAGACGAGGCATCAGATTTATCAAATTGAGTTCTCTGTGTCATGTTGCTGCGTTCAGTAATCTGCAGTAATCCACTTTTTTGGCTTCCTTAGAAAATTAACAAGCAGAATCCCTTTGACAAATATGACTCACCAATTCTAAAAAGATTTATTGCTTAACTGCGTTTCAGTCGGGTTTAACTATTCCCAGGAATGTTCTCAAAATTACATCAACAGCGAGAAGTGTTTGATATCAAAAGCTCGCAAAAATATTCAGTCATTGTCAGATCGGTCAATCGCGAGAACTGTTCTGAAATATCAACTGCAAGAATTGTTTGATCAAAAGCTCGCAAAAATATTCAGAAGTTGTCAGATAGGTCAACCGTGAGAACTGTTCTCAAAATGACACTTGATGACAACTATGAGAACTGTTTTATTTTATTTTATTTTTATTTATTTATTTTTTTTCCATATTGAACTGTTTTATCATATAAAGCTCACAAAAATATTCAAATGTTGTCGGATCGGTCAACTGGGAGAACTGTTCTCAAAATGACACTTGATATTGTTTGATCAAAAGCTCACCAATATAAAAGCCTAATAGTTACATGTCATCTCTTTAGATTGCACAGAAACTATTTGTTTTCTTTTTCAATTTTATAATTCAGTGCCTGATTCACGCTTTCGATTCTTCTTTTGTGTACTGTTTATTTCTCATTTATAGCGTTTCATTGTCACACTCATCCCAAAAGCACGTACAATGACGTCCTGGCTGCTGAATACTAAAATATGTTTTTATTTTGAATTACTGTTCTCAAAATGACGCTTGATAACAGTGCACAATCAGTTCAGTAGTTCAGCAGCTCTCGGAACGAGAAAACACCATTACAACTTACCGTGCACGTGGCGTTTGCGGACTGAAACGCATTTTAGCTGTAAACCTTGTTTTTAAAATAAGTAAGTCATGTTTGTCAAAGGGATACCGCTTGTTAATTTCGCAAGGAAATCCAAAAGCTGAAAAAGTGGATTACTGAATTGAACGCAGCAACATGACCCAGCAAACTCAGTTCGATAAATGCCCTTCTCTATCTCCCGACTATGAAGCAAGCACTGACGGATGACAGCAAGAAGCTAAGCAGCAAAGCAAAAAGTCAAGCTTGAAGTACTAGAAGGTGAGAGTTTTCAGCTCGATAAAAGCGATACTCCATCTAGTAATGTATAATTCAATAATTCATTGCATGGCTGATGAAGGCTTGCTTGATCTCTTAGATCGTACGACCGATTAGGAAAGGAACACAGAAAATAACACATTCAAATAACGGCGCAAATAATCGCAAAACATGATACAATCCCAGACGAAAGTTCGTAAAGCGTGTGGTATTTTATCGCAGTGGGCATTTGTTGCTTAAATAATCATGTTTGGCGGGAATAGCATCATGCAAAGAGCGCCAATTTCTTTATTGTTTATCTTGGACCGATTTCCTGAACTGGTTATTCGATCGATGGTAACGTTGCTACGTGAAAAACTGGTAAGTCTTGTAGTCAATTTTTGTAAGATTTTGGTAAAGGTATAAAATAAAACTACATAATTTGTCTGTGACTTGGGTCGAGAAAAAAATTTGAAATAAACATGTATTTTAGTATTCAGCAGCCAGAACGTCATTGTACCACCCTGGATCCAGAGGTCCGTTCTCTTAATATTATGAATGAAATTAACCGCATAAACGGTTAGAAGAAGCTAAGTTTTACCACAGCTAGATTACCGGTATGAATCAACTTTGTCAGAAATGCAAAGAAATATATATGTTGAGATCACCTACTGTACACTGTACTTTGTTTTGGAGATAAAATGCATAGAAAGAACTCAGATTTTAACAAATTGACACCCAATTTACTCACATGGCCACAATGGCTGTTACAGGGTACTGTAAAAATACTGTAAAAAAAATACTGTAAAAATACTGAAAAATAATAGGAAAAACAAATAGAAAAAATCCAACCTTCACTTTCACAAAGGCACTTTGTTAAAACCAAAAGTTGTATCAATAACACCTGTAGCAATAAAAGTCAGGCTGTGTACATGTACATCACAAGTTGCAATACCTTTGTTTCAGTGGAGTTAACATCTCCTATCGTCGGGTATTTAGCTTCATTTTAATTCCAGCTCGTTTTCTTAAGTGAAGTAGACAAAAAGACATGAGTTTGCAAACTTTAAAAGACCTCCTAAGGGCCTGTTTTTACAAAGCCACTTTTTGGGTGTTTCTTGGTGTTGCGGAAGCCATTGTTGGTTAGCTTTTGTGTTGTGGTGTGGGTATTGTTCAGTGTCTTTTGAATCTTTTGTTTTACGTCATTTGGTGATCACACCATCCGCAACACCAAGAAACTACCCACTTTTTCAATTTGATTTTGAAGGTGTACAACCTACAATGTACAAACAATTTATAAACAGGCAACTGCAACAAGATCACACAAAGATATTTCCACACAACAACAAATTACTGACAATATGATCTACAGAAAACTGACTCACACAAACAAATTATTTAATAATCAGTTGTCATTGAACCCTTTTCCTTTCAACTTTGACAAGACAAACATACATGTAAGTAGTTTGCAACCAACCAGGCAGCTTCGCAGACAAAACCATTTTCCTTTACAACGTTATTTTCAGTAAGAACAACTACATGTACAACAGACTTTATTAGACATAATACTAATAAGGGCAAGCATTAAATTTTTAAGGCATTTCTGGAAGTTACATGTATTCCCCAGTAAATATTGTCACATTTATTTAGGTACTGCAATATTTTTGCATTAATATTTGACGCTGTGCAGGGCTTTGAATTGGAGTTATAATTTCTGGGATTATAAGTTACATACAATGTACTCAATGTACTCTGAGCTCAGGCAAAGCTGACAAGCACTTTTGTTTATCAAACAAAATGAGCACATGCGGCAGTTATTCTAATATATAATAGTTAGCCTTCGGCGCCCTCTGAAGACCCTCTGAACAAGCTTAACTAAGATGAAACTTAACTTAGGTGAAAGGTCGGAAGCACAAGAATTACGATTGACGACCGGGCTATTTATCAATTTTAGCAATTCTGAAAAGCAGTATTACCCGACCATCTGCACAGTACATTTAGACCTTACAAAAGTTCACAAAAACAACTTTTTCTCTGTCTAGAATAACTATTATGACTATTTTCTGAATAAAATAGAGTTGTTGCTTGTCAAAAAATGCCCGAGAAACTGATTTGCCAAAATACACAAACATATTTGCATAAGGCGACGCGAGTATAAAATCAAAGTCTTGTTTTGTTTACATAAAATCGCTTTTCTATCTATGTAATGAATGAACAAACACATAAAAATGGACAACACAATCTTCTTTCGAAAAATTTTATTGAAATCTCAATTAGTTTATGTTTAGAAGCAAAACGCGTACAATTTACAGCGCATCGAGGCCGAGTCGTGTCTTCGATGAAATTCAAGAAATTAAAATACAACTGAATTTAAGCTACACGTTTATAAACTATTCTCCAAAATTAACGAGAACACAAACAAAATGTCAATCACAGATTGATATCAAGATAAATTCCCATCGAAAAATGTAATTGGTTTTACCTTTAAGTCCCTCCAGTGACTACTGTACTTGGAAATTCTTTAAACCTCCGCTTTGGTGCTGAAATCCGTAAAACGAACCCATCTCTTCGCATTGCTAAAAACGTATACAGTTCCTCGAAGCAAGATTTTATCCCTGAAAGCTCTTCTTTTTCCACTAAAGCGGCTTCTGAGTATCCCTTAATTAGTATCCCTGTCTTGAGTAGCAAACCGCGAAAAACTGCAGGGAAATAACGACTTTAATTCTCCGCTTAACACAACAAAACAACTAAAATGTTTACCGAGCTCACGGCTGTGTGGCCGCGCGAAAAACAAAGCCTTACTTTCAAGATCCCGGATGTTGTTCCAACACGGGCGGGCACACACGCACCCGTGAAACATTCAGCTAGCCATGACCATGAAAAATGAAGGGCATAGGTTCTATGAGTATGGTGCCAATTAAAATGATTTTGCTGCGTGGCACTCACGGTTAATGATAATATTGAAATTTAGTTGACTGAGTGCCGAAAAAGAACTGACAAAGACAGTCAGACGTTTCGGGGATAACCCCTTCATCAGACAGCCAGTGTTTGTGTTACTTTTACGAGACAAACCCTTGTGCACACGTACAATTTGTTGTGTGTACGCTATTCAAAAATATTCAAATAAAATGCGAATTCGAGCGCGCACTTAGGGCGCATAAATGTGACAGAGAATGAAACTTGAAGCCAATGTAGCCTCATGGAAAATTAGAATTTAAAGTCAATGTTAATTCCACGAGGCGCCAAAGTCTTGTGTAAAAAGGTTAGCCTCATTTCTTCTCTCTGTCATATATGTAACAACAACAATAATACTTTATTTACTCTTTTTTTTCAACTATATTTGTAAGAACGGGTGTACCCAAAAACCACCCAAGAACGGTTGCATCCAAAAATACAACAGAATCACCTGAAGTACATTGTACATTGTATTGTAAGAATTTTGACTTTCCCTTCAGTTAATAATAATGTGTAACATACATGTACATGTATGAGTGACCTGACTAAGTGTAGCAGAGAATAATTATTACATGCACATACACTGTACTCTTACTGTAATTATTCCTGTATTGTAGGATAATATTACACGGTATGTAATATTATACTAAGGGAACATCAGCCTGGATCCCCCCTGGTACAGTCTGTACAATCAAAGCCACCTCCAGTTTTCAGACAGTTGGTAATTGTGGAGTTTATTCAATATAATCACCTGGGGGAACAAAGGAAAAAGAGCTGTGTGGAAATTAACAAACCTTTAACCATGGGCTACAGGAAAAGTGCATTTCGACTAAACAAAGTTTTATTTATCTCAAAAGAAAACTTTCTCTGCTTACATTAAGTAGTCCTGTGTCTATTTTGGTCATTTCTCTCCATACATTAATTTTTGTAGACAAAGCTTTCAAAACACTGCATTTGATTAATAAGTGGTGCCAGCATTCGTAAAATCTTGGTAACCAAGCGTTTTTTATCGAATCCGAGACACGAGCGCTAAGCACTCAGTGTTAACTCATAAAAATGAATGGGTGGGCAAAGGTTTGGCTGTTGCTAAGAGATCTGGGGGTTGTATCGAAAACTAAGACCCACGAAAACGAAGACCTAAGACCTAAGACCAAAATCTAAGACCTAAAACTAAGACCTAAAACTAAGACCTAAAACTAAGACCCCCTATAATTTACCTTTTTTACCAGGGTCTTAGTTTTCGTTTTTTCGAAAACTAAGACCTAAAACTAAGACCCCCTTTCAAAGCCTTTAAAAGCCTTTAAAAGCGTTTTTTCTTTTTCCAAAGCCAATTTTGTTATTTCAATCCGTTATTCAGTATAAGACAACAATCAAAAACCAGATCACAAGGGTCTACGCGAAGTCTATGACAAAAGTCACTAAAGTCATTTTGACTAAGGCCCTCTATTTCTTTAAAGGCCGTTTTTTTCTTTTTCCAAAGCCAATTTTGTTATTTCAATTCGTTAAAGAACGCGCGATTTATGTCCCAAAATCAAAGGAATGAGAAGCCCAAGTAAATGTGTCAAAATTTAAACCTACATATGTTATCTTCGGGGTCCACTTGAGCAGACACTAAGCTCAAATGAAAAATTTAATTGAAGCCAAGAGGTAGAAAGGATATTTATTTTCAATTCTGCCTGGAAACATTTTTAATTGCCATCGCTGAAATCCTGGAAAAAGAATAAATTAAACACAGTAAATTTCACCATCATGGAACATCGTCTAAACTCCACGAATTGAACTGATTTATTTCATACCGCCAGTAACTATTACAGTAACTATTACTAACAGTAACAATTGCCTAACATGCAGTAACAGTAATTGCCGGTTGACACGGTGTCCAATAATGGTATATGTCAAGGAAGTGTGCTGGAAGTGTGTTTTGCACCAGTATGCTTCGTTACTTTTCCTCAGTTATTTCTAGCGGTAGAAATAATTTTCAAGTAAGTTTTTGCAGACTAACAAAAACAGTATATTAAAAAAAATGAACTTATATAACAGCATTAACAATAACAAGTGATGTAGTGTTGATCAATTTCCTTCTTTTGACACAATTACTTTGCATTCTTCTGTGTCTCCTGTCTGTGGCGATTTCTTTGATTTTGTAATTAACTTTGATTTAACTTAACTTTGATTTAACTTTCTTTATCCTAACATTAAGGACTGGGCGTTTTTTGACTGCCAGAAGGAATTCCTCCATAACGTTTTTTTATTTAACGAAAAGACGTGAAAATTTCACGGTTGTTGTAAGAGTCCACTTGCTATAACTATAAGGAAAAGGTAAAAGACGTAATTATGACATCATGAACAATTGTTTAAGTTGCTAGGGATGCTGCCGTATATTTATAACAACAGAAAATTGCTAATTATAAGACATTTTACGATTCAGGGTATAACCAAATTCCTATCTCAGGCAACTACTGCCCACTGCATTGCGAGATCCCTGAAGAAGTTCAAGCTAATTTGCTTGAATCACACAAAGGTGATCTGTGGAAGCATATTTGTTCAATAAAATTAAGGGAACCGTTTCCATAGCAACAAAACAAGTGACTCTAGCAGTAAAACATACATAACATTTTAGGAAATGTTGTGAAATATCACTCTCGTTCGAAAATTATGGAGAAAAAACACTGTGGCGGGAATTCTTGTTAGAGTGAAACACCAGATAATGAAGCCAAATCCTAATCAGATCCGCAAAACTTTGTCCAGAAGTGAACAGGAATATGGTGTATGCCCTTGTCACAATTGCTTCTATTGAAAACCAATTATACCACAGCACTTATACCCTGAAATTATACCCTGAAAGAAAACTGCTGCCAAAGGTGAGCTTTGTGTGATTCAAGCAAATTAGCTCGAACTTCGGAGGGGATCTCAATGTATTCGTTGTTGAAGTAGAGAAATCGTGCTTTCATACACGAAAAGTCGGCATGGTAATACCTCGTTGCTAACTTGCTTGAGACTTCTTTTTTTTTCCAGTCTCCATCCACTGGGAAATAGAACCTCTCTTTGTGTTCAAAAACCAGATCATGAGGGACCACGCGAAGTCTATGGCAAAGGTCATTTCGACACTGCTTACACGTTTTAGCTTCTTTCAGCAGGATTCTCAACACGAAAGAGTTATCATTGTGGACATTGTGGTGAATTTCGGTGTACATGCTGCTTGTTGATTGCTGGGGAGCCCTTTTATCACAGCTTTTCTGTTGCAAAGAAGGTTGGGGGCGATATGGATATTAAAGGCTTTTAAAGGGGGTCTTAGTTTTAGGTCTTAGTTTTCGAAAAAATGAAAACTAAGACCCTGGTAAAAAAGGTCTTTTAAAGGGGGTCTTAGTTTTAGGTCTTAGTTTTCGAAAAAACGAAAACTAAGACCCTAGTAAAAAAGGTAAATTATAGGGGGTCTTAGTTTTAGGTCTTAGTTTTAGGTCTTAGATTTTGGTCTTAGGTCTTAGGTCTTCGTTTTCGTGGGTCTTAGTTTTCGATACAACCGAGATCTGGGCTATTGGCCAATTGTTGGGCAGAAATTGAGGCAATGGAAAACAATAATTACTGTTTTTGAAATTTGTCTTCAGCTGCTGTAAGAGCAAAAAGTCACTTCTAGTTCCCTGCGAGTACTGCTAGTTATAAAACAAAAAAGACTGGGAAATGTCACCTGAAGATGTTTCTTCCCAATTTTTAAAGGACAGAATTAAATATCTGCCGGGCTTCTTCTGCAACTAGGCGCATTGTCTCATTTTCTTTGCCGCTTTGTTGCTTTCGGCTCTTTCATCCACACTGGAACACTCTGTCAAAATCGCACAGTCACTGTTCAAAAGTAAATGAGCTTGATAACAGACTTGGCAGTTTTCTCTCAAATTCCAATAGAACAAATGAAAGCAAAGGTTAAAAAATATAATTATTGTTCTTACATCAAATTGTCGAACTTCTCCATAGAGTAATAGCCTTTTTGGTTTTTGTTTGCATACATGTACATGTATGCAAACACATGTAGTTCTGGTTTGTTTGTTAGGAAAATTTTATGTTTCCTAATAAACAAACAAGTAGGAACTGAAAGTAAACATGATGGCAATGGTAGTAAGAATGACACAATACAATAGGGTTAATGAGCGACAACAGTGCCTCCGCACGTGTGTTTGATATTTTGGTACATTTCTTTGCTGTTCCCTGCAAAACAACAACATCAAAATAATAAAATGGTCGGTTTTGTGGAGAAAGTGAACATACGATAGTTAATTTTCCTTCCTCTATTTGAAGTTAAAAGCCATCCATACAAATTCAGCTCCTGGACAATCCAGTCACATAACATTAGACAAACTAAACACATTGGAACAACTGGAGAAGTTTATAATAGTTTAAAATACTTTTTTGAAGTGAAGTTTTCCTTGACATTGCCATCGTCATTGCGTAAACTCCATAAAATATTTTTGGAAAATCAAAACAGCCTTTGCTACGCATAGAAAACTACGTAGGTTTCCAGGTTTCTCTCACCAACTTAGTTCCAATTTAGTTCCAATTTAGACCCCCAAGACTGGCCACCCTTTGCTTCCATATAATTTATATAAATTATGGAGATGGCATGGATGCGTCTTATGAGCTTCACACATTGGTTCGGATTTGTTTCCTACCCAGTGATTTTTATGAGTTAACACTGAGTGCTTTGCACCCACGCCTTGGCTTCGAAAAGAACTGCTTGGTTACCAAGACTTTATGAATGCTATTATGAGTTAGCATCGAGTGCTTAGTGCCTGTGCCTCAGATTTAAAACAAAAAAAGGTTGGTTACCAAGACTTTACAAATTTTGCACTATTTATGAATTGAATGCATTGTTTTCCGGGTAGAAATGACCAGAAAAGACAGGACTGCTGAAATGTGAGTAATCGAAGTTTATTTCAGATAAATAAAACTTTATTTACACTGTAGTCAAAATGCACTTTTCATATAGCCCATGCTTTAACCACAATGAATGCCAATCCAACACCTTTTCCCACAGCTGAAATACCCTTTATATTAGTGATAATAGAGGTTTTAGAAAGAACATTCCTTCCCATAGGGAAAAGAATCTATTGTTCCTGCCATGCAACATGGCTGCCGTGCAAAACCTCTATTTAGTATGTAACAGTGGCGTACTCAAATTGGGAAAAAAATTTATAGGAGTTGTCACAAGTGAAATGGGAGATATAAAAGTGTGCTTCCTCGAACAAATCGCAAAAAAACAATTATTGTTGGCCGGAAAATCTGATAGAGGACCTGTTTTTCAAAAGCTATATCTTAAAAATGTCACCGAGGCAGAAAAGCAATTTTTTGCCGTGCAGAGGTCGCCATGTTGTCATGGAGAGAAGTCATAGAGGAAATTGCTGGTTTACAAGAATTGAATATATTAATTTTATTGGATGTTTTTTTTTATTCAAGGCGGAACAAAAATGGGCAGATGTTTCTGCAGCATACCAAAAAGCTGGTTATGTTATAAATATGGAAAGACTTTAAAACAATTCAGAAAGACATGTCAGATACATGTAGGGATGTGGCATTGTTGATGTTGCTGATAAGCCCAAAACTCACCTGGAAAAAAGGATGGCTTAACAACAAGGTAAGAACATATTAAAAGACCTCTAGTTATCCTCGAGTAAATATGGCCGTAGAAAAGAATATTCTTTGCATTCTATGCTTTCATGAAAGCAGCATATTTAAAACAACGTGTTTTGTCATGTTTTCTCTGTTTCCCGCCTTTTTTTTTGGCACAGTAGCCCTGACCACCATTTTGTGCCTAATCAGAAAGAAGGCTTATCATTTCAAATATTTTATTTTATTTTATTTCATAGCACAAATATAATCACACTAGTTTTAAATTCCTCTGGAATTTAGTTTTTTCCAAACAATAAAAATCTTTCATTTATCCACACAGTATACTGGAAATAGATATTTTTTGGTCAACCAACTTTGTATTTTTTACACATCTTGGTTTCCAAGATAATGATTTTGTGATAAAAAATGACAAAAACAGCAGTTATGACTTAACTTTGCACCCTTGCTTTATCCAAATAGAAAAAAAATTCCACATTATATGAAAAAAATAATAGTATTTGTTTTCAGAAAATGTTTCATGGTCTGAAGAACACGATTTAGTTTTCTCAAGGGAAGTGCTGGTAATGGAAATACGTAAATTCCCCAATAGAAACAAAGAAAGAGGGAACATCTGGAGCAAAATAGTTGAGAGAAATAATATGTTAGAAAATGAGGCCATTCGTCTACAAATTGTACGAGAGTCTTTTAAAGATTTCAAGAGTCGAGTGATTCGATGTTTTGATTGTATACATGTAGATCCTGCACTTATTGATCACGCAATAAGAAGCATGCCTAAGTGAATGGAGCAAATCATTGCATCAAAAGCTGCAAGGATCAAGTAATAGATGCGAAATAATTCAAGGAATATCAATATCACAGTAAAGTTTTCACTTAAATAACAAAGTTAATTTCAAATGATTTAATGTCTTGTGTAATCTCTCGAAATGGGGCATGCCACAGTTCTCTACTTCTAAGTCAGTTCTCTTCGTGTTTTTAGAGAGAAAATACGCAATTCTTATTAGCCTGAAAAAAAAAACAAAACAAAGAACTCTGTATGCAAAATAACAAAAGCATTTCAAAATTTTATGTACTTCTGGGATTGTGAACAGTACTCCACCAAAATGTTACTAAAATAGTATAATTTTTAGAAACTGTATTATAAACACGATGGAGCACTGTTCATTTTCTAATAAATGTTGAGCCACGTAGCACTGATGATACAAACAAGGAATCAGAGAATTAACTCTGTGTGTAAATTGTAGTGCTAAGTTTAACCCATAAATTTCCCTGTACTGAGCGTTAGCCCTAGTAAGAAAATGAGGGACCACACGAGGGAAAGAAAAAAATCTTTGACCTCGGTGGGATTTGAACCCACGACCTCCGGATTAGATCTTCCGTTGCTCTACCGCTTGAGCCACGAGGCCGTACGGGAGCAGATCGTGGGTAATTAGGTGGTAATTCGTGGCAGTGAGAATGTAAAGGGTACAAATAAATGTTGAGCCACGTAGCACAGAGTTACTTCTCTGATTCCTTGTTTGTATCATCAGTGCTACATGGCTCAACATTTATTTGTACCCTTTACATTCTCACTGCCACGAATTACCACCTTATTACCCACGATCTGCTCCCGTACGGCCTGGTGGCTCAAGCGGTAGAGCGACAGAAGATCTAATCCGGAGATCGTGGGTTCGAATCCCACCGAGGTCAAAGATTTTTTCTTTCCCTCGTGTGGTCCCTCATGTCCTTACTAGGGCTAACGCTCAGTACAGGGAAATTTATGGGTTAAACTTAGCACTACAATTTACACACAGAGTTCATTTTCTAATCCCACCACCTTATTCTATGAATATTTCATGAACAATTACAATCAATACAATCAATTGTTATTTGTATAATTATGATAAATGATAATTAACATATTTTTATAGTTAAAATGGGACATTTTTGGATGGAGCAAGAATGTCACAGCGAGTGCGTGATTTGACTGTATTTATATTTTGCATGGTTTGTTTACATTTTTAAATTCCTTGATTTTTCATGTATTGTCCACATTTTTTTTTGCTTGATAACTTTATTTAGCAAACAAATAACAATACAACATATTACACACAAAGAAGCATCATTGACATATTGCACCACAATAAATAAAACTAAATAAGCTTTTCGATTTGATACCTTATACTTAAGTTTACTTAAAAATTCTTGTACATCTAATTCTTGATGGTTGAGTTTTTTATTGTACAGATAGTATTTGGCACACAAGATACAAATTATAGTTAAGTTTCCTTGTAATTTTAAGGAACCGAGGTTCTGTGGGTGGGGTTTTGCCAAAGATAATTTCTGAATCACTTATTATAAAAGAAGTGGGATTGTCTTTGTTAAAATTAGCCAAAACACTTTGAAGAAATGATTTGGTAAAGCGACACTTTAAGAATAGTGGCCAATAGAGTCTACTTGGTTGCAATAGTTGCAATTGGGACTGTCTACAATCCCAAAGTAATAGAGTTCTTTATTAGACAACTATTCTATGCAGGAGCTTAAAATATAATTCTTTAATTTTATTTTCCTTGCAAATGTTCATAAACTGCTTGAAGAAAATCCTCAATGAGAGGTTGTTTAAGGAAAGATCCTGTTGCCACTTACTAACTGCTTTAATTTCTTGAGGACTGCTTTTGATAAAAAGCCAGTAATAGTCTTTACATTTGAATTTTAACAAATCAATTTTAATGGTGGGGTGAATTTTGTTTGTCTATACTAATAACTCCAGCTTTTTTTAGGAGTTCTTTTGGAATTGCAGAAATAACTTGAAAGTATTCTAGAAAATGTGATTTGACTTGGTATTTCTGACAAAATTCCTGGTAAGACAACAGCTTCCCATCATCTCTAAGCAGATCTTGAATTGATATAATTCCCTATTGAAACCAACTTCGCAAGAAGAACATTTTACCTTCAATCAAGATCTCCTTGTTATTGAGCAAAATCATGTCTTGGCCGAAGCTGGTTTCATACAGGTCTCTGAGTTCTAAAAAGGAGAGTACGATTTGTTCCTGGAACGGTGGTAAATTTACATGACGCAAAAGCTTTTTATCAAAATTACATCGCAAAAGGAGATTGAGACCACCTACTTTATCAAAATAGTACTTGGAAATTACTTTCCAATTCTCACTTCTATATAGATGGTCAACAGAACGAAATCTGGCAACCCATGCAAGCTTTAAAGCTTTGGCCATGATTTCAATGTTTGGCATCCGCAATCCTCCCTCTGGGTAGTCCTGATAAAGGACATGCCTCTTTATTTTATCCTGCTTTTTGCTCCATAGAAAATTAAAAAGCAACGTCATCGTTGAAGAAACAATTTCTATAGGCATTACCAATGACGAAGTAGAATGTATGAGGCGGGGTATACCCAGACATTTGGATATCAGACAATGACCAAATATAGTAAGTTTTCGAGATCTCCAAATATCTAGAGTTGTGTTCAAGTCTTGCACTTTTAAAGTGAAATTTTTTTTCAAATTGTCTTTCTCGTTATAGGGAGTGTAGACTCCTAAAAATTTAATTTGAACCGGATCTTAGGTCCATTTAAAATTCAAGGGTTTGTCTACCCTGTTTCTCCATGGGCCCAACCATATTGCTTTGGTTTTGGAGGTGTTCAGTTTAAAGCCGGATATTTTTCCAAAATCATTAACAATACCAACTAGGTTTCCAGCAGAGGTCAAGCTATCTAAGAAAGCTGAGGTGTCGTCCGCAAATTGGCTTAACTTAAATTCAGTACCAAATATTTTAATACCTTTAACACTATTGTCCTGTCTTATCTTAGTAGCAAGAACCTCAGCAGCAAGGATAAACAAATAGGGAGCGACCATCTTGCTTATCAGGACAGTATGTGTGGTTGGTATCAGGTCGATTAAAGTATGTCTTTGTTGAAGTCTCATAAAAGATCTTATTGGTGCTGTGTGAAGTGCGAAGAAAGCGAGATGTAGTGTAAGCTCATTCTTGGATCATTCACAGTGGTAGAAAAGTAAAATGTCAGCAAGTGCTAGAATCGTCATCATGACATAAACATGACGTCACAAGTTTCATTCGGGCAAATTAAGTTCAGCCCCCCTGACCAAATTTTTCCTGTGTACCACTGCATTGCTACTGATCAGTTTTCTCTTTACATGTACAGTTGTATGTGTCATGTTGTGAACTTAACTATTTTAAAATACATCACTTTTGTGCCCTGAATGCCCCACACTAATGTCCAAATTAACATACAGTGAATGTTAAGAGGGGAGCTTGGGAATTTATGTGTCAATGCTCCCTTAGGCTTTTTTTATTTTTCTCCTAGCAAAAACGAAAAGATCAATATCAGAGCAAAATGTATTTGTTTTCTTGTTAATTTTTGTACTTTTCAGTCGTCCTACTCGTATATACCATTTTAAAGGGGCTGTCGTCATTTTTAGTGTTATTTTAAAAGACATATTAATTTATATCAGTGGAATTGCAAAAATACATGTAATGGTCCAGTTTTGTTTAAAAATGCTTTACAAGTATAATGAAACTATAAACAAGTGTCTGACTACAGACGATCAGGATGGAAGTGGATTGCAACTTGAAAAAATTTGTCTATTTATTCAAATTTGTTCAATGTGTTCTAGAAAATTTGCTAAAAATTGATTATGGTTTATTCTTTCTTCAAGGATTTACTTGATACTTCAAGGATTTACTTGATTTACTTGGTGTTCTAAGAGCATTGCGTGTTTGAAGTAAGATGCTCAGTTTTAATTCTAGCACAGTCTGAGACAAAAACCACCATGACATACTGTAGCCCCTTAAAGCTGTATACATGTATACCAGTGACTTGCAAAATGTATTTGCAAGTTGAATTTTAAAACATCAATATAAATAATCTTGAAAGCAAACAATTAATTCTATATTACATGTACCAACATTAATTATTTTGGTGAATTTGAGGTTTCTTTTAGAATTATTTGGTCTTTCCTGAAAGTAAAGTCTAAGTGGAGTAATGTTCTTGCTCATTGTCTATGTGCATCCTTACTGTGCGCGCAATTCTTGTCGCAATGCCATGCCACCGCGCTAACAAGTGTGTGCCAAGGAGGAAATGAAACACATAACTTGGCTTGTAGCCATTGCATTAACTTTGCTTGGATTTCATTTGTGTAAAGGCATTGTGACTCCAATTTTTGGTTTTGATGGATCAGTTTCTTCACTGATTTTGTACATTTACATGACTGAATGAGTTGTAAACGATTGAACATTTTTCTTCCCATGTGCCAGTGAATCCATTTATATTGAACATGTACATGTAGCTGTACCGGGTTTGTAAATGTCCTCTTTAAAGTTAAGTGTACTTGAAAGTACATTTACAGCACTAGTAAAACATGCAATGTTTTCTCAATAGAGCCAATTATAAAATTTTACTAAGAAGGATTGTATCCAGCGATTCATCTTCAGTATTTGTAAGCTATAACAGCAACTGATGACATGACTTTTTTGTATCATGTTATGTGCCAATTTTTCAAAAGTGCACGTTTCCATTTCTGGTTATAACTTGCACATACAGGGTGGCATGATTTTTGTTTATGAGAATCTTTAATCTAATTTGTGATCTCAGATCATATGGATTCTTCACAACAAAAAGTCTAAAAATGGATTCTTTTCTTCCAAAAAACATTGGTGTGCATGAGCCTATTTTGACTTGCCGTTTATTATTTTACTCCCTGCTTCAGCAGACAACTTTTGAAGTATATGCACTGAGAATTGACAATAACAAGAAGACAGAAAAGAAACAAAACAGCAGACAAAACAAGTAAACCTGCATCAAAGATTGCTTGCCAAATATATCCTGTCCCTAACATTTCTCACACAAAAAAACCCTCTGGATTTAGATTTGATCTTATGAATGTCATTGGAGTATGGCTTGAATAGATTCATGATCTGTTTTGGGATTTTAGTAAAAAAAAAAACATACAAAATCCATTTGTATTTAAGAATCCAGATTTTGATTTGGGCCAAAGAAAGATAATTAATGTGTTGTAAGAGGCTGCAGAAAACCTCCATACCTCCCCAATGGATGTCATTAAATATTCTGAGGGGGAAAGGTGTCACAAAAGCCAAAGTTTAAAAGGAAAGTACATGCAGGGGATTGTACAGTGTATGAAGCTTTAGTGGATTTCCAGAGGCTTGGGGGAATAAAACAAAAAGCCTTCCATGGGGAGTGTGGATATTTTCTTGATTGTTAAAATTATAATCTTATAATTTCAACATTGTACATTGTTCATAACCTAGCATTCTTATTATTTATAGTACGTATAATATTTTTTAGTGTATATTATTTTGTTATTTATGGTGTCCCCAATTAGCAACACCATGTTAAAGTTATACAACACTTGAATAATGTTTATTAATTATTATTATTAACACAATCATTGCACAAAGAGTGGTCAATCTCTGGATGGCATATCACTGATTGACAATTTTCATCATTTTACTTTTCTTATTTGAATTTTGTAATCCCAGTGAATTTTATATAATAATAATAGCCCTAATTAACACAAAACAAAAACTGAAGGATTCTGGTAGTTGTAGTAAATGACACCATCATGAAAATGTCCTATTGACTGCATGTATGTTTGTGCTTGCCTACATTTGAGATATACCCTGCCAGATATAGGTAAACATTGACAGAATATGATGACAGTTGTTAAAAATCAATAGCAATTAGTGAAATGGAGGGAAATTTTATCTGTGACTATATCTATTGGTCATCGATTGGAGATACTGGTCAATATCAATTAACTACAAAAAATGAATAGCAGATATAATTATTTTGATTGACTGATTGATCAATTGATCACCGATTATTTTGATTGGTCAGACCGGGGGTCTACTAACTTTGTACATGTTCCAACAGCTACTTGGTAGCTTACTAATTAATAAGTCATCAAACACATTACAGACTAGTCAGTCAAAAGACTGAACTGTGCACGACTAACAAATTTGACTAACAATACACTGATGAAACTTGCACTAACAATACTCTGATCTTGACTATATACATGTGCCATCACTTGACTCTGTAGTCTGTTCAGGCTGTCAAAACATCAGTCCATGTCAGTATGTAGGCCTCCATGTGTTGTAACCTCTACTAACTTGCTGTTTGTTGATAAAGTTTTACAAATGAAAAACATTGCAACTGTAATGCTGTCTTGGATATAAAAACTGAGTTTTAATATCTATTACTGTAGGTTCCTTTGATGGTTGTTTAAGTAATAATCCGCATAAGAAGAATAGTGCTGAACGGCAATGCACGATGGAATGTGAACTATTTTCATTGTTACAACTAGTGATCTCATTGGCCGAGACTCGAAAACCGCTAAAAAGTTAAGGTTCAAGGTGCATAAAGTCTAAATGTTTTAAGTTTTCAAGTATTTTGAGACCCAATCGCACAACATGCAGTTTTAAAAAGATATTGTATTTGGGGAACTTCATCAAAGAAGCAAAATTAGTAGCTATTGTCTTCTGCTATTCTGATTGGTTAAGCACGAACATTTCCTTAAATATGTTTGACGCAAATGGATTTTCCGTATTTTTATAATGAAATATAATTATGAACCATTAGCCCCTCCTCTATTCTTAAAATCAAAGATATTCTATGTGGGAAAGAGCCATTGCCGCAGAACAATGAAGTTTACCATAGTTCTTATGTGAAGTATTACTTAATTTTTAAATAGAACAAAATTAATTTTTATTACTACAAATTGTTCAACAGAATGCATCTTTGGAAAAGAAAGAATTCAGGAAAGGGATTGGAGGGATTCAGGAATAATACAGCACTTCAGTAAAACAACAGGTGATTTATTATTTTTACTAATGTTTACTTGTTTACTGGTCCATGTACATTTCTAGTGTTAAAGCACAAAGTTCCTTGGCTTGTGATTTTGTGCCTGTGAACATGTGTACATGGAACACTGATGCACAATATAAATGTTATTACAATTACTGGTTTTTGTACCAGATATTTACTTCATAGACTACAGGGTAACAACTTTTGTTATTAACATGTTATTGCTGTTGGTTTGATTTTGTGTCTACTGCACATGTGCACGTAGACACTATTGCTATTGACGGTGTCACTGGAAGTTTGTTAGCCAGAGGTTTTAAAGAGGAATTTCTTAACAATAGAACCGCCAACACCTGAGAGATAATATTCATTGCAGAGTTCAATGGCACATTAGATCTGAACCACGTGAAGGCCTTTCCATAATTTCTTCAGACTAAATTCTGCAAAAGCTGACACTTTGAACATTAAAACCATTCCTACTTCACATTTTCTCGCGCATGTCACGCAAACATGGCATCAACCCAGTGTTTTGAACTTCGGAGCGATTTTACTCTCTTGGATGGTTGGTGTCCCCCATTTTTCTTTCCGTAAATAACTTTCTTTCCTGATTTTCTCCATTTTAACCAAAAAAAAAAAACAGAAAAAATCTGTACGTGAGAAGTTACAATTTAATATTTCGCCTTTTCTGCTCTCGCGTGACCGAAGTTTTCTTCGAATGTGGACAGGCAAGACAAACATGTACGTGTATTCTTTTTCGAGGCTTATTCTACCTCGAGGAATGACATCAGCTGCAAAAGTTTACTTAATAGACTTAGTTGTATTGAATTGAGTATGTTAACCTGATCTAAATTTCACTAATGGAGCTTCTTTTATTGCTGATATTTGTAAGCTAAGATCGTCTTTAAAAAACGAAAGCTTCCAAAAACGCATGGTCTTCAATGTGCCTTATCTCCAAAACGAGCAAAGGGACACCCCATTTTTTTTTTGCCTCTTTGGCAAAAGTTGATCTATACCTTACTGCATGGTAAGTTTTAAAAAAATCTGTACATTTTGGGCGCGAATATCCTTAAGATGTAAAATTGATAAAGAATTGGCCGAAGATGATCAGACTGGATGATAATTAAATCCACGCATGACAGCCACATGCCCATGAGGCAGCAATGATATTCTTATCATTGCTCCCCAAAAGGGAGCCTACATTTGTAAATCACCTATTAAAATAGTTGGAATAATCTGACCACATTTATTATACTATGCAGATAAAGTTTATCTCATTCGTATCATGGATTCACAGACAGAATCTGCTATCAGGTTAGTGTTTGTATGTTGTACATGTAACTTGCCATTTCATTCATTTTAGCATTTTACTACCTGTACATTGACTTAGCTACATTTTAACAAATTTCATTTTATATATATGGTATAACTGACAGTAAATCTTTTGTCTTCTGGACAACATGGCTGTTACCAATGATAAGGAAGTTGTGATCTGACAGAAACGACTCTCAAACCGTGTTGTACTATATGCTTTGTGCAATTAGCTAAGTGTTTAGTTTCTTGCAGTTCCCTGTACATAATATTTATTTTTTGAGCTCTCAGAAACTCAGTCACTGTTAGTATGTCATAATGTGTCGCTTAAACTTACTTGTTATTTGTAGGTGATACGATATCTGCACACATTTTCCTGAGTGGGATGGATACTCGTACAACTTTTGATTTCAGGTTAGTGTTTGCATGTTACAGATCTATGTAATTTTCTGAATTGTTTTATAGCCGTTTCGACTTTGTGATAAAAATTTAAATTGGTACATTATGATGATTTATATACCTAAATGTACACCTCCTGATCAATAACAATCATGACAAACAATCAGACATCATATACAGGGGATACCGATACCACAAGCTCACATAGTACCGTAAAAATAAAAAGGCAACTGTTCAAAATAAAAGTATTCAGGGCTGCTTTTCAACTTAACTTTAACACTCTATTTTTCATGTGATAGATATAATTGAAATGTTATTACATTTTGCGGCGTAACAGTCTCTTCTGCTGTTTTATCTGTGTAAGCCAATGGGAAATTTGAGTAATATTTTTAAAGGGGTAAAAAGGGCGAAAACGCCCGTCAGATTGGAAGAATATGTATGTCTGCAGTGTTTACAAAAATAGCGAAACGTTGACGTTAAGAGATTAAATAGGTAAACTAGTAATAAAAACTACCAAATGGCATGTGTTTTTGCTTTTCATGCAGTTGTATCTCTTATCTGATTAAATCAAGTCAAAGCGCTCACGGTATTTGCAGCAGCACATTAAACGAATATTTATAAATGTGTGTATTTGTATAAGTTTGTTGTGTTTTTTTATCTCGATAATTTTTAGAGTTAACGGTGTTTCGGATTGGCCAATTGAAATGGAATTAGACCACAGTTTTGTTGAATCCCGTCTAAATTTGCGCTGAAAATTGGTACAGTTTTTTTCTACAATTTCACTGTTCTGATACTCCAAAAAAAAAAATTACAACTCTGTGATTCTTTAAAAAAAATGTGAACATTTTGAAGTTGCAGTCAATAATTTCTACTGGCTGACCGAAAAAAAAAAAAGAAGGAAAATTCGGTGGTCGGCGGGGGCTGAACCCCCTGCGTAAGTCGCGCAACTTAAATTAAACGACGGCAGGGATAACGCCGTCATATGTTTAATGAAAGAAGCACAAGCTTACACCACTAGACCACTGGGGTATTGGATGGTAAAGACACGTTAAAATTACCTAGAAATAGGTTGTGGGCTCTATTGTTTTCAGTGAATATATTACCGTTAATGATTCGTCTGTTTTTTTTTTTTTTACATTATGTTGCACGCTTTGCAAAACAATGTAAATACCCAGAGAGTAAAAATATTCTGATTGTTTGTATGCTTTTTCTTTATTGCAGTTGTTTCTTTCAAGTTTGATTAAATTCCAAGAAGTGACGAAGAAAAACAAGTGCAGGGCTCGTCAATTTCCACGCCGTCGTTCTTTAGCTGTCATATTTAAACAATCATGTTATTGAATTTAAAATGCGGTCATTTTTTTTGGCATGACATTCCTATCAGTTGGCAGTGGATCCGTCTCATCAGTCATGAAGTGTGTAGAAGCGTAGAGCACATTTATTTAAAACGTACTGATTGTTGAAGCATATTAAGTGTTCAAAACCAACTATTTGAAGTATATTAAGTGTACAAAACCAACTATTCGAAGCGTACTAAGTCTAGAATCCAACTATTTGAAGTATATTAAGTGTACAAAACCAACTATTCGAAGTATATTAAGTCTAGAATCCAACTATTTGAAGTGTAGTGAGTGTACAAAAGCAATTATTTGAAGTATATTAATTCTAGAATCCAACTATTTGAACTGTAATGACTGTACAAAACCAACTATTTGAAGTGTAGTGAGTGTACAAAACTAACTATTTAAAGTATATTAAGTCTAGAATCCAACTATTTGAAGTGTAGTGAGTGTACAAAACCAACTATTTGAAGTATATTAAGTCTAGAATCCAACTATCTGAAGTATAGTAAGTGTACAAAACCAACTATTCGAAGTATATTATGTGTAGAATCCAACTATCTGAAGTGTAGTGAGTCTAGAATGCAACTATTTGAAGTATATTAAGTGTACAAAACCAACTATTTGAAGTATTTTAAGTCTAGAATCCAACTATTTGAAGTGTAGTGAGTGTACAAAACCAACTATTTGAAGTATATTAAGTGTACAAAACCAACTATTCGAAGTATATTAAGTGTACAAAACCAACTATTCGAAGTATATTAAGTCTAGAATCCAACTATTTGAAGTATATTAAGACTAGAATCCAACTATTTGAATTGTAGTGAGTCTAGAATGCAACTATTTGAAGTATATTAAGTGTACAAAACCAACTATTTGAAGTGTAGTGAGTGTACAAAACTAACTATTTGAAGTATATTAAGTCTAGAATCCAACTATTTGAAGTGTAGTGAGTGTACAAAACTAACTATTTGAAGTATATTAAGTCTAGAATCCAACTATTTGTAGTGTAGTGAGTGTACAAAACCAACTATTTGAAGTATATTAAGTCTAGAATCCAACTATTTGAAGTGTAGTGAGTGTACAAAACAAACTATTTGAAGTATATTAAGTCTAGAATCCAACTATTTGAAGTGTAGTGAGTGTACAAAACAAACTATTTGAAGTATATTAAGTCTAGAATCCAACTATTTGAAGTGTAGTGAGTGTACAAAACTAACTATTTGAAGTGTAGTGAGTGTACAAAACCAAGTATTTGAAGTATATTAAGTGTACAAAATCAACTATTCGAAGCGTACTAAGTCTAGAATCCAACTATTTGAATTGTAGTGAGTCTAGAATGCAACTATTTGAAGTATATTAAGTGTACAAAACCAACTATTCGAAGTATATTAAGTGTACAATCCAACTATTTGAAGTGTAGTGAGTGTACAAAACTAACTATTTGAAGTATATTAAGTCTAGAATCCAACTATTTGAAGTGTAGTGAGTGTACAAAACTAACTATTTGAAGTATATTAAGTCTAGAATCCAACTATTTGAAGTGTAGTGAGTGTACAAAACTAACTATTTGAAGTATATTAAGTGTACAAAATCAACTATTCGAAGCGTACTAAGTCTAGAATCCAACTATTTGAATTGTAGTGAGTCTAGAATGCAACTATTTGAAGTATATTAAGTGTACAAAACCAACTATTCGAAGTATATTAAGTGTACAATCCAACTATTTGAAGTGTAGTGAGTGTACAAAACTAACTATTTGAAGTATATTAAGTCTAGAATCCAACTATTTGAAGTGTAGTGAGTGTACAAAACTAACTATTTGAAGTATATTAAGTCTAGAATCCAACTATTTGAAGTGTAGTGAGTGTACAAAACTAACTATTTGAAGTATATTAAGTCTAGAATCCAACTATTTGTAGTGTAGTGAGTGTACAAAACCAACTATTTGAAGTATATTAAGTCTAGAATCCAACTATTTGAAGTGTAGTGAGTGTACAAAACAAACTATTTGAAGTATATTAAGTCTAGAATCCAACTATTTGAAGTGTAGTGAGTGTACAAAACAAACTATTTGAAGTATATTAAGTCTAGAATCCAACTATTTGAAGTGTAGTGAGTGTACAAAACAAACTATTTGAAGTATATTAAGTCTAGAATCCAACTATTTGAAGTGTAGTGAGTGTACAAAACTAACTATTTGAAGTGTAGTGAGTGTACAAAACCAAGTATTTGAAGTATATTAAGTGTACAAAATCAACTATTCGAAGCGTACTAAGTCTAGAATCCAACTATTTGAATTGTAGTGAGTCTAGAATGCAACTATTTGAAGTATATTAAGTGTACAAAACCAACTATTCGAAGTATATTAAGTGTACAATCCAACTATTTGAAGTGTAGTGAGTGTACAAAACTAACTATTTGAAGTATATTAAGTCTAGAATCCAACTATTTGAAGTGTAGTGAGTGTACAAAACTAACTATTTGAAGTATATTAAGTCTAGAATCCAACTATTTGAAGTGTAGTGAGTGTACAAAACTAACTATTTGAAGTATATTAAGTCTAGAATCCAACTATTTGAAGTGTAGTGAGTGTACAAAACTAACTATTTGAAGTATATTAAGTCTAGAATCCAACTATTTGAAGTGTAGTGAGTGTACAAAACTAACTATTTGAAGTATATTAAGTCTAGAATCCAACTATTTGAAGTGTAGTGAGTGTACAAAACTAACTATTTGAAGTATATTAATTCTAGAATCCAACTATTTGAAGTGTAGTGAGTGTACAAAAGCAACTATTTGAAGTATATTAAGTGTACAAAATCAACTATTCGAAGCGTACTAAGTCTAGAATCCAACTATTTGAAGTATATTAAGTCTAGAATCCAACTATTTGAATTGTAGTGAGTCTAGAATGCAACTATTCGAAGTATATTAAGTCTAGAATCCAACTATTCGAAGTATATTAAGTGTACAAAACCAACTATTCGAAGTATATTAAGTCTAGAATCCAACTATTTGAAGTGTAGTGAGTGTACAAAAGCAATTATTTGAAGTATATTAAGTCTAGAATCCAACTATTTGAAGTGTAGTGAGTGTACAAAACCAATTATTTGAAGTATATTAATTCTAGAATCCAACTATTTGAAGTGTAGTGAGTGTACAAAACCAACTATTTGAAGTGTAGTGAGTGTACAAAAGCAACTATTTGAAGTGTAGTGAGTGTACAAAAGTAACTATTTGAAGTATATTAAGTCTAGAATCCAACTATTTGAAGTGTAGTGAGTGTACAAAACCAACTATTTGAAGTATATTAATTCTAGAATCCAACTATTTGAAGTGTAGTGAGTGTACAAAAGCAACTATTTGAAGTGTAGTGAGTGTACAAAAGCAATTATTTGAAGTATATTAAGTCTAGAATCCAACTATTTGAAGTGTAGTGAGTGTACAAAACCAACTATTTGAAGTGTAGTGAGTGTACAAAACTAACTATTTGAAGTATATTAAGTCTAGAATCCAACTATTTGAAGTGTAGTGAGTGTACAAAACCAACTATTTGAAGTGTAGTGAGTGTACAAAAGCAATTATTTGAAGTATATTAATTCTAGAATCCAACTATTTGAAGTGTAGTGAGTGTACAAAAGCAATTATTTGAAGTATATTAAGTCTAGAATCCAACTATTTGAAGTGTAGTGAGTGTACAAAACCAATTATTTGAAGTATATTAATTCTAGAATCCAACTATTTGAAGTGTAGTGAGTGTACAAAACCAACTATTTGAAGTGTAGTGAGTGTACAAAAGCAACTATTTGAAGTGTAGTGAGTGTACAAAACTAACTATTTGAAGTATATTAAGTCTAGAATCCAACTATTTGAAGTGTAGTGAGTGTACAAAACCAACTATTTGAAGTATATTAATTCTAGAATCCAACTATTTGAAGTGTAGTGAGTGTACAAAAGCAACTATTTGAAGTGTAGTGAGTGTACAAAAGCAATTATTTGAAGTATATTAAGTCTAGAATCCAACTATTTGAAGTGTAGTGAGTGTACAAAACCAACTATTTGAAGTGTAGTGAGTGTACAAAACTAACTATTTGAAGTATATTAAGTCTAGAATCCAACTATTTGAAGTGTAGTGAGTGTACAAAACCAACTATTTGAAGTGTAGTGAGTGTACAAAAGCAATTATTTGAAGTATATTAATTCTAGAATCCAACTATTTGAAGTGTAGTGAGTGTACAAAACCAACTATTTGAAGTGTAGTGAGTGTACAAAACTAACTATTTGAAGTATATTAAGTCTAGAATCCAACTATTTGAAGTGTAGTGAGTGTACAAAAGCAACTATTTGAAGTGTAGTGAGTGTACAAAACCAACTATTTGAAGTATATTAAGTGTAGAATCCAACTATTTGAAGTGTAGTGAGTGTACAAAACCAACTATTTGAAGTATATTAATTCTAGAATCCAACTATTTGAAGTGTAGTGAGTGTACAAAAGCAACTATTTGAAGTGTAGTGAGTGTACAAAACCAACTATTTGAAGTATATTAAGTGTAGAATCCAACTATTTGAAGTGTAGTGAGTGTACAAAACCAACTATTTGAAGTATATTAATTCTAGAATCCAACTATTTGAAGTGTAGTGAGTGTACAAAAGCAACTATTTGAAGTGTAGTGAGTGTACAAAACCAACTATTTGAAGTATATTAAGTCTAGAATCCAACTATTTGAAGTGTAGTGAGTGTACAAAACTAACTATTTGAAGTATATTAAGTCTAGAATCCAACTATTTGAAGTGTAGTGAGTGTACAAAACCAACTATTTGAAGTATATTAAGTCTAGAATCCAACTATTTGAAGTGTAGTGAGTGTACAAAACCAACTATTTGAAGTATAGTGAGTGTAGAAAACCAACTATTTGTAGTGTAGTGAGTGTACAAAACTAACTATTTGAAGTATATTAAGTCTAGAATCCAACTATTTGAAGTGTAGTGAGTGTACAAAACCAACTATTTGAAGTATATTAAGTCTAGAATCCAACTATTTGAAGTGTAGTGAGTGTACAAAAGCAACTATTTGAAGTATATTAAGTCTAGAATCCAACTATTTGAAGTGTAGTGAGTGTAGAAAACCAACTATTTGAAGTGTAGTGAGTGTACAAAAGCAACTATTTGAAGTATATTAAGTCTAGAATCCAACTATTTGAAGTGTAGTGAGTGTAGAAAACCAACTATTTGAAGTATATTAAGTCTAGAATCCAACTATTTGAAGTGTAGTGAGTGTACAAAACCAACTATTTCAAGTATATTAAGTCTAGAATCCAACTATTTGAAGTGTAGTGAGTGTACAAAAGCAACTATTTGAAGTATATTAAGTCTAGAATCCAACTATTTGAAGTGTAGTGAGTGTAGAAAACCAACTATTTGAAGTGTAGTGAGTGTACAAAAGCAACTATTTGAAGTATATTAAGTCTAGAATCCAACTATTTGAAGTGTAGTGAGTGTAGAAAACCAACTATTTGAAGTATATTAAGTCTAGAATCCAACTATTTGAAGTGTAGTGAGTGTACAAAAGCAACTATTTGAAGTATATTAAGTCTAGAATCCAACTATTCGAAGTGTAGTGAGTGTACAAAAGCAACTATTTCAAGTATATTAAGTCTAGAATCCAACTATTCGAAGTGTAGTGAGTGTACAAAAGCAACTATTTGAAGTATATTAAGTCTAGAATCCAACTATTCGAAGTGTAGTGAGTGTACAAAAGCAACTATTTGAAGTATATTAAGTCTAGAATCCAACTATTCGAAGTGTAGTGAGTGTACAAAAGCAACTATTTGAAGTATATTAAGTCTAGAATCCAACTATTCGAAGTGTAGTGAGTGTACAAAAGCAACTATTTGAAGTATATTAAGTCTAGAATCCAACTATTTGTAGTGTAGTGAGTGTACAAAACTAACTATTTGAAGTATATTAAGTCTAGAATCCAACTATTTGAAGTGTAGTGAGTGTACAAAAGCAACTATTTGAAGTATATTAAGTCTAGAATCCAACTATTCGAAGTATATTAAGTCTAGAATCCAACTATTGGAAGTGTAGTGAGTGTACAAAACCAACTATTCGAAGTATATTATGTCTAGAATCCAACTATTCGAAGTATATTAAGTCTAGAATCCAACTATTTGAAGTGTAGTGAGTGTACAAAACCAACTATTCGAAGTATATTATGTCTAGAATCCAACTATTTGAAGTGTAGTGAGTGTACAAAAGCAACTATTTGAAGTGTAGTGAGTGTACAAAAGCAACTATTCGAAGTATATTAAGTCTAGAATCCAACTATTTGAAGTGTAGTGAGTGTACAAAACCAACTATTTGAAGTGTAGTGAGTGTACAAAACTAACTATTTGAAGTATATTAAGTCTAGAATCCAACTATTTGAAGTGTAGTGAGTGTACAAAAGCAACTATTTGAAGTGTAGTGAGTGTACAAAAGCAATTATTTGAAGTATATTAATTCTAGAATCCAACTATTTGAAGTGTAGTGAGTGTACAAAACCAACTATTTGAAGTGTAGTGAGTGTACAAAAGCAACTATTTGAAGTATATTAAGTCTAGAATCCAACTATTTGAAGTGTAGTGAGTGTACAAAACTAACTATTTGAAGTATATTAAGTGTAGAATCCAACTATTTGAAGTGTAGTGAGTGTACAAATCCAACTATTTGAAGTGTAGTGAGTGTACAAATCCAACTATTTGAAGTATATTAAGTCTAGAATCCAACTATTGGAAGTGTAGTGAGTGTACAAAACCAACTATTCGAAGTATATTATGTCTAGAATCCAACTATTCGAAGTATATTAAGTCTAGAATCCAACTATTTGAAGTGTAGTGAGTGTACAAAACCAACTATTCGAAGTATATTATGTCTAGAATCCAACTATTCGAAGTATATTATGTCTAGAATCCAACTATTCGAAGTATATTAAGTCTAGAATCCAACTATTGGAAGTGTAGTGAGTGTACAAAACCAACTATTCGAAGTATATTATGTCTAGAATCCAACTATTCCAAGTATATTAAGTCTAGAATCCAACTATTTGAAGTGTAGTGAGTGTACAAAACCAACTATTCGAAGTATATTATGTCTAGAATCCAACTATTCGAAGTATATTAAGTCTAGAATCCAACTATTTGAAGTGTAGTGAGTGTACAAAACTAACTATTTGAAGTATATTAAGTCTAGAATCCAACTATTTGAAGTGTAGTGAGTGTACAAAACTAACTATTTGAAGTATATTAAGTCTAGAATCCAACTATTTGTAGTGTAGTGAGTGTACAAAACCAACTATTTGAAGTATATTAAGTCTAGAATCCAACTATTTGAAGTGTAGTGAGTGTACAAAACAAACTATTTGAAGTATATTAAGTCTAGAATCCAACTATTTGAAGTGTAGTGAGTGTACAAAACAAACTATTTGAAGTATATTAAGTCTAGAATCCAACTATTTGAAGTGTAGTGAGTGTACAAAACAAACTATTTGAAGTATATTAAGTCTAGAATCCAACTATTTGAAGTGTAGTGAGTGTACAAAACTAACTATTTGAAGTGTAGTGAGTGTACAAAACCAAGTATTTGAAGTATATTAAGTGTACAAAATCAACTATTCGAAGCGTACTAAGTCTAGAATCCAACTATTTGAATTGTAGTGAGTCTAGAATGCAACTATTTGAAGTATATTAAGTGTACAAAACCAACTATTCGAAGTATATTAAGTGTACAATCCAACTATTTGAAGTGTAGTGAGTGTACAAAACTAACTATTTGAAGTATATTAAGTCTAGAATCCAACTATTTGAAGTGTAGTGAGTGTACAAAACTAACTATTTGAAGTATATTAAGTCTAGAATCCAACTATTTGAAGTGTAGTGAGTGTACAAAACTAACTATTTGAAGTATATTAAGTCTAGAATCCAACTATTTGAAGTGTAGTGAGTGTACAAAACTAACTATTTGAAGTATATTAAGTCTAGAATCCAACTATTTGAAGTGTAGTGAGTGTACAAAACTAACTATTTGAAGTATATTAAGTCTAGAATCCAACTATTTGAAGTGTAGTGAGTGTACAAAACTAACTATTTGAAGTATATTAAGTCTAGAATCCAACTATTTGAAGTGTAGTGAGTGTACAAAACTAACTATTTGAAGTATATTAATTCTAGAATCCAACTATTTGAAGTGTAGTGAGTGTACAAAAGCAACTATTTGAAGTATATTAAGTGTACAAAATCAACTATTCGAAGCGTACTAAGTCTAGAATCCAACTATTTGAAGTATATTAAGTCTAGAATCCAACTATTTGAATTGTAGTGAGTCTAGAATGCAACTATTCGAAGTATATTAAGTCTAGAATCCAACTATTCGAAGTATATTAAGTGTACAAAACCAACTATTCGAAGTATATTAAGTCTAGAATCCAACTATTTGAAGTGTAGTGAGTGTACAAAAGCAATTATTTGAAGTATATTAAGTCTAGAATCCAACTATTTGAAGTGTAGTGAGTGTACAAAACCAATTATTTGAAGTATATTAATTCTAGAATCCAACTATTTGAAGTGTAGTGAGTGTACAAAACCAACTATTTGAAGTGTAGTGAGTGTACAAAAGCAACTATTTGAAGTGTAGTGAGTGTACAAAAGTAACTATTTGAAGTATATTAAGTCTAGAATCCAACTATTTGAAGTGTAGTGAGTGTACAAAACCAACTATTTGAAGTATATTAATTCTAGAATCCAACTATTTGAAGTGTAGTGAGTGTACAAAAGCAACTATTTGAAGTGTAGTGAGTGTACAAAAGCAATTATTTGAAGTATATTAAGTCTAGAATCCAACTATTTGAAGTGTAGTGAGTGTACAAAACCAACTATTTGAAGTGTAGTGAGTGTACAAAACTAACTATTTGAAGTATATTAAGTCTAGAATCCAACTATTTGAAGTGTAGTGAGTGTACAAAACCAACTATTTGAAGTGTAGTGAGTGTACAAAAGCAATTATTTGAAGTATATTAATTCTAGAATCCAACTATTTGAAGTGTAGTGAGTGTACAAAAGCAATTATTTGAAGTATATTAAGTCTAGAATCCAACTATTTGAAGTGTAGTGAGTGTACAAAACCAATTATTTGAAGTATATTAATTCTAGAATCCAACTATTTGAAGTGTAGTGAGTGTACAAAACCAACTATTTGAAGTGTAGTGAGTGTACAAAAGCAACTATTTGAAGTGTAGTGAGTGTACAAAACTAACTATTTGAAGTATATTAAGTCTAGAATCCAACTATTTGAAGTGTAGTGAGTGTACAAAACCAACTATTTGAAGTATATTAATTCTAGAATCCAACTATTTGAAGTGTAGTGAGTGTACAAAAGCAACTATTTGAAGTGTAGTGAGTGTACAAAAGCAATTATTTGAAGTATATTAAGTCTAGAATCCAACTATTTGAAGTGTAGTGAGTGTACAAAACCAACTATTTGAAGTGTAGTGAGTGTACAAAACTAACTATTTGAAGTATATTAAGTCTAGAATCCAACTATTTGAAGTGTAGTGAGTGTACAAAACCAACTATTTGAAGTGTAGTGAGTGTACAAAAGCAATTATTTGAAGTATATTAATTCTAGAATCCAACTATTTGAAGTGTAGTGAGTGTACAAAACCAACTATTTGAAGTGTAGTGAGTGTACAAAACTAACTATTTGAAGTATATTAAGTCTAGAATCCAACTATTTGAAGTGTAGTGAGTGTACAAAAGCAACTATTTGAAGTGTAGTGAGTGTACAAAACCAACTATTTGAAGTATATTAAGTGTAGAATCCAACTATTTGAAGTGTAGTGAGTGTACAAAACCAACTATTTGAAGTATATTAATTCTAGAATCCAACTATTTGAAGTGTAGTGAGTGTACAAAAGCAACTATTTGAAGTGTAGTGAGTGTACAAAACCAACTATTTGAAGTATATTAAGTGTAGAATCCAACTATTTGAAGTGTAGTGAGTGTACAAAACCAACTATTTGAAGTATATTAATTCTAGAATCCAACTATTTGAAGTGTAGTGAGTGTACAAAAGCAACTATTTGAAGTGTAGTGAGTGTACAAAACCAACTATTTGAAGTATATTAAGTCTAGAATCCAACTATTTGAAGTGTAGTGAGTGTACAAAACTAACTATTTGAAGTATATTAAGTCTAGAATCCAACTATTTGAAGTGTAGTGAGTGTACAAAACCAACTATTTGAAGTATATTAAGTCTAGAATCCAACTATTTGAAGTGTAGTGAGTGTACAAAACCAACTATTTGAAGTATAGTGAGTGTAGAAAACCAACTATTTGTAGTGTAGTGAGTGTACAAAACTAACTATTTGAAGTATATTAAGTCTAGAATCCAACTATTTGAAGTGTAGTGAGTGTACAAAACCAACTATTTGAAGTATATTAAGTCTAGAATCCAACTATTTGAAGTGTAGTGAGTGTACAAAAGCAACTATTTGAAGTATATTAAGTCTAGAATCCAACTATTTGAAGTGTAGTGAGTGTAGAAAACCAACTATTTGAAGTGTAGTGAGTGTACAAAAGCAACTATTTGAAGTATATTAAGTCTAGAATCCAACTATTTGAAGTGTAGTGAGTGTAGAAAACCAACTATTTGAAGTATATTAAGTCTAGAATCCAACTATTTGAAGTGTAGTGAGTGTACAAAACCAACTATTTCAAGTATATTAAGTCTAGAATCCAACTATTTGAAGTGTAGTGAGTGTACAAAAGCAACTATTTGAAGTATATTAAGTCTAGAATCCAACTATTTGAAGTGTAGTGAGTGTAGAAAACCAACTATTTGAAGTGTAGTGAGTGTACAAAAGCAACTATTTGAAGTATATTAAGTCTAGAATCCAACTATTTGAAGTGTAGTGAGTGTAGAAAACCAACTATTTGAAGTATATTAAGTCTAGAATCCAACTATTTGAAGTGTAGTGAGTGTACAAAAGCAACTATTTGAAGTATATTAAGTCTAGAATCCAACTATTCGAAGTGTAGTGAGTGTACAAAAGCAACTATTTGAAGTATATTAAGTCTAGAATCCAACTATTCGAAGTGTAGTGAGTGTACAAAAGCAACTATTTGAAGTATATTAAGTCTAGAATCCAACTATTCGAAGTGTAGTGAGTGTACAAAAGCAACTATTTGAAGTATATTAAGTCTAGAATCCAACTATTCGAAGTGTAGTGAGTGTACAAAAGCAACTATTTGAAGTATATTAAGTCTAGAATCCAACTATTCGAAGTGTAGTGAGTGTACAAAAGCAACTATTTGAAGTATATTAAGTCTAGAATCCAACTATTTGTAGTGTAGTGAGTGTACAAAACTAACTATTTGAAGTATATTAAGTCTAGAATCCAACTATTTGAAGTGTAGTGAGTGTACAAAAGCAACTATTTGAAGTATATTAAGTCTAGAATCCAACTATTCGAAGTATATTAAGTCTAGAATCCAACTATTGGAAGTGTAGTGAGTGTACAAAACCAACTATTCGAAGTATATTATGTCTAGAATCCAACTATTCGAAGTATATTAAGTCTAGAATCCAACTATTTGAAGTGTAGTGAGTGTACAAAAACCAACTATTCGAAGTATATTATGTCTAGAATCCAACTATTTGAAGTGTAGTGAGTGTACAAAAGCAACTATTTGAAGTGTAGTGAGTGTACAAAAGCAACTATTCGAAGTATATTAAGTCTAGAATCCAACTATTTGAAGTGTAGTGAGTGTACAAAACCAACTATTTGAAGTGTAGTGAGTGTACAAAACTAACTATTTGAAGTATATTAAGTCTAGAATCCAACTATTTGAAGTGTAGTGAGTGTACAAAAGCAACTATTTGAAGTGTAGTGAGTGTACAAAAGCAATTATTTGAAGTATATTAATTCTAGAATCCAACTATTTGAAGTGTAGTGAGTGTACAAAACCAACTATTTGAAGTGTAGTGAGTGTACAAAAGCAACTATTTGAAGTATATTAAGTCTAGAATCCAACTATTTGAAGTGTAGTGAGTGTACAAAACTAACTATTTGAAGTATATTAAGTGTAGAATCCAACTATTTGAAGTGTAGTGAGTGTACAAATCCAACTATTTGAAGTGTAGTGAGTGTACAAAACTAACTATTTGAAGTATATTAAGTCTAGAATCCAACTATTGGAAGTGTAGTGAGTGTACAAAACCAACTATTCGAAGTATATTATGTCTAGAATCCAACTATTCGAAGTATATTAAGTCTAGAATCCAACTATTTGAAGTGTAGTGAGTGTACAAAACCAACTATTCGAAGTATATTATGTCTAGAATCCAACTATTCGAAGTATATTAAGTCTAGAATCCAACTATTGGAAGTGTAGTGAGTGTACAAAACCAACTATTCGAAGTATATTATGTCTAGAATCCAACTATTCCAAGTATATTAAGTCTAGAATCCAACTATTTGAAGTGTAGTGAGTGTACAAAACCAACTATTCGAAGTATATTATGTCTAGAATCCAACTATTCGAAGTATATTAAGTCTAGAATCCAACTATTTGAAGTGTAGTGAGTGTACAAAACTAACTATTTGAAGTATATTAAGTCTAGAATCCAACTATTTGAAGTGTAGTGAGTGTACAAAAGCAACTATTTGAAGTGTAGTGAGTGTACAAAAGCAATTATTTGAAGTATATTAATTCTAGAATCCAACTATTTGAAGTGTAGTGAGTGTACAAAACCAACTATTTGAAGTGTAGTGAGTGTACAAAAGCAACTATTTGAAGTATATTAAGTCTAGAATCCAACTATTTGAAGTGTAGTGAGTGTACAAAACTAACTATTTGAAGTATATTAAGTGTAGAATCCAACTATTTGAAGTGTAGTGAGTGTACAAAACCAACTATTTGAAGTGTAGTGAGTGTACAAAACCAACTATTTGAAGTATATTAAGTGTAGAATCCAACTATTTGAAGTGTAGTGAGTGTACAAAACCAACTATTTGAAGTGTAGTGAGTGTACAAAACCAACTATTTGAAGTATATTAAGTGTAGAATCCAACTATTTGAAGTGTAGTGAGTGTACAAAAGCAACTATTTGAAGTATATTAAGTCTAGAATCCAACTATTTGAAGTGTAGTGAGTGTACAAAACTAACTATTTGAAGTATATTATGTGTAGAATCCAACTATCTGAAGTGTAGTGAGTCTAGAATGCAACTATTTGAAGTATATTAAGTGTACAAAACCAACTATTTGAAGTATTTTAAGTCTAGAATCCAACTATTTGAAGTGTAGTGAGTGTACAAAACCAACTATTTGAAGTATATTAAGTGTACAAAACCAACTATTCGAAGTATATTAAGTGTACAAAACCAACTATTCGAAGTATATTAAGTCTAGAATCCAACTATTTGAAGTATATTAAGACTAGAATCCAACTATTTGAATTGTAGTGAGTCTAGAATGCAACTATTTGAAGTATATTAAGTGTACAAAACCAACTATTTGAAGTGTAGTGAGTGTACAAAACTAACTATTTGAAGTATATTAAGTCTAGAATCCAACTATTTGAAGTGTAGTGAGTGTACAAAACTAACTATTTGAAGTATATTAAGTCTAGAATCCAACTATTTGTAGTGTAGTGAGTGTACAAAACCAACTATTTGAAGTATATTAAGTCTAGAATCCAACTATTTGAAGTGTAGTGAGTGTACAAAACAAACTATTTGAAGTATATTAAGTCTAGAATCCAACTATTTGAAGTGTAGTGAGTGTACAAAACAAACTATTTGAAGTATATTAAGTCTAGAATCCAACTATTTGAAGTGTAGTGAGTGTACAAAACTAACTATTTGAAGTGTAGTGAGTGTACAAAACCAAGTATTTGAAGTATATTAAGTGTACAAAATCAACTATTCGAAGCGTACTAAGTCTAGAATCCAACTATTTGAATTGTAGTGAGTCTAGAATGCAACTATTTGAAGTATATTAAGTGTACAAAACCAACTATTCGAAGTATATTAAGTGTACAATCCAACTATTTGAAGTGTAGTGAGTGTACAAAACTAACTATTTGAAGTATATTAAGTCTAGAATCCAACTATTTGAAGTGTAGTGAGTGTACAAAACTAACTATTTGAAGTATATTAAGTCTAGAATCCAACTATTTGAAGTGTAGTGAGTGTACAAAACTAACTATTTGAAGTATATTAAGTGTACAAAATCAACTATTCGAAGCGTACTAAGTCTAGAATCCAACTATTTGAATTGTAGTGAGTCTAGAATGCAACTATTTGAAGTATATTAAGTGTACAAAACCAACTATTCGAAGTATATTAAGTGTACAATCCAACTATTTGAAGTGTAGTGAGTGTACAAAACTAACTATTTGAAGTATATTAAGTCTAGAATCCAACTATTTGAAGTGTAGTGAGTGTACAAAACTAACTATTTGAAGTATATTAAGTCTAGAATCCAACTATTTGAAGTGTAGTGAGTGTACAAAACTAACTATTTGAAGTATATTAAGTCTAGAATCCAACTATTTGTAGTGTAGTGAGTGTACAAAACCAACTATTTGAAGTATATTAAGTCTAGAATCCAACTATTTGAAGTGTAGTGAGTGTACAAAACAAACTATTTGAAGTATATTAAGTCTAGAATCCAACTATTTGAAGTGTAGTGAGTGTACAAAACAAACTATTTGAAGTATATTAAGTCTAGAATCCAACTATTTGAAGTGTAGTGAGTGTACAAAACAAACTATTTGAAGTATATTAAGTCTAGAATCCAACTATTTGAAGTGTAGTGAGTGTACAAAACTAACTATTTGAAGTGTAGTGAGTGTACAAAACCAAGTATTTGAAGTATATTAAGTGTACAAAATCAACTATTCGAAGCGTACTAAGTCTAGAATCCAACTATTTGAATTGTAGTGAGTCTAGAATGCAACTATTTGAAGTATATTAAGTGTACAAAACCAACTATTCGAAGTATATTAAGTGTACAATCCAACTATTTGAAGTGTAGTGAGTGTACAAAACTAACTATTTGAAGTATATTAAGTCTAGAATCCAACTATTTGAAGTGTAGTGAGTGTACAAAACTAACTATTTGAAGTATATTAAGTCTAGAATCCAACTATTTGAAGTGTAGTGAGTGTACAAAACTAACTATTTGAAGTATATTAAGTCTAGAATCCAACTATTTGAAGTGTAGTGAGTGTACAAAACTAACTATTTGAAGTATATTAAGTCTAGAATCCAACTATTTGAAGTGTAGTGAGTGTACAAAACTAACTATTTGAAGTATATTAATTCTAGAATCCAACTATTTGAAGTGTAGTGAGTGTACAAAACTAACTATTTGAAGTATATTAAGTCTAGAATGCAACTATTTGAAGTATATTAAGTCTAGAATCCAACTATTCGAAGTATATTAAGTGTACAAAACCAACTATTCGAAGTATATTAAGTCTAGAATCCAACTATTTGAAGTGTAGTGAGTGTACAAAAGCAATTATTTGAAGTATATTAAGTCTAGAATCCAACTATTTGAAGTGTAGTGAGTGTACAAAACCAATTATTTGAAGTATATTAATTCTAGAATCCAACTATTTGAAGTGTAGTGAGTGTACAAAACCAACTATTTGAAGTGTAGTGAGTGTACAAAACTAACTATTTGAAGTATATTAAGTCTAGAATCCAACTATTTGAAGTGTAGTGAGTGTACAAAAGCAACTATTTGAAGTGTAGTGAGTGTACAAAAGCAATTATTTGAAGTATATTAATTCTAGAATCCAACTATTTGAAGTGTAGTGAGTGTACAAAACCAACTATTTGAAGTGTAGTGAGTGTACAAAAGCAACTATTTGAAGTATATTAAGTCTAGAATCCAACTATTTGAAGTGTAGTGAGTGTACAAAACTAACTATTTGAAGTATATTAAGTGTAGAATCCAACTATTTGAAGTGTAGTGAGTGTACAAATCCAACTATTTGAAGTGTAGTGAGTGTACAAAACTAACTATTTGAAGTATATTAAGTCTAGAATCCAACTATTGGAAGTGTAGTGAGTGTACAAAACCAACTATTCGAAGTATATTATGTCTAGAATCCAACTATTCGAAGTATATTAAGTCTAGAATCCAACTATTTGAAGTGTAGTGAGTGTACAAAACCAACTATTCGAAGTATATTATGTCTAGAATCCAACTATTCGAAGTATATTAAGTCTAGAATCCAACTATTGGAAGTGTAGTGAGTGTACAAAACCAACTATTCGAAGTATATTATGTCTAGAATCCAACTATTCCAAGTATATTAAGTCTAGAATCCAACTATTTGAAGTGTAGTGAGTGTACAAAACCAACTATTCGAAGTATATTAAGTCTAGAATCCAACTATTCGAAGTATATTAAGTCTAGAATCCAACTATTTGAAGTGTAGTGAGTGTACAAAACTAACTATTTGAAGTATATTAAGTCTAGAATCCAACTATTTGAAGTGTAGTGAGTGTACAAAAGCAACTATTTGAAGTGTAGTGAGTGTACAAAAGCAATTATTTGAAGTATATTAATTCTAGAATCCAACTATTTGAAGTGTAGTGAGTGTACAAAACCAACTATTTGAAGTGTAGTGAGTGTACAAAAGCAACTATTTGAAGTATATTAAGTCTAGAATCCAACTATTTGAAGTGTAGTGAGTGTACAAAACTAACTATTTGAAGTATATTAAGTGTAGAATCCAACTATTTGAAGTGTAGTGAGTGTACAAAACCAACTATTTGAAGTGTAGTGAGTGTACAAAACCAACTATTTGAAGTATATTAAGTGTAGAATCCAACTATTTGAAGTGTAGTGAGTGTACAAAACCAACTATTTGAAGTGTAGTGAGTGTACAAAACCAACTATTTGAAGTATATTAAGTGTAGAATCCAACTATTTGAAGTGTAGTGAGTGTACAAAAGCAACTATTTGAAGTATATTAAGTCTAGAATCCAACTATTTGAAGTGTAGTGAGTGTACAAAACTAACTATTTGAAGTATATTAAGTGTAGAATCCAACTATTTGAAGTGTAGTGAGTGTACAAAAGCAACTATTTGAAGTGTAGTGAGTGTACAAAACCAACTATTTGAAGTATATTAAGTGTAGAATCCAACTATTTGAAGTGTAGTGAGTGTACAAAACCAACTATTTGAAGTATATTAATTCTAGAATCCAACTATTTGAAGTGTAGTGAGTGTACAAAAGCAACTATTTGAAGTGTAGTGAGTGTACAAAACCAACTATTTGAAGTATATTAAGTGTAGAATCCAACTATTTGAAGTGTAGTGAGTGTACAAAACCAACTATTTGAAGTATATTAATTCTAGAATCCAACTATTTGAAGTGTAGTGAGTGTACAAAAGCAACTATTTGAAGTGTAGTGAGTGTACAAAACCAACTATTTGAAGTATATTAAGTGTAGAATCCAACTATTTGAAGTGTAGTGAGTGTACAAAACCAACTATTTGAAGTATATTAATTCTAGAATCCAACTATTTGAAGTGTAGTGAGTGTACAAAAGCAACTATTTGAAGTATATTAAGTCTAGAATCCAACTATTTGAAGTGTAGTGAGTGTACAAAACTAACTATTTGAAGTATATTAAGTCTAGAATCCAACTATTTGAAGTGTAGTGAGTGTACAAAACCAACTATTTGAAGTATATTAAGTCTAGAATCCAACTATTTGAAGTGTAGTGAGTGTACAAAACCAACTATTTGAAGTATATTAAGTCTAGAATCCAACTATTTGAAGTGTAGTGAGTGTAGAAAACCAACTATTTGTAGTGTAGTGAGTGTACAAAACTAATTATTTGAAGTATATTAAGTCTAGAATCCAACTATTTGAAGTGTAGTGAGTGTACAAAACCAACTATTTGAAGTATATTAAGTCTAGAATCCAACTATTTGAAGTGTAGTGAGTGTAGAAAACCAACTATTCGAAGTGTAGTGAGTGTACAAAAGCAACTATTTGAAGTATATTAAGTCTAGAATCCAACTATTTGAAGTGTAGTGAGTGTAGAAAACCAACTATTTGAAGTGTAGTGAGTGTACAAAAGCAACTATTTGAAGTATATTAAGTCTAGAATCCAACTATTTGAAGTGTAGTGAGTGTAGAAAACCAACTATTCGAAGTGTAGTGAGTGTACAAAAGCAACTATTTGAAGTATATTAAGTCTAGAATCCAACTATTTGAAGTGTAGTGAGTGTACAAAAGCAACTATTTGAAGTATATTAAGTCTAGAATCCAACTATTCGAAGTGTAGTGAGTGTACAAAAGCAACTATTTGAAGTATATTAAGTCTAGAATCCAACTATTCGAAGTGTAGTGAGTGTACAAAAGCAACTATTTGAAGTATATTAAGTCTAGAATCCAACTATTTGTGGTGTAGTGAGTGTACAAAACTAACTATTTGAAGTATATTAAGTCTAGAATCCAACTATTTGAAGTGTAGTGAGTGTACAAAACCAACTATTTGAAGTATATTAATTCTAGAATCCAACTATTCGAAGTGTAGTGAGTGTACAAAAGCAACTATTTGAAGTATATTAAGTCTAGAATCCAACTATTTGAAGTATATTAAGTCTAGAATCCAACTATTTGAAGTGTAGTGAGTGTACAAAACCAACTATTTGAAGTATATTAATTCTAGAATCCAACTATTCGAAGTGTAGTGAGTGTACAAAAGCAACTATTTGAAGTATATTAAGTCTAGAATCCAACTATTCGAAGTATATTAAGTCTAGAATCCAACTATTGGAAGTGTAGTGAGTGTACAAAACCAACTATTCGAAGTATATTATGTCTAGAATCCAACTATTCGAAGTATATTAAGTCTAGAATCCAACTATTTGAAGTGTAGTGAGTGTACAAAACCAACTATTCGAAGTATATTATGTCTAGAATCCAACTATTCGAAGTATATTAAGTCTAGAATCCAACTATTGGAAGTGTAGTGAGTGTACAAAACCAACTATTCGAAGTATATTATGTCTAGAATCCAACTATTCGAAGTATATTAAGTCTAGAATCCAACTATTTGAAGTGTAGTGAGTGTACAAAACCAACTATTCGAAGTATATTATGTCTAGAATCCAACTATTCGAAGTATATTAAGTCTAGAATCCAACTATTTGAAGTGTAGTGAGTGTACAAAACCAACTATTCGAAGTATATTATGTCTAGAATCCAACTATCTGAAGTATATTAAGTGTACAAAACCAACTATTTGAAGTATATTAAGTCTAGAATCCAACTATTTGAAGTGTAGTGAGTGTACAAAAGCAACTATTCGAAGTATACTAAGTCTAGAATCCAACTATTTGAAGTGTAGTGAGTGTACAAAACCAACTATTTGAGGGCCACGAGTTTATCAGTATTTTATACTGTCAAGTCTTACCCTCGATAAATAAAGTTGATTGTTATTATTATTGTATGAGTGTAGAAATGCAACTATTTGAAGGGTAATGAGTGTACAAAATCAGTTACCGGTATCGTAAAAACTCTTATTCTTCTGCCATTTCAACTTTAACAGAAATGAAATACACACTGTGGTAACAACGCATGTTGTAAAAAACTTTGATTACTGCGCCTGTCAATAACATGCGGAATTTGAAATTCAAATTTCCACCAACAGTTGCGTTTTACACTGCCATCAATCATCTTAGCTTACCTCTCAGGAAACAGATCTTCACTTCAATGAGGTCAAAAGGTCACGTCCGTGCATTATGATTGGTAGATTTCGATCCATTTTGTTTCTTTTTTACATGGTCCGTTGGCTTTCGTATTAATTATGATTGACGGCAGGGAATAACGCAACTGTTGGTGGAGATTTGAATTTCAAATTCCGCATGTTGTTGAAAGGTGCAGTAATGACTTGACGTTTCGTATGCTTCAACATACATCTTTAGAAGTGACGGTTAGATATAATAAAATTTAAATGCTGTGGAGAAAGACTGGAACCTAATTTAAAAGAAATGACAATAGTGAAAAAATGATAATATACAGACCTACCTTAAAGTCTGCTAGAAAATATAAACATATACAAGGCTAGTAAAGAAAGTTTCTCACTACCCACATTTTCATTTAAAAGTAGTTTTAAATCCTTAATTCTACAATGGATATCCGATCGGCCAGTTGTTAAAATTTCAAAATGATCCCATTTAATGTTGTGGCCCGTTGAAGTCATGATCTGCAATGGCTGATGCGTGACAACCCTTCGTGAGTGCTTTAAAATGTTCAGTTTTTCTGTCATGTAATCGACGCTTTGTTTTTCCTATGTAAAAATCGTCACAGTCCCATAAGCTTGCCTTGTAAACGACCTTTGACAGGAGAGAGCGGCTAAAACGTCAAGTCATTAATCAAAGTTTTTTTTACAACATGCGTTGTTTTGTCATGTTTATAACCGCAGTGTATATTTTATTTCTGTTAAAATCAGTTATGTCGTTTATAATAGGGCCATTTATACGGGAGAAAATAAGACGCGTCTTATCTAAGACGCGACTTAAATAAGATGCGAAGTGTACCATTTATACGTTTGCGTCCAACATATGACGCGAAGATCACGTATAAATGGTTCGCGTCTTATTTTTGATACGGCGCACTTGTTGTTCACGTCTTATTTAGGACGTGAAAGCATTTATACGAGGAAGTTCACGTCTTATTTAAGACGCGGACAAAATAAGAACAGCTGAAAACCCTGTTCTAAGATAAGACGCGTCTTATTTAAGTCGCGTCTAAAATAAAGACAGGAATGCTTATTTTGTACTGTTTATACGATCGGTTCACGTCTTATTTAAGTCGCGTCTTAGATAAGACGCGTCTTATTTTGTCGTATAAATGGCCCTATTGTAACTTAAAAATGTATATATTATCAAGTGAAATTTCATTATCATTTTTTCGGTAATCTGAAAGTAGGTGTTTTAAGAATTATTTTGATGGGTAAATAAATCACTTGAACTGGTGGAAACATATTTTAACAAACGACGCAAGTTGGGAATATTAGACCAGGGTTCTAGTGACGTCATTAGTGTGTTTACAACTGAGCGCGTCACTCGTTTAACAGTGGAGGTTTGGCACCTTGTGGAAGGATGGATGAAAGCGACGCGTATTTTAGCCCCGGGTTCGTCTCCTTTTCCGCCATGTTTTGTTGTGGTGAAATACCCTTTTGGCCGCGCTCAAAGTGTCGCAAATTTCAGGCCACGGCGGCATTTTTCTAACCGCTAAAAACAGTGGATCCTCTTCGCGCAAAAAAGGAATAGGAGTGAAAATGGATTAAATGTTATAGAAAACCCTAAAATAAAACGGTAGTGAAATTTCACTTCATGTTCACTTTAAATACAGAGAATATGTCGTTGTTCCCTCAACTTTTCCACTTACAGGAGGTAAGAGTCATTTCTAACGTCCTGTTTTGTTAGTAGTTTTCGTTTTAAAGGGAACCTCCATTGTTATAACAAATTGACGTTAAATTGTTGGAAATAAAGTCTAAATTATGTATTTTCTAAAAACAGGTGCAAATATAATTTTAGTGTACAAAAAAATGGATACGAATATCGCCTATTTTCGCTTTTAAATTTCCCACGCGCCGCCATTTTGAATATTTATGACGTGTTACGGTTGTCTTATTGTTGCCTACAAAAGAACTTCGATTCTTAACAATAGAGCGTATGCACTCACGTGGCAAGCAGCTATGCAAATTTATTGGAACAAAAGAAAGTGTTAACATAAGAAAAGCGTTCAAATCCCACAGGATTGTTTTGGTACACCAACATGGCCGCCGTTCTATTGTTTTGGTACACCAATATGGCCGCCGTGACGTCATGTGCATACGCTCTATAGCGGCAACCGTAAGACGTCATAAATATTCATAGTGGCGACACGCGGGAAATTTAAAAGCGAAAATAGGCGATATTTATATCCATTTTATTTGTATACGCTAAAATCATATTTGCACCTGTTTTTTTAAAAAATTTAATTTAGACTTTATTTCCAACAATTTAACGTCAATTTGTTCTGACAATGGAGGTACCCTTTAATAAGAGCGCTCAAAGTCTGCAGCTTTGTAAGGAAGTCGCGTCTGGATTTTTATGAATTTGTAATGAAAAATTTCTCTAATATAAATAAAAGTGCACTATTTTCTTCCCCACAGACCTACATTTCGCAGAGTAGTTAAGCAAAGTGCTAAAGCATCTCAAGGAAACATGCTCTTCGTTACAGGAAAATGTCGACGAAGAAAGTGTACGATACAAGACAGGTCTCGGCTAACAAAGACTCCTCCTTCACAGTTTTTGGTCGCCTTCCAGACAATTCATTCTTCAATTCCAATTAACTAATCACCTCCGTATTGTTTGAAATCTAGGTTATTGACTAATTACCATCTTATTTTTGGTGCAAGTTTTAGGTAGAACCCAAGTTCGTTATTTAACTTGTAAATTAAACCAAGGAGTTCCGTGGTAAAGGTTTTGTGAACGATTTAGCGAAACGTTGTTATGATTTACTTAGTGAGTCATTTTTTAAGCCTCCAAACAATGATTAAAAATTCTTTTGCATTTTGCACATGCTAACGAGGCTAGTTTGACTGATTAGATTATGAGCTCGAGATTTCTATCGCGTGATAGTTGAAGAGGGCGAAGCCCGAGTCAGCTGTCAACCAATTGTTGTAGTATAAATCTACTAGACGTTCGAAACTTAACAACAAATACGGCTCATCCTCGGTGTGAGAACATGTGAAACTCATGTGTGACGTAAAATAAAGAAAACAAAAAGCATAAAACAATAGAGTCAACTGGGAATGCAATAAAAAAGGTAAAAAAAAAAGGAAAAAGTTGCAGGTTCTTACACCGAGGTGAATCCACAAATACTCTTTACAGACCATTAGGCTACTCACTTTTCGCTCTATCTACAACAGAATTAGATAGTGAGTAGCTTAGCCAATAAGAGAACAACATTCGTGATAGAACGCTAGTAGATTTATACTAAAAAAGAATAAATCGGCCGCCATTTATGAATCAGGTGTATGAACTCGAACTTCTTGCTGACATTTACATATTTCTGAAATGCGGAAAACGTCCGTGATCGTTCACAGAGTAGGAATCCATTCATCTTTCCTTGCTTGTCCTCCTGAATTGAATCCAACTTTAGAGGAATATCTGTCAAAGAAAGTAAACCTCTTAGTTAAAAGCTCGCAATTCAACTTGCAAACACGGCAGTCTAAAGAGCCGAAAAGTCATTTTCGTGTGGAATTTTCTCAAAAGGATGCCAAACAGTGTTACTCTTTGTCATTTACGTTGTTTACAGTCTCTCAAATGACCGGTCGTGACTGGTTGACTAGTAAAGCAATGTGCGTAACATTCAGCACAGACTATGAATAAACATGACAAATTACGGCTAATATATGCATAGAAGACAATAGACCCCCCAACCTATTTCTAGGTAATTTTTACCTCTCTTTCCCATGCAAACCCTCCGTGGTCTTGCGGTGATAAGCTTGTGCTTCTTTCATTAAACATATGACGGCGTTATCCCTGCCGTCGTTTAATTTAAGTTGCATAACCTTAAAATCGCTGGAGGGGTTTACGCCCCGTACACCACCAATTCTCTTTTTTTTTTTTTTTTAGAGTATAATTTTCGGCCGCCGAAATTGGAATTCTTTTTTTTTTACTATTTCTAATTTGTGACTGTTAAAAAAAAAATAAAGTAGTACTTTAAACAGGAAATACTGCTTCCTTATTTTTTAACAGCCACAAATAAAAAATGGTAAACATTTAGAATTTCGAGCTCCTGAAATTTTATGAACATAGCAAGAGAACGTTGGTGTTTATTAATGTAAAAATACCGTAGCCATAAAGGAAATCGATATGTAATTTTCTTCCGGGGTTCTACTTTAACAGGGGAGTTATTATTGAATACCATTTATAGCGGAGCTCCATACTCATCGAACCATGCCCGTCATTTTTCATGGTCATGGCAAGCGTAATGTCTTGCGGGCGCGAAGTCGCGCAGGGTTAGCTCGAGGGCGCGTACGACGTAGCGACCCATCCGGGATTTTAGGAATTTTGAAACCAAACAGAGGCCTTATTTTTTGCGCGCTTCCCTTGGCTACACGGCCGATGAAACGTCAGCTGCAGTAAACACTTTTGTTGTGTTTGGCGGAGTAAACGGTTTGCTACTTCTCAAACAGTGGTCAAGACCGCGTTTTTGGCTGCGTAACTCTGCGAGTCAAGCGTTTCTGGAGGGATATAGAGCGAAGTGCTTATTTTTGAACCTGATTTCGTCTTAGGACAATTGAAGCTGTTTTCTGTTCTATTTTGTGCATTTCTGGCGTTCATTTAAAGAGGTTTAAATTTTGAATAATTAGGTGATATGATGGTTGGGAGAATTCAGAGAGCTCCGCTGTTAGACTAAGCCTATCTATAGGGTGATCTTTGCTGACGTCATTCATTACATTTTGCTTCATTAGCATACGAATTTACGAAGAGAAGGCACCGTGCTGACTACGAATTGACTTCAACATGCAGTTGAGCGAGAGCTTGTTAAACTTAGTAATCTATGCAATTTTTAGCTTTATTCATGCAATATTTAATGAAATATCTGCTGTTAACACATGCAAAATTGTTGGGTGGTAAAAGCGCGAATGAGCCATACATTCTTTGTAAAATTTTGAGTTTTTAAAACAGCATTGTTCGAAGTGTATCTAGTATATCGGGCTCAAATTTCCAGAGAAAGCTAATTGTGCAATGCCCTTTCAATATTCAGTGCTGATTTTTTTGTAGCTAGGTAAGAGAAAAATGAAAATGAAAAATGGTAAGCAAAGATTCCCCTTTATATAATATCACAGAAGGATACGACCTCCATGATGGTTTGTCGTGCCTTCAAAAGACTTAAAACAACGATAAGCATGAGAAATTTGTTTCTTTCTGTGACATCTTTTGTCATAATGTTTTCACAAGCAACCCAAGGTTAATAACTATAAAGGGTTCTTAAAAACGCATCTGACATCAGTCTCGATGCTTTTTACGTCCTTTTTTCCTTGCTTGTCCTGCTGAATTGAATCCAACTTTGGAGGAATACCTGTTAAAAATAAGTGAAAAATAGTTAAAAGCTCGCAATTCAACTTACAAACACCGCAGTTCAAAGAGCCGAAAACTGAGTCATTTTCGTGTGGAAATTCTCTCAAAAGGATGCCAAACAGTGTTACTCTTTGTCATTTACGTTGTTTACAGTCTCTCAAATGACCGGTCATGACTGGTTGACTAGAAAAGCAATGTACGTAACATTCAGCACAGACTATGAATAAACATGACAAATTACCGCTAATATGCATAGAAGACAATAGACCTCACAACCTATTTCTAGGCAATTTTTACCTCTCTTTCCCATGCAAACCCTCCGTGGTCTTGCGGTGATGAGCTTGTGCTTCTTTCATTAAACATATGACGGCGTTATCCCTGCCGTCGTTTAATTTAAGTTGCATAACCTTAAAATCGCTGGAGGGGTTTACGCCCCGTGCACCACCAATTCTCCTTTTTTTTAGAGTATAATTTTCTGTCGCCCAAAATGCAATTATTTTTCTGCTATTTTTAATTTGTGACTGTTAGAAAAAATAAAAATGTAGTACTTTAAACAGGAAATACTGCTTTCTTATTTTTTTTAACAGCCACAAATAAAAAATGGTAAACATTTTGAATTTCGAGCTCCTGAAATGTTATGAACCAAGTACTGAGGTGTATCATTTCAGAATCGGAGAAGTATAAACCGAAATGAAATCAAGACAAATATACTATTTATGTCGGAAAAATCTGAGTCCTTTCGGAGTACACAGCACGGCAGAATTGAAGGATTTTGCCCGATTGCACGGCGATAGCGTGAATTTGTTTGACGTCGGCCCGACGTTTTTGCCTGCGTGACGTATATAAGGAGACGCACTATGATTACTACTAGTTATACTTTATATGTTTGTTTACTTTATTTCTTTCATCTATAGTTATTACCCTGTTGCTTTTGTCTGTTATCTTGTTAACTTGTTTTATTTTTCTATACAAATGTAAATGAAAGAACTTGTAATTGCTGAAGTAAATTATTAAATAAATGTATATTATCACAGAAGGATACGACCTCCAAAGACTTAAAACAACGATACGCATGACTTATTTGTTTCTTTCTGTGACGTCTTTTGTCATAATGTTTTCACAGGCAACCCAAGGTTAAAAATAATAAAAGGTTCTTAAAAACACATCTAACATCAGTCTCGATGCTTTTCACAAATATTGAATATAAAGAGAACGTAACAACTACAGCTAGAAAGCTAAGAAAGACTAAAATTAAGATAAAATGCAAAAACTAAAAACAATATAAAACTTCAAATCTATTAAGTAATGATCCACATAAGGATAGTGCTGAACGGCAATGCACGATGGAATGTCAACTTTTTTCATTGTTACAACTAGTGATGTCATTAGCCTAGACTCAAAAACCGCTAAAAAGTTAAGGTTCGAAGTGCATTAAGTCTAATTTTTTTTAAGGTTTCAAGTATTTTGAGACCCAATCGCACAACATGCAATTTTTCAAAGATATTGTATTTAGGGAACTTCATCAAAGAAGCAAAATTATTAGCTAATGTCTTCGGCTATTCTGATTGGTTAAGCACGAACATTTCCTAAAATGTATTTGACGCAAATGGATTTTCTGTACATTATAAGCCCTTCTCTATTCTTGAAATCAAAGATATTCTATGTGGAAAAGAGCCAATGCCGCAGAACAATGACGTTTACTATAGTTCTTATGTGAAGCATTACTTAAAACAAGTATGTTTTCAACATAGACTTAAAAGTGGATATAGTATCCGCCTGCTTAATTTCGGCCGGAAGACTGTTCCAAAGGCGTGGTGCGGCCGCAGAGAAAGCCCTGTCTCTATAATTGCCGGTGCATGTCCTGGGTACATGTAGTAAATTTTTATTTCAGGATCTCACTGTGCGATGGGGATGGTCAACATCAAGCAACCGAGATATGTACGCAGGTGCGCATAGATAGAAGTTACACACGAAAAGTTAAATTTCATATCTCCAGACAGACATTATGTTGTTTATTATATAGACGACACGGATTACAAAGTTTTAAGCAATTTTCTCAAGATTTTCCGAAAATATCTGCCAATGATCTTTGAAGATTTGCCGGAATATGTTCCGACAGTAGACCCACATTTAATAAGGGCAGACAGTACCTAATGAGATTTATTGATATCTTCGCTCTTCACCGTGAAGATAAAATCGATATCTTCACATGTGTCTAGATACGATTTTTTCGTGGTGAAAGAAATCCTCCTATGTATTTCACTAACGTTTATATCATAAATTAACCTGTTCGACACTATGCATACTATGGCATGGTATCTTTCAATGATTTAGTTCCTGACCCTAATAATAAATTATTTTCTTCTAGGGAGGGCTGCCCTAGTTTTCTAGCCCATTATGGTTATTTCGGACAGCCAGTACTCTCTATTACTTATTGTAAATAGACTATAGAGTACAAGTTGTTGTTGGTAAAATATAAAAGATTGTACGGAAATGGGAAAGTTTCCAGAGCCGTAAAATTGCTCTGAATTTGTTGTTGTAAAATTTGGTCATAAAACGCGCGTTCTTGGGCCATCGTAGCTTGATGTGAAATAGAACACAAACCGCGGTGATAAACATATTGAACTTATAAAAAATTAATAAAACTTGACGTTTCGTATGCTACTATATACATTTTCAAAAGTGACCGTTACAGTGTTAAAAACTACACTTATATAGTAGTAAAAAGGGACTGGGACCGAGATTAAGTACAAAACTTAACAGTTTATCTATAAAAAGAAACAGCTAATTAATAAAGCATCAGCTTCTCGCTACTGACGTTTGCATTAAAAGCTGGCTTCAGTTCTTGTATAAACAATGTTTCTTTGATTTTACAGTGGAAATCAGTTTTGCCCGACGCTAAGATATCAAAATAATCCCACTTGATGTTGTGTCCAGTGGTGTTGACATGGTCAGCAATGGCTGATGTGCGGTCATCCTTAGGGAGGGCCTTAAAATGCTTAGTTTTTCTACCATGAAGCCGTCGTTTAGTTTTACCAGTGCAAAATTCTTCACAATCCCAACAACTGGCTTTGTAAATAACTTTAGACTGTTGAAAACGATTTAAGCGGACCTTGTACGGGAAGAAAGATTTGATGCGGCGAGTGTTTTGAACAATAATTTTAAGGTTGACACAAGAGTAAAAATTGTATACACAAGATTTAAGGAGGCTCGTACCCATTTCTCAAGTCTACACCCTTTCAATTTTAATGAGCCATATCTTTTGTTGTAGCTCATAAAAAGTCAAGCCACTTTGCATGCAAACACACAATACATTGAACTTTATGGAAGTATTGGATTTGTTTACATCTGTGCTTCCATGGCAACGGAATGGTGATCCTCCGAAATTCACAAGTTGCGAAGTTTCTCTAGATCAAAAGAAATTTTTGTAAAGCCCGCTAGTGGACTAGTTGATTTGACCATGGGCTTCAACTGGACAAAGTTTGAAAGAAATGTATGAGAGCGTTTTTGAAATTTTTAGGGATGAAGTTTTGGGGATTATAAATACAGAGAAAAACATACTATCGATATAATTGGCTAATATCTAAAGAAAGCGATGCGCGATGGGAATGTAGTTTCATCTCCTAGTAGTTTGATTCCATTTGAAATGGTGTGTGAAAAAGTGAGGGGTTGCTTTGGCCGATTGCGAGAAAGAAGGAATTGATTTGCGTGCGTTCAGCTGTTCTTGTTGCCATTTTTGTATGTAATTTGGTCTACGCCTACAAATGTGATGATAATTTGAAAATCGCGAGATAATTTTTTTTAAAATTTGACAATCTCGAAATTAATCATCAATTTATATGGCCTGCAAGTTTCAAGGACGTTGAAGGCATGCAAGGCAATAAAACAGGGCCTCCAATGTACCATTTTTTTTCCGCAGATTTTGTGTTTACAAATGAGCGTCCTCGTTATTCAGGAGTATTGTTTTCAATTTTCATATGCACGTGCAAACCTTCAGCAAAAAATGATTTGCATCGAACAGAACGCTCGATTGCTTTCCGAAGAATTTCCCGAAACATGCTAATAACTGGCTTGCGTTACGAATAGCAATGACAACAGTACTGATGAAGACAACGTCGGAAACGTCACATTTCATCAAGTGGGATGCAGAAATAACACGCTTTGACAACTGATGGTTTATGATTGTCTCACTCTGGTTATTTGTTGCAATCGGCGTAGCATCTGTTCCTTATTTAGATATAAAATAGCGCAAAGCAGAATTCTCAGCTAAAATATAAAGTTGTCAAGCTGTTCTTGTGTGTGACATATTAAAGAAGCACTGTTTCTGCATTTCGTTTATAAATTTCCAAATTGGGATATGTTCTTCTTGTCCTGTAATTTTAAAGAGACCCTCTGTATGGCTGCTTTACAGCGTATAGCGCGACGTCGAGTGCGTAATGTTATTACAATTCTCAAGCCAGTTATTAGCATGTTTCGGAAAATTCTTCGGAAAGGAATCGAGCGTTCTGTTCGATGCAAATAAATTTTTTGCTAAAGTTTTGCACGTGCATATGAAACTTGAAAACAATACTCGTGAATAATGATGACGTTCATTTGTTAACACAAAACCTGCGGGAAAAAATTGGTACATTGGAGGCCCTATTTCATTGCCTTGCATATCTTCAATGTCCTTGAAACTTGCAGGGCATATAAACTGATAATTAATCTCGAGATCGTCAAATTTTTTAAAAAAATTATCTCGCGGTTTCCAAATTATCATCACATTTGTAGGCGTAGACCAAATTACATACAAAAATGGCAACAAAAGCAGCTGAACGCACGCAAATCAAATCCTTCTTTCTCGCAATCGGCCAAAGCAACCCCTCACACTTTTTCACACACCATTTCAAATGGAATCAAACTACTAGGAGATGAAACTACATTCCACATCGCGCATCGTTTTCTTTAGATATTAGCCAATTATGTTGATAGTATGTTTTTCTCTGTATTTATAATTCCCAAAACTTCATCCCTAAAAATTTCAAAAACGCTCTCATACATTTCTTTCAAACTTTGTCCAGTTGAAGCCCATGGTCAAATCAACTAGTCCACTAGCGGGCTTTACAAAAATTTCTCTTGATCTAGAGAAACTCTGCAACTTGTGAATTTCGGAGGATCACCATTCCGTTGCCATGGAAGCACAGATGTAAACAAATCCTATACTCAAATAAAGTTCAATGTATTGTGTGTTTGCATGCAAAGTGGCTTGACATTTTATGAGCTACAACAAAAGATATGGCCCATTAAAATTGAAAGGGTGTAGAATTGAGAAATGGGTACGAGCCTTCTTAAGATGTTTAGAGATTTGGTTGCTATGTAAACCTAAATAAGGTAGCAGGATAATAATATCCTTCTTAGGAACAATGGAAACATGGTTGTTTGACTTGTTAATGTTTCTGTTTATAACATCATTAATGTGAAAGTTGATTATCCCTTGAGGGTAACCGTTCTGAAGAAGAAGCTTTCGAAGCTCATCTAGGGCAGATTTCAGCAACAAAGAGGAGGAGCAAATCCTGTAGCAGCGATAAGTGAGGGTGCTATGTATAGGGGAATCTTTGCGACGTCATTGTTTACATTTTGCTTCATTAGCATACGAATTTACGTAGAGAAGGCACCGTGCAAACTACGAATTGACTTCAACATGCAGTTGAGAGAGCTTGTTAAACTTAGTAATCTATGCAATTTTTAGCTTTATTCATGCATATTTAAGGGATCTGTTGTCAAAAGATGCAAAATTGTTGGGCGGTAAAAGCGCTAATGAGACATACATTCTTTGTAAAATTTTGAGTCCTTTTACAGCATTACATTAAGTGTATCTAGTATATCGGGCTCAAATTTTCTGAGAAAGCTAATTGTGCTATGCCCTTTCAATATTCAGAGTTGATTTTTTGGTAGGTAGGTTAGAAAACGAGGCGCATATGCTAACCAGGCAAAAATGGTAAACAAAGATTCCCCTGTACTCGATTAGACTCAACATTTACATCATCGAATAACAGGGTTAGTTTATAAAGGAACAGTGGTGCTGTGTCGCTGGGGGATTGATTGGTTTTATCAACGTACTTGATATAAGCTAACTTGGCCACTGTAATGAGATACAAAAGCGGACGTTTCGAGCGCTAGCTCTTCATCGGAGCGAATCTGATGATGAAGCTGCTCAAAACGTATCTCTTTATGGTGGACCTTATCAACTCTCTTGAGAAAAACAAATTTTCGTACTTTTGTCAGTGAACGAGAATAACCTTACAGAAGAGAGAACAAAATTATATAGCACAAATGCTCGAGGGTGCAACAAATTCGACAAACTGATAGATAGAGCAAAGCAAAAAACAATAAATTAGCGCCATAGCTTTCTGAGGATGTGGACTGCAAATAAATAGCCCTTTTCTTTATTTCTTGACGAACAAAAACTTGCACGGAGAAGTTTTGTAACATTGCGAGGTACGCAACAACACGAAGCCCTAAAGCATTTGTCATTTTAGTAAAAAACTACGGATTCAGTTAATCAAATATATTTGGACTACTAAATCGTATCAAAAGACATGGCAATGTTCCTTCGCGCCACAAAATGGAAATGCAAAAGAATCAGGGTTTTTCATGGAATCAACAGCAGTTCGCAACGCTTTGATCGACGAGCTGTATTCAAGATAATACAGCTTGTTAATGTTCAATAAACTCTTTTTCATGCACTGCCATTCAACTAAATTTTCATTTTAGACCTGTACTATTAACGTGACCCGCGGCTGTTATTTGTGGCGGAAGCTCCCTTTTATAAATTAGATTTTCAGCATCTAACCAATTTCTGTATTTTTCCTACCGTAAATAAGTAATCTTCAAAGTATACAGCGCTTCCAAATTTTAATGCAAAGGAAATAATCGATAACGAGATATCAGGCGGTGTTCATCCAAGTGTCCGAAAGAATTCCGTGGACGATTGTAGGTTACTTAGGTAAACCTTTTTACAAGAACTTTTCAAGGACCATGACTGTGATCTTAAAGGTTAAATAATATTAAATCAAATGTACTCTGCCAATAAAGAGGTTTTGAAATGTCTCCAGAAATGTCACCAGAAATGTCTTCTTCAAAATCTTTATGACATGCGGAAGAGCTTCCAAAGTTAAATACACAACCACTTGTCAATTTACTTGCTGCATGTCAATCAAATAATTATGTCGTGTAGTGTTGGAGGTTACTTGGGAGCTTAAGCTACGATGACGGCAACGTCAAGGAAACGTCACTTGAAAAAAGAATTCGTGCGATTTTAAACTACTTTTCAGCTGTTCCAATTCGTTTATTTTGACTAATGTGACTGGACTATCCAGGAGCTGAATTTGTAGGGACGGCTTTTTAGTTGAAATACAAAAAGGAAAATTAACCACCATGTGTTCACGTTCTCCACAAAACCTAATATATATATACATAGGCTGAGCCTAACAGCGTAGCTCTCTGAACAGAAAGCCGATGATAAGCTTAACTAAGGTGAAAGGTCAGAAGCACAAGAATTAAGATTGACGACCGGGCTGTTTTTCAATTTTAGCAATTCTCAAAAACAGTATTACGCGACCGTCTCCACAGTACATTTATACCGTACAAAAGTTCACAAAAACAACATTTTCTCGGTCTAGAATAACTAGTTTGACTAATTTCCGAATAAAATACACCTGTTGCGTATCAAAAATCGCCCGAGAAACTGATTTGGAAATCAGAATTGCTAAAAACACACATACATATTGCATACATGCAAGGCGATGCGAGTGAAGATAGAACTATAAAATCCAAGTCTATTGTTTTGTTTACATAAAATCGCTTTTCAACCTATGTAATGAATGAACAAACACAAAGAAATGGACAACACAATCTTCTTTCGAAAACTTTTATTCAAATCTCCATAAGTTGATGTTTAAAGGCAAAACGCGTACTATTTATAGCGCATCGAGGCCGAGCTGTCTTGGATGAAATTCAAGAAATCAATACGACTGAATTTAAGCACGTTTTATAAACAATTCTCCAAAACTGACGAGAACACAAAGAAAAAGTCAATCACAGATTGATATCAACTTAAATTCCCATCGAAAAATGTAATTTGTTTTACCTTTTAAGTCCCTCGACTGCTTGTAAATTCTTTAAATCTTCGCTTCTTCGGTTCTGAAATCCGAAAAAACAAACCTCTTCCCGCATTGATAAAAACGTATGAAGTTCCTCGAAGCAAGATTTTATCCCTGAAAGCTCTTCTTTCTCTATTATAGCGGCTTCTGAGTATCCCTTAATTAGTATCCCTGTCTCGAGTAGCAAACCGAGAAAAAATGCAGGGAAATTACGACTTTAAGGTGGTTCGATACAGTTTTCTGGAGACCATACCTACATTTTTCAATCGGCTTTTAAGCGATCTTCTCCAAGTCAGATCAACATGAAATTTTCACCACTAACTAGTTTTGAATTGAAGTTTGGCAAGATATATTTTCTGGTAAAATCGATATTACCATGACGACGATAAACAAGAAACTTAGAAATCAGTAGAAGTGAAATTTAGCGCGTTTAAGATTTCGCATTGAAAATCCCACACAGACATCTTAAAATATGGTATATGGCGTATATATTTTGCAAGAATAAAAAAATTCAGTAATGCTCAACATAAGAACTATAGTAAACTTCATTGTTTTGCGGCATTGGCTCTTTCCCACATAGAATATCTTTGGTTTCAAGAATAGAGGAGGTGTTGATGGTAAATAATTGTATTTCAGTATAAAAATAAAGAAAATCCATTTGCGTCAATTAAATTTTAGGAGATGTTAGTACTTAACCAATCAGAATAGCAGAAGACAATAGCTAATAACTTTTCTACTGTGATGAAGTTCCCCAAATACAATATCTTTTAAAACTTGCATGATGTGCGATTGGGTCTCAAATTACTTGAAACCTTAAAAAAAATATGACGAAATGCACCTTGAACCTTAACATTTTAGCAGTTTTTGAGTCTAGGCCAATGAGATCACTAGTTGTAACAATGAAAAAGTTGACATTCTATCATGCATTGCTGTTCAGCGCTATCCTTCTTATGCGGATCGTTACTTAAAGGTAGATACGCATCAAAACGCGTGTCTCGATTAGAAAATCCTTCTGGATCGATGTTATGTCGCATTAAAGACTCCAAATGCGAAACATCTCTAAGCTTATTGTTCTTTATATTCGTTTACAACAAATAAGTTATTGTTATGGCTGGATTCACGCTTTTCTTGTTACGAAACGCATTCGTAACAAACCATCGCGTCAGTAAGTTTACAGCTGATGGAAGGAGTGAGTGAGCGCGTGAGCGAGTGACTCATTTGCTTACCTGTCTTCGTTACCGATAACCTGTTCATTACGCATGCGCGTATTCACGGGTTAAAAAATGGCAACAAGAGCAGCTGAACGCACACCAATAAAATCCTTCTTTCTCGCAATCGGCCAAAGCAATCCCCCTCACTTTTTTATATACGATCTCAGATGGAATCAAACTACTATGAGATGAAACTGCATCCCCGTAGCGCATCGTTTTCTTTAGATAGTAGCCAGTTATGTCGATAGCACGTTTTTTACTGTATTTATAATTCCCCAAATCTTCATGCCTAAAAATTTCAAAAACCCTCTCATAGAATTTCTTCCAACTTTGCTATAATCGAGGGCCTCTATGGGAGGTACAAGCTCCCTTAACGCGATCGCCGAAAAAAAATCCTTCCGATGCCGAGAAATACGACGGCAAGAAAAAAACGTCATGGCGTCATTACGTTGCTATGGAAACTCCGATGTTAATATAACACTGGTCTTAACAAATTTTCATCTTTATCGAATACAGCAGGTTGGTCAGTCAACGAATCAGTCAGTCAGTTAGTCAGCCAGCAAGCCAGTCAGGTTAGTCCGTCAACCAGTCAGTCAGTCAGACAGACAGTCAGTCAGACAGTCAGTCAGTAAACTTGCATAACTTGAAATTCACAAATATCGCATTTAAAACTTTTCTTCGAATTAGAATAAATTTAGATAAACATTTGAGAACAAAGATTAGCGAAAGAAGTCTGACACAACGTTTCGATGTCGCCATGACATCATTTTCAAGTGAGAAAATAAAAATAAAAAATTCACAAAATGACTAATATATGCGGAAGGTGATAAAATTAACAATAAGTAACACATTTAGCATTATCAGTGCGTGTATATGGTAAGTATGTCTAAACAAATAGTTTTGCGCGGATGGAGTCCAATTGCGTGTTCAAGCTGGACTTCTTCTTAATGAATAGCATCTCATAAATTAAGCAGTCTAATTTTCCGTTGCATTTCTTGAGGACGGAAAAATTACTGGTAAGGTCGCCGATGGTTTTAATGCCGTGACCGTTCTTTAGATGCTTCCCAATTGCTGAAAAACGGTGTTCGTCAATACTTTGATGTAAATGCCGGCTAGTGTAGCCGACATACTCTGCATCGCACAGATCACATTGATAATTATACACCACGCATTGTTGGTTAATTAAGGTGGCTCGACTGGGTTTTTGAGCGACAATACCGTTTAGCTTTGAGAAACTTGTGTACCACCACAAACGATCCAACGGAAAATTGATTGCCACAGCTGTACTAGAGAAAGATTAAAGTTTCAGATGAGATTAGTTTTATGGAAATCGGAGTTGCCAAAGCAACGTTATGACGTCACTTCCGGTTTTACATAATACCGAATTACTTGTCATCAAGAGATAATTTTGGAAAACGCTCTCTGGATCTTCGACCTGACGTACTTGTCCTTAGGTCTACAAAATTTTACAATTTTTTATGGAAGCGTTTTCGAGAAAATTTCGAGTGAATTTTTAAGGTGTTAAAATACAACAAAAACAAAACAATTTTGAAATGTTATTAAAACTTATGTCTACAGGGCTTGATGAGATAATGTTTTGGTCTGACATGAATTTTATACCATCCAAATACATTAGGTGAAAATCTCAAGGAAATCGCTCTGTTTGGATTTCAGAAATATTACCTTGAATATGAACTGGCCTGGAGTGTTATTTCGCTTTTACATCAAAAGGTGACCCTACACTTATTAAAATTGTCATGAATTAAAAAGCGAATGATGAATTTTTTAAAAACTTAGTCCTCATAAAGATTAATTAATATTCAATACAACTGCCAAGTTTCAAAATCATTGAAACGTTCTAAGGCTGTCAATTTACAGCCTCAACGTAGGAAAATATTGAGCTGATTTTCACGAAAGTGATTTGTTGATCTCATTATGTGTCTCCATTGTCTCGAATCGCCATGCAATTGTAAATTTCAGTACATAATGGTTTCATAAACACTTCATTGCTTTGTTTTAAGTGTTACATGAATTCATGATGTACTGAAAGCTACAATTCCACGGCGATTTGAGACAATGGAGATGCATAATGAAACAAATAGCCACAAGCGCGAAAATCAGCTCAATATTTTCCTGAGTTGGCGCTAAAAATTTACAGCCTTAGAATGTTTCAATGAATTTGAAACTTGGAGATTGTATTAAACATTAATTAATCTTCATGAGGACTAAGTTTTAAAAAAATTCATCATTCGCTTTTTAATTCATGACAATTTTAATAAATGTAGGGTCAATTTTTGATGTAAAAGCGAAATAACACTCCAGGCGAGTTCATATTCAAGGTAATATTTCTAAAATCCAAACGGAGCGATTTCCTTGAGATTTTCACCTAAGGTATTTGGATGGTATAAAATTGATGTAAGAACAAAACATTTTTTCATCAAGCCCTATAGACATAAGTTTTAATAACATTTCAAAATTGTTTTGTTTTTGTTGTATTTTAACACCTAAAAACTTCACTCGGAATTTTCTCGAAAACGCTTCCATAGAAATTTGCAAAATTTTGAAGACCTAAGGACAAGTACGTTAGGTCGAAGATCCAGAGAGCGTTTTCCAAAATTATCTCTTGATGGCAAGTAATTCGGTATTATGTAAAACCGGAAGTGACGTCATAACGTTGCCTTGGCAACTCCGATTTCCATAAAACTAACCTCATCTGAAACTTTAATCTTTCTCTAGTACAGCTGTGGCAATCGATTTTCCGTTGGATCGTTTGTGGTGGTACACACGTTTCTCAAAGCTAAACGGTATCGTCGCTCAAAAACCCAGTCGAGCCACCTTAAGGGTAGTTTGGGCTCAAACTACCAGACTTCCAGACTTCTACAGAAGATACGTGGATGACACGCTTGCTACGATGAAAGATGTATCAGCAGCAGAAGCTTTCTTATCAACGCTTAACATCTGTCATCCATCTATAAGTTTCACCATGGAACTAGCATCCGATAATAAGTTACCTTTTATCGGTATGGAAGTACTTAAGAACGGCTGCAAACTGGAAACCAGCGTTTACCGGAAGCCAACAAATACTGGCCTACTTCTCCATCACCAAAGCCATGTTGACAAACGATACAAGAAATCGCTTATCAAGACCATGGTAAACCGCGCTTACCGCCTTTCATCTACACGGGAGTCTTTCACAACTGAATGTAATCGTCTTAGACTAACATTCCAGAACCTCAAGTACCCTGACAGCCTCATCAACTCCACCATCTCTCACTTTGTCACCTTGGTGATGTCTGGAGACCCCGATGTGCCAAGTCCAACTATCCGCCAATGAAAATACCATTCACCGAGTGGTAGTACCCTTTAAAGATCAAAAGTCGGCCGATGCTCTGAAGAAACAACAATCCGACCTGAGCAAGAAAATCGAACACACTCTTCGACCAGTGTTTACGAGCCGCAAAATTGGTGAAGATCTTTGTAACGGTTGTACTTTAATCAAGATGCTGTAGAACGTGAAACAGACATGTTGACAGTGCTGAGAACCAAAGTAACAAAACTGAACCGCATAAATTTATGGACAGCTTAATATATACACACATGCCACGCAAGGCATTTGCACGTGCTAACGCGCAATCACTAATTATAATAACTGTCGGCACATCTTCCCTTGACAAAAGATAAATAAACTAATATGAAAAGAATAACGACGCATCTTCCCTTGACAACAAAACAAAAACTGACAAACAATAAATAAATAATAATAATAATATTTCTTAACGTCACTGATATTTCACGGCGCCAGAGTCCTTTACGGTCACAAGACCAAGTCTTCAAAGTAAACAAAGTCCTCAAAGTTCTTATGCGAATCACTCACGACATAACAAAATCCTTGTAACGTTCAGGAAGTCTTCTTTGTCTTGTGGATCTCCTACTCGGCACGACAACATCCTCAGCCTCAGAAGATGGCACTGTGGATTCAGTTACAGGGCATGGGGTCGACGATTCAGCAACAGGAGACGGCACTGTGGACTCAACTTCAGTGGGCGAGGTCGGAGGGCTGACCAACGGGGCTGGAATAACAATATCAGGCTGTGCAACCGGTTCACATTCATCAAAAACCTGCGCGGACTGAGATTCGCCAGTACGCCATATGTCTTTGCGATTCCGACGGCGAACTTGTCCATCAATTAAGACCTCATACGATCTAGGAGCAACTTCTTTGAGACACTCAGCTCGCTTCCATGTTCCAGCAGGTGAACGAACGCGGATAGTTTCGCCAGGCTTCACAGGAGAAAGGGTACGCTTGCCACGGTTGTAGTACTTGCGCTGAAGCTCTTTCCGCGCTCGCAGCTTGTTAGCATCGTTGGCTGAATCCAGGCATTAGGAGTGTTTCGGTTGTCGGCAGTAAAGTCTTACATCGGCGACCCAAAAGACGCTGGGCGGGACTCGTATCCATGCCCTCACTCGGAGTATTACGCCAGTCCAGGAGAGCTTGAAATTCACTGATACCAGCTGCTCGACATTTCGTGAAGAGACGCTCAACAGTGCGTACTGCATTCTCCGCCTTACCATTACTCTGAGGATAACGTGGGCTCGAGGTAACATGCTGAAAGTTCCACTGGTCTGCGAATTTGGCGAACTCAGACGAAGCAAAACAAGGTCCATTATCTGTAACCAAGGTATCTGGCACTCCAAATCGGCTAAAAATTGCAATGAGACTTCTAATCACTGACTTAGAGGTTTCAGATGAGAGGGAATCAACCTCTATAAAGTTACTAAAATAGTCACTGACGACCAGCAGACTCCGGCCAGAGTGAAAACAGATGTCCGCAGCAACCTTTGCCCAAGGACGAAGTGGGACTTCATGCTGAAGTAATGGTTCTTGTACTTGTGAGTCGCGATGCGTAAGGCAAACGTCACACTGGCTGACTAAATCCTTCATTTGGGCGCTCATTCCGGGCCAGAACTTACACTCACGAAGCCGGCGAAGACACCCCCCTAAGCCAATGTAAGTCGAGTGAGCAAGGGACATAAACTCCTTTTTAAGTGCACTGGGGACATACAGGCGAGACCCGCGGAAGACCAGATTTCCTTGAACAATCAGCTCATCGCAAAACTGGAAGAAAGGGCGCAAGGCAACATCACACTTGTGAACATCATTAGGCCAAACTTGGAGAATGGCTTGCCGAAGATTAGTACACACAGGATCTCGGGCTGATTCTTGCTCAATTCGCGCCAACCGAGACGGCGAAACGCGCAGGTTCTCCGTGTGGTCCACGAGCTCTAGCGATTTCACTTCTTTCGAAGTCAAAGTTTCCTTAAGATACGCGCGGCTTAGCGTATCCGCGATGAGCATGAGGGGGCCTCTCTTGTATCTGACGTCAAGGTTGTAGCGCTGAAGACGCAAGAGCATGCGCTGAAGTCTTGCCGGTGCATCACAAAGGTTCTTTTTAACGATTTCTTCCAGAGGCTTGTGATCAGTTTCTACATGGACCACATCACGCCCAAAGATGTACTCGTCGAACTTCTCGCATGCAAACACGATGGCCAGGAGCTCCTTTTCTATTTGCGCGTACCTGGTCTCTGTTTGGGTAAGGGCTCTGGATGCAAAACTCACTGGCTGCTCAAGCTGAAGCAAAGTGGCTCCTAACCCTGTCTCAGAAGCATCGCACTGAAGGGTAACCTCATCTTGAAGGCTGTAAAAGCGCAGAACGGGAGCTTGTGTGATGGCAGTCTTAATATCATTCCATGCTTTCTCTTGGGCTTCAGACCAGATCCACTCAGCGTTTTTTGCGAGTCAGCTGACGAAATGGATGGGCCATGTCAGAGAGGCGAGGCAAGAATTTAGCCAAGTACTGGACAGTTCCATTACATGCGTCGTTATTCTTTTTCTGGGTAGCCGATACCCTTAATTAACCAACAATGTGTGGTGTATAATTATCAATGTCATCTGTGCGATGCAGAGTATGTCGGCTACACTAGCCGGCATTTACATCAAAGTATTGACGAACACCGTTTTTCAGCAATTGGGAAGCATCTAAAGAACGGTCACGGCATTAAAACCATCGGCGACCTTACCAGTAATTTTTCCGTCCTCAAGAAATGCAACGGAAAATTAGACTGCTTAATTTATGAGATGCTATTCATTAAGAAAAAGAAGCCCAGCTTGAACACGCAATCGGACTCCATCCGCGCAAAACTATTTGTTTAGACATACCTACCATATACACGCACTGATAATGCTAAATGTGTTACTTATTGTTAAGTTTATCACCTTACGCATATATTAGTCATTTTGTGAATTTTTTATTTTTATTTTCTCACTTGAAAATGATGTCATGGCGACATCGAAACGTTGTGTCAGACTTCTTTCGCTAATCTTTGTTCTCAAAACTTTTCTTCATTTGCTTATAGTTTTTGCTGGGAGTTTGCAATCTTTTCGAATGCTCACTGCAGCAACATTTTAGGTTGTATCAAGCTTTCAAATAATAGTTGAAATTTTAGCCACATTCTAGCGTTCTTCTAACAGTGAGGTGGCATAAGCATAATATTTGAAGCACAATTTCAGAAGTCGATGGGGAATAAATTTCTTTGAAGCCGATTTTGTTAAAACGTTTTGGCTTATTTTGAAAAAAAGTGTCGGTAATTACTGTCAACTGGACAGTAGCGTTGTGTTAGCGTAATAACATTTTATAAAATAAAATACTTCCCATTGAAAATAGAGTCGTCAGGCAGTCAATCGGTCAGTCAGTCGGCCACTGTCAGCCAGCCAGTCAGTCGGCCAGTCAGTCAGTCACTGAGTCAACCAGTCAGTAAGACAGTCAATCGGCCAGCCAGTCAGTCGTCCAGTCACTGATTTAGTCAGTCAGTCAGTCACTGAGTCAGCCAATCAGTCACTGAGTCAGCCACTCACCCAGTCAGTCTTTTGAGTCAGTCGGTCACTAAGTCAGCCAGTCAGTCATCCAGCAACTAAGTCAGCCAGTCAGTCAGTCATTCAGTCACGGAGTCAGGCAGTCAGTCGGCCAGTCAGTAAGCCAGTCAATCAACCAGTCAGTCACTGAGTCAACCAGTCAGTAAGCAGGTCAATTAGTCACTCAGTCACCATGTCAACCAGTCAGTAAGCCAGTCAATCAGCCAGTCAGTCATCCAGTCACTGATTTAGTCAACCAGTCACTGAGTCAGCCAATCAGTTACTGAGTCAGCCAGTCACCCAATCAGTCAGTCTTTGAGTCAGTCACTAAGTCAGCCAGTCAGTCAGTCAGTTCGTTGGTGTCTATGTCAGTAAAGATCGTGAAGTGATTAGAACTTTTAAGTAGCAGCCAAAAATAAGCTAGCAGACAGCAAGTAAATGTGTGTTGACACAGGTCGCTGCTGTTTACATGTTGTGTAATTCGGTGCTTAAAGAACCGGATACTGCTAGTGTCGAAAACATCAAGCGCGGCGATTGAAAGAAGGATTTCAGTGTTTGTCAGATGTATAATGTCAAAGTTCTCACCTTTATAATGTGTCCTCTTGATTCAATGATTTCCGTTTGTTCCCTTTCAGGCATTCATATTCATTCCACTACCAGCTTATAGAATAACTCGCCTAAAAATATAAGGAGAGCTAGGTCATTTATGTGATATGTCCTATACATTACTCTCGAAATACTATACTCGAATATCGATGTGGAAAAAAGTATCAAGTGTGACGAGAAAGAAAAGATACAGTAAAGTTCTTAACTTTTCTATTTTTCCAATCCATCCACTTCCAGTTCACAGCTTTGACTCTTCTGAGAATATTAATCAGCAAAATTACTAACATACTTACTAAAATAGGCAAAATTCTGACGCTCCAACTAAACGGTTTTAAATAACTTCAGTGAAACAATTTCGAGTTGTAAGTTTGTCATGGAACGTTGAAGTCAAAAAGAATTTTTGAGTCATAAAGTGTGATTAAGAATTATACCTTTGCAGTGTTTCGTCCTGATGCGATATTTCCATTCCACTAAAAGAATTAGCTCACCTGAAAATATAAATCAATTTGATAATGTATAAAGTTCATCCCCATTGCACTACGATAAACATTCCTAAAAGTTACAATCAGCAAAACTTTACGAACGGCAGGGTTTTTTGCAGGTTCCGATCACCGTTTAATGACAGGTCACATGATATTTGTTCGCAAACAGTCTAAAAACAGTGTAAGCAGTGCCAACAGAACGAGCCTTGTGTCTAAAAGATATTTTCTATTGCGAGTGAAAACATGTTTCATTTGGGCACGCAATTCTTGTGACCTGCAAAACAAACCTGTCTCACTGCAGTCGCTACGAATCGTTCTCACGGCCTCGAGGCATTTTTTGCATTTACACGCGTAAGTATCTCATGCAATTGGCCGCCTGTTGTTAAATGCGCGGTAGGTTTTAAAACACTCCTTTCCTTTGCTTCCTCTCAATTTATAATTTTCCCTTTAATGTTTGCTTGAGGCGTAAGTCCATACTTCTCGCAAATGTTCGAGCAAAAAGAACGCATAACCGGCCTTTTAGGTTGCACGTGCTCACTTCAACATTTCAAAACAACTTTAATAACTTTCGGGCGAAATTTAAGCAACATTTTTTCAACGCATAGCTCACCTTCGCGTACAGGAAAGTTCCTTTTTGGTTTTGCTGAATTCGCTCTGTTCTTAACAGTACGAACTTGTCCTCAAAGCTGTCAAAGGGACGCCATGATGTCCATCTTCGCGGAAACTGGTTGCAAAATTTCAGCGAGTTCCACGATCTTCATAAATATGGATTAATTACCAACTAAAGTCATCACTATTTGCACGGTTTTTTTTTTCGGGAACAAAGAAAGCTTTCATGTAAGTGCAAAAATTTTCATATCAAAAACAAAGAATTAAAATTTACTTTGTTATGTTAAAGAGTCTGATCTACCCAGTTTGCATTGCGCGCTTCTCTTATTGTTATGATACGGCTCTATTCCATATTTGGGCAAGCATATCACCTCTTGCACGAGTGAATTTCTCATCTATAATACAGTATGGATTTTCGGGGGCCCTGAAAATGGTGGATAACCAACGAAGGCGCGCAATGCAAACTCGGTGGGTCAGATTCTTTAAAAAAAGAACGCTGCTCTTTTTCCAAATTCAATGTTCACACATAGTATATCTTGACTTGTACTTACGTCATATCATGTCACAAAAATTCAGAAGCATTAAAAAACAGATTTCGATTCCAAAATGTTTATGGAATTCTCGGTAGGAAAAAAGATGGCGACTGGTACATTTACCCATAATTTCTAGCGAACAAAAACCTTAACAACGTTCATAAAAATGTAAAGAAAAGTTATAATCTTTAAACCTGGTCTACACATTGTCCTTAGTGCTGGAACAAATATTGTAAAAATTTGGCTTTCTTTGTGCTTTATGTGCTGTGTTAGGTCCGCAAGGTATTGTGGTAAAATGAACAGCGCCATCTTTTTTCCTACGGTGGATTGTAGAAAGTTAAAACTACGCATCTTGGCCAAATTTTAAAGCACCAGAGCATTTCGTTCAAGAGTTGCAGGCGGACGAGTATTAGACGTTTTTAATAAAAATGTATGGAGCGGCCATCTTGGTGTAAAGCGCACTATATTCTTCTCCACAAACCTACATTTCTCAGAATAGTTCACAAAAGTCCTAAAGCATTTTCAAGGAAAATCATGCACTTCGTTACAGGAAAATGTCGACGAAGAAAGTGCACAATACAAGACAGGTATCGCCTTTAAATACTGACCGGCCAACAAAAACACCCTCCTTCACAGCTTTTGTTCACCTTCCAGACAAGATAATCTTCAATTCCAATTTGAGATAAAACCCAAGTTCGTTATTTAGCTTGTAAATTAAAGCAAGGAGTTCCGTTGTATAGGTTTTGTGAACAATTTAGCGAAACGTTTTATTATGATTTACTTGCCGAGTCATTTTTTAAAAGCCTCGAAACAATGTTTTATATTCGGTATTTTTCCCCCAATATAATTTTAGTGTTTTAGTATGCAATCGTTTTAAACAATTTCACAATGTTTGCAATATTTTGTGATCATATAGACCTTATTCATAAATTACGGGCAATTTTTTGGGTGTTTCTTGGTGTTACGGAAGCCATTGTTGGTTAGTTTTTGTGTTGTGGTGTGGGTATTGTTCAGTGTCTTTTGAATCTTTTGTTTAAAGTCATTTGGTGATCACACCATCCGCAACACCAAGAAACTACCAATTTATTTTTCTTTTATGTTCATGCTAATCAGCCTCATTTTAGAGCAATAATTCTTTTGAATTTTGCACATGCTAACGAGCCTAGTTTGACTGATTAGATTATGAGCTCGAGATTTCTGTCGCGTGATAGTTGATGAGGGCGAAGCTCGAGTCAACTGTCAACCAATTGTTTTAGTATAAATCTACCAGATATTCAAAACTTAACAACAAATACTCTTCACAGACACTTCGAAAATGCGAAGAAGCGGCCGCCATTAGGCTACTCACTTTACGCACTATCTACAACAGAATAAATAGTGAGTAGCGTAGCCAATAAGAGAACAGCATTCGTGATAGAACGCTAGTAGATTTATACTAAAAAAGAATCATAAATCGGCCGCCATTTATGTTTAAGGTCTATTAACTTGAACTTGTTGCTTAAATTTAAATATTTCTGAAATGCGGATAAACGTTCGTGGTCATTCACAGAGTAGGAATCCATTCATCTTTCCTTGCTTGTCCTGCTGAATTGAATCCAACTTTTGAGGAATATCTGTCAAAAAAAGTGAAACTCTTAGTTAAAAGCTCGCAATTCAACTTGCAAACACGGCAGTTCAAAGAGCCGAAAAGTCATTTTCGTGTGGAAATTCTCTCAAAAGGATGCCAAACAGTGTTACTCTTGTCATTTACGTTGTTTACAGTCTCTCAAATGACCGGTTATGAATGGTTGACTGGCAATGCAAAGCAATGTGCGTAACATTCAGCACAGGCTATGAATAAACATGACAAATTACCGCTAATATATGCATAAAAGACAATAGACCTCACAACCTATTTCTAGGTAATTTTTACCTCTCTTTCTCCTGTAAACCCTCCGTGGTCTTGCGGTGATGAGCTTGTGCTTCTTTCATTAAACATATGACGGCGTTATCCCTGCCGTCGTTTAATTTAAGTTGCATAACCTTAAAATCGCTGGAGGGGTTTACGCCCCGTACACCACCAATTTTCCTTTTTTTTATTAGAGTATAATTTTCTGCCGCCGAATATGCAATTTTTTTTTACTATTTTTAATTTGTGACTGTTAAAAAAAATTAAAAAGTGGTACTTGAAACCGGAAATACTGCTTTCTTATTTTTTTTAACAGCCACAAATAAAAAATAGTAAAATTTTGAATTTCGAGCTCCTGAAATGTTATGAACATAGCAAGAGAACGTTGATGTATATTAATGTAAAAGAACCACATCCATAAAGGAAATCGATATGTATTTTTTTTTTGTCCGGGGTTCTACTTAAATAAAATTGAACAACTTTCACTTTGAAGTTGTTTAACCAACAGGGGAGTTATTACCGAATACCATTTATAGCGGAGCTCTCGCAGGCCGAAGGTCCGCTCGCGGAGCTCCATACTCATAGAACCATGCCCGTCATTTTTTCATGATCATGGCTAGCGGAATGTTTCGCGAGCGTGAAGTCGCGAAGGGTTAGCTCGAGGGCGTGTACGACTTAGTGACCCATCCGGGATTTTAGGAATTGTGAAACCAAGACGAGGTCTTATTTTTCGCGCGCTTCTCGCGGTTACACGGCCGATGTAACGTCAGCTACAGTAAACACTGTTGTGGTGTTTAGCGGAGTAAACGGTTTGCGAAATCGTTTTTTTCTGCATTTTTTCGCGGTTTGCTACTTCTCAAACAGTGGTCAAGACCGCGTTTGTGGCTGCGTAACACTGTCAAGCGTTTCTGGAGAGATATAGAACTAAGTGCTTATTTTTAAACCTGATTTCGTTTTAGGACAATTAAAGCCGTTTTCTGTTCTATTTTGTGCATTTATGGCGTTCATTTGGAAAGGTTTAAATTTTGAATAATTAGGTGATAGGATGGTTGGGAGAATTCAGAGAGCTCCGCTGTTAGGCGAAGCCTATATATATATATATATATATATATATATATATATATATATATATATATATATATATATATATATATATTTATATTATCACATAAGGATACGACCTGCATGACGGTCTGTCGTGCCTTCAAAAGACTTAAAGGAGAAGCTCACCCCTGAAAGAGGAGTTAGGTGAGGTTGCCCCCTTTCCCCTTACATCTGTATTCTTTGTGTGGAAATATTAGCTGAAAAATCAGAAGAAACAACGCAATAAAAGGAATTTCAGTGCATGGTAAAGAAATCCAAATTATTCAATATGCTGATGACACAACAATCATTCTTGATGGTTCCCAGACGTCCTTCGTGTCCGCTTTGCATGACCTAGAACGTTTTAGTGCTATATCTGGCCTGCGGCTTAACAACAACAACAACAACAGAAATACTTTGGATCGGATCTTGCACCGGGGTGCCAAGAAAATTTCTGTCCTGAAAAGAATCTAAAATGGGTCAAACACAAAGTAAGGGTTCTTGGTGTTTGGATATCAACAGATCCTACTGTAACTATGAATTAAAATGACAGTGAAAAGTTAGAAAAAGTTAAAAATTGCTTAAGCTACTGGGAATATCGGCGGTTAAGTTCTGGAGAAAATTGTTGTTTTAAAGCGTTTAATTGCCTCACAACTCGTTTATATACTTTCTCCCCTACAAACAAATCACCGAGTTATAGATGAGATTAACAAGGTTTTCTATAATTTCCTTTGGGATGGAAAGGGGGATAATATCAAGGCGAAACGTTATGATTAGTGATTATGAAAATGGAGGATTAAAGATGATCGACCTTAAGTCTTTAATACCAGAGACAATTATGGTAAATGGAAACTTTTTTTGACTTTGAATTACAAGAGTAAGGAGGACCTGATATTTTCAAAGGCAACCTTAATAAAAGTGATCTGTCTCGGTATATTAATGTATCTGACGCCTTTACGTCTGAAATTTTGCAAATATGGTCAGAAATTAGTTTTGGCGATAGCGTAAAATCTGCAAAACATTTTTTTTTCGCTGAATCCCTGGCACAATTCTCTTATAAGAGTTGGGAATTTAACAAATTTACACCGGTTTTCCGTGGTGTGGACTCTTATTTACCACGATTACGTCATCACATGGTCAAAATGTTGTGGACTCACGAGGCGCAGCCGAGTGAGTCAGCAACAAATTTTGACCATGTGATGACGTAAATCGTGGTAAATAAGAGTCCACACCACAGAAAACCGGTGTAAATTTGTTTTTTACAACAATATTTAGAAAAAAATACAAGGAAAAATCGAAGTCTTGTTACAAAACGTGACAGCAAAGAAAGAGCAAGGGTTGTCTATAACTTTCTCGCAATCTGATTGGTTGTTTTCAAGCGCGCGTGATGTTAGCGTCAGCACCGTTGTCTGGACTCTCATTTACCACTCACGTCGACCAATGAGATTGCGAGTTTAGCGGCAATTGTGGTAAAAAAGCCAATATACTATAAATCATGGTCCGCTAAAGGAATTAAAACAGTTGGGCTTCTCATGAAAGATGAGAACAAGCTTTTATGTTTCTCTAACTTCAAAGATCGCTTTGACATCAAAACAAACTTTCTTGTCTTTCATGGTGTTGTATCTGCCATAAAAGCCTTTAGGAAAGACAAAGAAGACCAATTTGTAAATAACAAACTATGTGAGTTTTGCCGATAATTTTGTAAAAGCTAACAAATCTAATAGAATAGCTTACGAGAAACTTGTCAGCTTAAAGCAGAGTTGCCCCGCTAAAAGCTAAATTAAGTGGATTATTGACTGCAGTTTACAATGCACTGATTTGATCAACTGGAAGGCTGTTTACAAACTACCTGTCCGCTGTACAAAAGTATCCAAATTAATTATTTTGCAGTTTAAACTGCTTCATAGAAGACTAGCAACAAATGACTTTTTAAATAAAATTGTTATCAGGAATAACGATATCTGTACTTTCTGTAGTGGAGAGAAAGAAACACTAATTCATTTATTCTGGTACTGTAGCGAAACTTTACTTTTCTGCCAGGGTTTTGGATAATGGTTTCATGAAAAGTACTCAACGACAAGAATTGATCATTTATCCTTGCCTATAATACTAGGTCTGAGAACAGATATTCTTTCCCACACACAACAATACTTCCACTTTCTTGTTGCTAGATATTTTATCTGGACTTCTAAAATGCAGGAGAAAATCCCAAACATAGAAGGGTTTCCAAGTTTCCTGGCATCTTTCAGCGATTTTTGAAAAAAAAAACTCTTCAAATCGTTAAATCTTTCATTGAAAAAGCAATTTTTTTTTAATCAGCTTTAAAAGAAAAGACGAGAAAAGACGAATGGAACACTACAACTGGTCCTTTGAAATATTTAAACTGACGATATAAGTAATGTAACTAGAGTGTCGTATTGTAAGCAGTGTAAGTACTGCATTATAAGTAGTGTGAGTATTGTACGTCATATTGTATATAAGTAGAGCATCGCATATTAAGTAGCGTAAGCATCGCATTGTAAGTAGTGTGAGTATTGTATTGTACGCATTGTAAGTAGAGTATCGTATTGTAAGTAGCGTAAATATTATATTGGAATTAAATACGAGTAAAGAAATATTCTGTATGGACTATGAATAAACATGACAAATTACCGTTAATATATGCATAGAAGACAATAGACCTCACAACCTATTTCTAGGTAATTTTTACCTCTCTTTCTCCTGTAAACCCTCCGTGGTCTTGCGGTGATGAGCTTGTGCTTCTTTCATTAAACATATGACGGCGTTATCCCTGCCGTCGTTTAATTTAAGTTGCATAACCTTAAAATCGCTGGAGGGGTTTACGCCCCGTACACCACCAATTCTCCTTTTTTTTAAGAGTATAATTTCCTGCCGCCGAAAATGCAATTTTTTTACTACTTTTAATTTGTGACTGTTAAAAAAATAAAAAATAAGTACTTTAAACAGGAAATACTGCTTTCTTATTTTTTTTAACAGCCACAAATAAAAAATAGTAAAAATTTTGAATTTCGAGCTCCTGAAATGTTACGAACATAGCAAGAGAACGTTGATATATATATTAATGTAAAAGGACCGTTGCCATAAAGGAAATCTATATGTATTTTTTTTTGTCCGGGGTTCTACTTTAATAAAATTGAACAACTTTCACTTTCAAGTCGTTAAACCAACAGGGGAGTTATTACCGAATACCATTTATAGCGGAGCTCTCGCAGGCCGAAGGCCCGCACGCGGAGCTCCATACTCAAAGAACCATGCCCGTCATTTTTTTCATGGTCATGGGTAACGGAATGTTCCGCGGGCACGAAGTCGCGCAGGTTGGCTCGAGGGCGCGTAGGACGTAGCGACCCATCAAGGATTTTAGGAATTTTGAAACCAAAACGAGGTCTCATTTTTCGCGCACTTCCCGCGGTTACACGGCCGATGTAAAGTCAGCTACAGTAAACACTTTTGTTGTATTTAGCGGAGTAAACGGTTTGCGAAATCGTTTTTCCCTGCATTTTTTCGCGGTTTACAATATTACTACCCATAACAGTAAATAAAGGCTAACCATTTTAAAAAGAGTTTTAACCCTAAATAAGTGCCGGATCCTTCGATGTTCATAAATTAAAACCCACCATAAAGTATATACCCATATCAGTGGCAAATAAACCCCATAGCTCGGCAAAATTGAATAATTAACGGAAACACCAGGGGGGGTTTTCAAAATGGCAGAGGGGCAGAAGCAGACTTGATGCCCAAATTCAGCAAGCTGCAGCTACATCTTGAAACCACAGTCTCCGACAATATTTTGGGGCACCCTTACATGTTTTCAATCAACCTTTTCACTTCCATTGTCAATTATAGAGACATTTAGTGTACTGAGTTGAACGGTTTTGGTGTGTTCAGTGTAGGTCTAACTTTTGAGTCTGTCAAGGAAATCCTATGGTGCGACCATTCAAATGAAATCTCTTCGGTAGTATTTTTGAATGGTACCATTTCTTTGCGACTTTTCTTGAATTTTGATTTTAAGAGAAATTCTGAAAACCTACTTCCCCTGTCACAATGATGATTTTTCCTTTCAAAAAGTCTGCAACATTGCCTGGGAGGGAGAGAGGGGCGTTAACAACAACGCTATGACCTAAGAGCTTTACAAATGCTGAAAACGTATGAAAGAGGCGGTGTTCATCCAAGTGTCCGAAAGAATTCTGTGGAAGATTGTAGGTTACTTAGGTAAACCTTTTTTACAAGGACTTTTCAAGGACTTCCGACATGACTGTGATCTTAAATGTTAAATATTATTAAATCAAATGTACTTTGCCAATAAAGAGGTTTTTAACACCAGAAGTGTCTCCTTCACAATCTTTATGGTATGCGCAAGAGCTTCCAAAGTTATATACACAACCACTTGTCAATTTACTTGTTGCATGTCAAACAAATAATTATGTCGTGTAGTGTTGGAGGTTACTAGGGAACTTACGCTACGACGACGGCAACGTCAAGGAAAACGCCACTTGAAAAAAGAATTCGTGCTATTTTAAACTACTTCTTCAGCTGTTCCAATTGTTTAGTTTGACTAATGTGACTGGATTGTCCAGGAGCCGCATTTTGTAGGGACGGCTTTTAAGTTGAAATGTGTATTCACGTTCTCCACAAAACCTAATATATATATAAATAGGCTGAGCCTAACAGCGTAGTTCTCTGAACAGAAAGCCGATGATAAGCTTAACTAAGGTGAAAGGTCGAAAGCACAAGTATCAGTAAGATTGACGACCGGGCTATTTTTCAATTTTAGCAATTCTCAAAAACAGTATTACGCGACCGTCTGCACAGTACATTTAGACTGTACAAAAGTTTAAAAAAAAACTTTTTCTCGGTCAATAACAACTAGTTTGACTAATTTCCGAATAAAATACACTTGTTGCGTATCAAAAAACAAAAAACTCTTTTGCAAAAAACACACAAACACATTTGCATAAGGCGACACGAGTGAAGATAGAACTATAAAATCCAAGTCTTGCTTTGTTTACATAAAATCGCTTTTCAACCTATGTAATGAATGAACAAACACTTACAGCCAAATTCGTTGTATCGCGATGCGCGAAATGCAAACTGCGAAAGTCTTCTGCTTTTTCTGTTCCGTCAATCATCTCAGTGGGAGGTGCGGTTAACACGGAGCGAGTTTTTAGCGCGATGAGAGATTCCCGCAAGTTTGATTCGGAGAGTTCAATGGCGAGAAATTTTATTCGGAGAGCTGACGAGAAAGAGAAAGGATACTTTATCGAAGAAGATGGATACAGGAGAGGAATTCAGAAAGTTAATTTTATCCGTCGAGTTTTACCTTAGAATTTGTTTCTTCGCTTGTAAATCTGATTTGCATCGGGCATATTAAATTAGTGAGCTCCGCTGGCGTTGGACGTTTTATCGGCTTCAAAAGTTTGCATCGAAAAAAATTCGACAACTAGAGATGGGGAAAACCTTCTTCAACTTCCTGTTGTTTACAGTTACGGTCGACCGGTCATGCATCAACGGTAATAATATGCAAATGTAATCTGACAGTATGTATAATAAAAGAAAACATACAAAAACAAGATGCGATGTGATTGAATATGAACTAAATATTTCAAAGAAATCATCTTAAAGATGAAATCATTGACAGAATTTTCGGCTATAAGTTTTTAACCTCGGAAAATCCCGAAAACAATTCAGAAATTTTATTTGTAAGTTTGTCTTACGTACGGTACACTCTTTCGAATCGGGCGCAGAAATTTGATCATATAATTCCGTTTTGGTCTTTTAATCACGCCGATTACAGGTATCTTACAGTTTACAGGTATTTCTTGCATTTAACTCGTTTAATTTTTCATAAATCGATCTCCTGTTCAGTCTTCAATTAAAACTGCCCAAGCAAATGCATAACCCCGCCTCCCACTGAGATGATTGACGAACAGAAAAAACTTTCGAAGTTTGCATTTCGCGCATCGCGATACAACGAATTTGGCTGTAAAAATGGACAACACAATCTTCTTTCGAAACATTTTAAAAGAAAAACGCGTCATTTATAGCGCATTGAGGCCGAGCTGTCTTCGATGAAATTTAAGAAATCAATACCACTGAATTTAAGCATGTTATACAAACAATTCTCCAAAACTAACGAGAACACAAAGAAAAAGTCAATCACAGATTGATATCAACATAAATTCCCATCGAAAAATGTAATTTGTTTTGCCTTTAAGTCTCTCAACTGCTTGGAAATTCTTTAAATCTCCGCTTCTTCGGTTCTGAAATCGAAAAACAAGCATTTCCCCGCATTGCTCCCGCATTGATAAAAACGTATGAAGTTCCTTGAAGCAAGATTTTTATCCCTGAAAGTTCATTTTCCACTATAGCGGCTTCTGAGTATACCTTAATTAGTATCCCTGTCTTGAGTAGCAAACCGCGAAAAAATGCAGGGAAATAACGACTTTAATTTGCAAACAGTTTTCTCCGCTAAACACAGCAAAAGATCCAATCTTAGTGTTCACCGAGCTGACGTGACATCGGCCGTGTAGCCGCGAAAAACAAGGCCTCGCTTTGGTTTCAAAATTGCTAAGATCTCGGATGTTGTGTGGCGTGACACGCGCATGTTTTGCGACGTATTACGCGCCCGTGAGCTAGCCTTGCGCGACGCACGGACATACGTTACAAACGCGCGCCCGCGAAACATTCCGCTAGCCATGAACATGAAAAATGACGGGCATAGGTTCTATGAGTATGGGGCTCCGCGAGCGGGCCTTCCGCCCGCGAGAGCTCCGCTATAATTTGATCATTTGACGTTATTGTTTTGCAAGGAACGGCAAAGAAATGTACCAAAATGTAAAACGCACGTACAGAGGCATTGTTTTCGCTAATTAAACCTATTATTTTGTGCCGTTGTCGCCACCGCCGCCGTAATGGTTGCTTAAGGCGGGACTCAACCCAAATTTGAATGAATTTTTTCAGAAGAAAGAAAATGATTTTTGGAACACCAACAGACAGTTGATACCCACACAACTAACTTGGTGTCCGTCTATTAATTATCAACTACAAATTCTAATTTTAAAACTTCACTTAATCTTGAATATTTCTTACTTCTCTAAATTTTACCGATCCTTAGCGACAAACTATTTCCTCCCAAACACATCCAAAAATTTACCAAAAACCCCATAACCTAGATAAGTGAAATGAGCAAAGGGTTTTTGGATGCTTGAAACGTGAACGAGATATCTGCATTAAACCCATGTCAAGTGGCGGAAAATGGCATTTTGGTGTACTCCCGCCTTAAGGTGACTCGACTGGATTTTTGGGAGGCGATACCCCCTAGTTTGAGCATTAACTGCAACGCCATTAACAATGCTATGGAAAAACGGTCACCACAGCTGTATTAGATAAAGATGAAAATTTGTTAAGACTAGTGTTATATTAACATCGGAGTTTCCATGGCAACGTAATGACGCCATGACGTTTTGTTTCTCTGCACCAGGAGGATTTTTTCGGCAATCGCTTAGGGGAAAGTTCATTTAATATGACAAGGGGGGAATGAAAATATTGAGGGGGGGGCTCCGAAAATTTTTAGACACCCGAAGGGGGGGTTCTGAAAAAAATTGTTAGGCAAGGAGGGGGGGGGGGGCTCCTAAAAAATTGAACCGCTAGCGAGGGGGGCTGCTATACTTTCAAGCTTCGTGTTTCAATATCTTCATCCCACCCCCCCCCCCCCTTGTTGTCATAATAAATGAACTTTCTCTTAAGGGAGCTTGTACCTCCCATAGCCGCCTCGATTACGGCAAAGTTGGAACAAATTCTATGACAGCGTTATTGGAATTTTTGAGGATGAAGTTTTGGGAATTATAAATAAAGTAAAAAACACACTATCGACATAATTGGCTAATATCCAAAGAAAAAGGTGCGCTTTGGGAATGCAGTTTCATCTCATAGTAGTTTGATTGCATTTGAAATTGTGTGTGAAAAAGTGAGGGGGATTGCTTTGGCCGATTGCAAGAAAGAAGGATTTTATTAGCGTGCGTTCAGCTGCTCTTGTTGCCATTTTTGTACGTAATTTGGTCTACGCTTACAAATGTGATGATAATTTGGAAACCGCTTGATATTTTTTTTTTAAAATTCGACAATCTCGAGATTAATCATCAATTTATATGGCCTGCAAGTTTTAAGGACATTGAAAATATGTAAGGCAATAAAATAGGGCCTCCAATGTACCAATTTTTTCCCGCAGATCTTGTGTTTACAAGTATTCAAGTTTCATACCACGTGCACAACTTTAGCAAAACATTTATTTGCATTGAACAGAACGCTCGATTGCTTTCCGAAGAATTTTCCGAAACATGCTAATAACTGGCTTGCGTTACGAACAGCAATGACAACAGTACTGTTGAAGACAACGTCGGAAACGTCACGTTTCATCAAGTGGGATGCAGAAATGACTCGCTTTGACAATGGTTTATGATTGTCTCACTCTGGTTATTTGTTGCAATCGGCGTAGTATCTGCTTCTTATTTATTAGATTAGTATCTGCTTCTTATTATTTAGAATTCTCAGCAAAAAAATGAAATTGTCACGCTGTTCTTGCGTGTGACATAAGAAGCACTAATTGATCCTAATAGCTGCACTTCGTTTGTAAATTTAGCTGCACTTCGTTTGTAAATTTCCATATTGGGATATGTTCTTCTGGTCCTGCAATTTAAAGAGACCCTCGGCTTCATGTTTCGGAAAATAATTCGTAAAGCAATCGAGCGTTCTGTTCGATGCAAATAAATGTTTTGCTAAAGTTGTGCTTGCGCATATGAAACTCGAAAACAACACCCGTGAATAATGAGGACGCTCACTTGTAAACACGAAATCTGCTTGAAAAAACTGGTACATTGGAGGCCCTATTTAATTGCCTTGCATGTTTTCAATGTCCTTGAAACTTACAGGCCATATAAATTGATGATTAATCTCGAGATTGTCAATTTTTTTAAAAAAAAGTTATCAAGCGGTTTCCAAATTATGATCACATTTGTAGGCGTAGACCAAATTACATACAAAAATGGCAACAAGAGCAGTTGAACGCACACCAATCAAATCCTTCTTTCTCGCAATCGGCCAAAGCAATCCCCTCACTTTTTCATACACGATCTCAGATTCAGATGGAATCAAACTACTATGAGATGAAACTGCATCCCCGAAGCGCATCGTTTTCTTCAGATACAGGGGAAGATCCAGGAATTTGTGAAAGGGGGGGTCCGGGTGCATGTCCCCTCTAAAACGTCATTTCCAGCATTCCTGAGAGTCGAAAAGCGTTAGTTAAGTCAAAAACTTGACAATCACTTAATTAGTGGAAGTGAAACAACTACTTATAAAACAATTTTATTCTAATATTTTTATGAACCACATGAGAGACACAGGTCTGGAAGGGGGGGGGGGGGTCCAGACCCCCCGACCCTCCCCCTGGATCCGCCACTGAGATATTAGCCAACTATGTCGATTGTATGTTTTTCACTGTATTTAGAATCCCCAAAACTTCAACCCCAAAAATTTCAAAAATTGTTCCAACTTTGCCATAATTGAGGCGGCTATAGGAGGTATAAGCTCTCTTAAGCGATTGCCGAAAAAATCCTCCTGGTACCGAGAAATACGACACCAAGTGAAAAACGTCATGGCGTTATAACGTTGCTATGGAAACTCCGAGGTTAATATAACACTGATTTTGACAAATTTTCACCTTTATCTAATACAGCTGTGGTGACCGTTTTTCCATAGCTTTGTTAATGGCGTCGTAGTTAATGCTCAAACTTGGGGGTATAGCCCCCAAAAATCCAGACGAGCCACCTTAAGTTCCCTAGTTGCTTTCGCACTATTTGTGGACGGGCCGACATTATAAAGAGCAGAATAATGATATTTGTACTACATAAATTTGCATCGACCCTGCTACATCCTATTTTGGGAAACGTTCAAGAACTTTTCAAGACTGTGTGAACCTTGTAGAAATATGGAAAAATAAGTCGATAGTTCTCCCATATGATGGATATCTTGAAATTCACAAATACCGCTACTACTATCAACAGGACAATAGCGTTGTGTATAAATTAACAAAACCGCAACATTTCTGACCAGTGTGATTGCCCTAGGCCAATATGTGGCTCGTCAGGTGAATCAAATCAGTCAGTCATTCAGTCAAAATGTCAAAAAGTCAGTCCAGTCAGTCAGTCAGTCAGTCAGGTCAGTCAGGTCAGTCAACCAGTCAGTCAATCAGCGAGACAGTCAGTCAGGTTAGTCAGTCAACCAGTCAGTCAGTCAGTCAGTCAGTCAGTCAGTCAGGTTAGTCAGTCAATCAGTCAGTCAGTCAGTCAGGTTAGTCAGTCAGCCAAACAGTCAGTCTGTCAGCCGGTAGTCAGTCAACAAGTTAGTCAGTCAGTCAGTCAGTCAGTCAGTCAGTCAGATTAGTCAACCAGTCAGTCAACTAGTCAGTCAGTCAGCCAGCCAGTCAGCCAGCCAGCCAGTTAGTCAGCCAGCCAGTTAGTCAGGTTAGTCAGTCAACCAGTCAGTCAGTCAGTCAGGTTAGTCAGTCAACCAGTCAGTCAGTCAGGTTAGTCAGTCAACCAGTCAGTCAGTCAGGTTAGGCAGTCAACCAGTCAGTCAGTCAGCCAAACAGTCAACCAGTCAGTCAGCCGGTAGTCAGTCAACCAGTCAGTCAGTCAGACAGTCAGTCAGCCAGTCAGCCAGTCAGCCAGACAGTCAGTCAGCCGGTAGTCAGCCGGTAGCCAGTCAGCCAGACAGTCAGTCAGCCAGTAGTCAGTTTCAGTTTTTTTTAGCACAATTTCAGAAGTCGATGGGGAATAAATGTCTATGCAGCCGATTATAAAGCGTTTTGGTTTATTTTGAAACAATTGATGTCGTTATAACTGTCAACAGGACAGTAGCGTTGTGTTAGCGTAATAACATTTTATAAAATAAAATGATAAAATACTACCAAGATAAAATTGGCATCTGTCCGGTAAGTTGAATTGTCCAGCCCCCTTTTTACCGCTTCAGTTGTAACAGTTTGTGTATAAAGATAGATAAAGATCTTTGTATCCAGCCGCTGTGGTCCTATATAACGTTCTTAGCTCAAACAGGACCATTTTACTTTCTTTTTCACATGCGAAATTACCACCGCGATGGTCGCCATTTTTTTAATTTGCTGACTCCGCCTGGCTTGACGCGCTGATTCATGAAAACGAGTCTTTCGGAAGTCAACCAGCTCACTGGAAAATGTTTTCGCATGGTCCACATTGTTACTAAAAATAACTTTTTTGCAATTAAGGTATCCCAGCCAACGCCCCTAGACTCCCTCTCTGTCCAATTATAATCTCTTGATACTACCCATTGAAAGAACAGTCCGTCAGACAGTCAATCAGCCAATCAGCCAGTCAGTCGGCCACTGTCAGTCAGCCAGTCAGTCAGCCAGTCACTGATTTATCCAGTCAGTCACTGAGTCAGCCAGTCATCCAATCAGTCAGTCTTTGAGTCATAAATATTTAAATTACCTGCGCAGCGTTATACTGAATGATGAAATGACAAAAATGTGTTAAATTTGACGCTGTTTGTTGAATGATCTTTCTTTCCCGACGTTTCGGCAATGCTGCCTTCTTCAGGGTACAAAACTATTAAACTTTTTAATAAAACTATTGGAACTTTTTAACGGTTTTTTTAATACTCTTTGAGTCAGTCAGCCAGTCAATCCGCCAGGCACTGAGTCAGCCAGTCACCTAGTTAGTTAGTCAGTCACTTAGTCAGTCAGTCAGTCAGTCACTAAGTCAACCGGTCAGTCATCCAGTAACTACGTCAGCCAGTCAGTCAGTCGGCCAGTTAGTCAGTAAGTCAGTCAGCCAGTCAGTCAGTCAGTCAGTCAGTCAATCAGCCAGTCTGTCAGCCAGCCAGTCAGTCAGTGAATCATCGGCCAGTCAGTCACTGACTCGACCGGTCAGTCAGACAGCCATTTAATCAGCCAGTTAGTCAGCCCGTTTCTGATTTAGCCAGTCAGTCACTGAGTCAGCCAGTCACCCAATCAGTCCGTCTTTGAGTCAGTCAGCCAGTCAATCCGCCAGTCACTGAGTAAGTCAGTCAGCCAGTCAGTCATTCAGCCTAGTCAGTCAGTCAGTCAGCCAGTCAATCAGCTAGTCACTGAGTTACTCGGCGATTGAAAGAAGAATGTGTTTGTCATATTTCTTACCTTCACTTGTAATGTGTCCTCTTGATTCAATGATTTCCGTTTGTTCCCTTGCAGGCATTCATATTCGGAATTCCACTACCAGCTTATAGAATAACTAGCCTAAAAATGTAAGGTCATGGACAGCTGGGTCATTTATGTGATAGGTCCTTTACATTACTCTCGAAATATATTTTTTTATATATTCAATTAGTACTTTATTTGTAACTATCGAAATACTTACTTCAATACCGATGTGGAAAAGAGTATCAAGTGTGACAACAAAGGCAAGATACAGTAAAGTTCTTACCTTCTCTATTTTTCCTATCCACCACTTCCACTTCACAGCTTCAACTCGTCTGAAAATATAAATCAATAAAATTACTAAAATACTTACTAAAATACGCAAAATTCTTACTCACAAACTAAACGATTTTAAATAACTTCAGTGAAACAATTTCGAGTTGTAAGTTTGTAATGGAACGTTAAAGTCAAAAAGAATTTTTGAGTCATAAAGTGTGATTAAGTATTATACCTTTGCAGTGTTTCGTCCTGATGCGATGATTTCCATTCCACTAAAAGAATTAGCTCACCTGAAAATATAAATCAATTTGATAATGTATAATGTTCATCCCCATTGCACTACGATAAACATTCCCATTTCCTAAAAGTTACAACCACAGCAAAACTCTACGAATGGCAGGGTTTTTTGCAGGTCACCGTTTAATGACAAGTCGCAAGTACAAGTCACTTGATATTTGTTCGCAAACAGTCTAAAAACAGTGTAAGCAGTACCAATAGAACGAGCCTTGTATCTAAAAGATATATTTTAATTACGAGTGAAAACATGGTTCATTTGGACGCGCAATTCTTGTGACCTGTAAAAGATACCTGTCTCGCTACAGTCGCTACGAATCGTTATCACGGCCTCGAGGCTTTTTCGCATTTACAAGCGAAAATACGCAATTGGCCGCCTGTTATTAAATGCGCCGTAGATTTTAAAGGACTCCTTACCTATGCTTCCTCTCAATTTATAATTTTTCCTTCATTGTTTGCTTGAGGCATTAGTCCATACTTCTCTCAAATGTTCGAGCAAAAAGGACGCATAACCGGCCATTTAGGTTGCACGTGCTCACTTCAACAACATTTTAAAAACCATCTTAATAACTTTCGGGCAAAATTTAAGCAACACTTTTTAAACGCATAGCTCACCTTCGGTTATAGGAAAGTTCCTTTTTGGTTTTGCTTATCTCACTCTGTTCTTAACAGTACGAACTTGTCCTCAAAGCTGTCAAAGGAACGCCATGATGTCCATCTTCGCGGAAACCGCTTGCAAAATCACAGCAAGTTCCACGATCTTCATGAATATGGATGACATGGCTGCACGTTTTTTTTCCAGGAACAAAGAAAGCTTTCATAAATGCAAAATTTTTCATAATATAAACAAAAAACAAAGAAATAAAAATTACTTCGTTGTTATGCAAAAAAAAGGAACGCTGCTCTTTTTCCAAAATAGTAAATACAAACTCAATGTTCACGCATAGTAAGTATATCTTGGCTTGTACTTACGTCATACATGTCATATCAAAATTCAGAAACATTAAAAACAGATTTCGATTTCAAAATGTTTTTGGAATTATAGAGAGTTTAAAACTACACATTTTGGCCAAATTTTGAAGCGCCAAAGCATTTCGTTAAAGAGTTATAGGCGAACGAGTATTAAACATTTTTAGTAAAAATGTATGGAGCGGCCAAAATTTCAAAGTAGTAAAATGACTGTATTTCTTAGGCTGTGTTCTATTGGATCAACCATTTTCGGTTGGTTGGATTTTTTCGTGTTCTATTGGGAAAAAACGTTTTCGGTTGGTTTGGTTGATCAACCATTTCAACCAGCTCTGAACCTGGTTGAAACCGAAAATGGATGAAAAGTGTTCTATTGGGACACCTCAACCAAATCAACCAAAACCGGTTTAGGTTGAAACGGTTGATCCCAATAGAACACGACCTTAAGGTGCCGTTTCACGACGCAATTTTTTCCTGAAACTTGCAACGCAATGCATACGAGAGCCGTTGCGACACAAGTTGCGGATGAAATTGCGCGTAACATTTTCTCTGCGCAACTTGTTTCGCAACGAAAAATTGCGTTGCGAGTTGCAAAAAAGGTTGACCACTTATCTACTTTTTGCAACGTTGCGAGACAAGTTGCAAACGTGTAACATGTAATCAGCAACTTGTCTCGCAACATGTCGCAACGGCTCTCGTCAGCGTTGCGTGCAGGTAAATATTGCCTCTTGTAACAGCACCTTTAGTCACAAGTGGACACCCCTCCCCCCCCCCTCCGAACTCACTCACGGAAAGACTAAAAATGAGATGAATAGAAAATACATCTAAAACTACCAAGCGTATTACACTTATCATCTTGCTTCAAAATTATCACCGGCGATTAAAATATCCGCATAAAAAAGGCTTAAATAATAAACCCTGTCCTCAGAACATTTAACAGGAAAGTTCATTTGAAAATAAGAGAATTCGTGCAAAGTATGTCTTTCAGTGGGCATGTAATTTTTATTATTTTAGAGGTAAAATCTGTAGATTGGTAACGCTTAGGGTGCTAAAGTCTGAAATGAACACCGTTGTACCTTTAAGGGTATTGATCAGCCGAAATAATATGACAGAATATAAATAAATAATAAATAAATTTATGCATTTGTATAGCGCAGATTCTATGTACATCTACATATTCAAATGCGCTTCACGATCAATCAGACCCACCTCACCCATGAACTGAGGGTGGTCACAGCCAGAGCTTGTTACATCCTCAGTGGTTCTTTTACGTCCCCATGGGAGACGGGACCGCCATTTCTACGTGGTCATCCGATATGACAATATGACACGTGTTGTTTGATAATTGGTTTTATAATTGGTACCTAAGGGGTAACAATCCACTTGAGCCACACCCATCAAACGATATTCTGAGAACGTTTGTATACGGCTTTCCCTGAAATATACACTGCATCTACAGATCGAACAATAGAAAAATTAGCCATTGTTCTTTGTGATATCACAGCCTCTCCCCCTGAATAGAGTAGTTGGACAGGGGGACGGGACAAATAAACTGACAAAGGAAACTCAAATTTCTCCAGCTAGTCAGCTCAGACGAATGGTAGTTTGTATTTTGTATTTTTTTGTCACACACCTGTACTTAAATTAATCCTCCCAAAGCCATGATTTTTATTAATTCAATAGGGTCCCTGTAATGGAAAAAAAATACTATTTCCACAGAAGTTCTTTAAAAATATTTTTACTTCACATACACACTAGTGCAACAAATCCCCCCCTTTCTTAAGATATCAACAGAGGCTTTTAAAATATATAAATATTAAATTCATTAAAACGATGTTTTAAAAAAAGTGACATGTCCATTATGTTACATTTACACAAAATTCACTATAATTCACATTGAAAAATTCACTATGATGAGATCTTAGCAAGCTCTACTGATCTTTTCTAGGACGATCCCCATATAACAACTGACACATTTATGGATGTGACACATGTTTTCTTGTCCTAAATAATAAAAGATCTAGTACATGTATTCACTTTCCTAGAATACTTGATTGTGAGGTTAGGCTGCTGTACTTTTTTTTTAAAAGAATCATGATTACATTATTTTCAATTCCTTTGGTAAAATTTTCCATATTTGTGCCCCTATAATTTGTCTTTCCCATAATCAATGCAAAATGATTTTTTTAAAATAATCTGACAGTGAAGTTTTAGTTTTTACTTTGCAGTACTTAAAATCTTCCACTTCCAAATTATGCCATGATAAAAAATGACAATAAATATTGTGATAAATATAACACATTATGTCATGTTCTTCATGAGGCAAAGGGGTTTATTTGTCCACAAGAGGGGTTTAGTTACTCTGCACCAGAGAAAGGTGAACTTTAGATATAATTCTTATTAAAGAGGTCTGGTTTACAAGACAGTGTTCACCATCGGCTATGCTGTAATCATCATGGAATCCAACAGCAGCGACAAGCCGACTAAAACTGCTGCCAAATGTAAGAAGGAGATAGTCACTCTCCGCAAGGAGGAAAATATCCAGAAGAACATCTCTTAAAGTGTCACTGTTTTGCCGGCCAAATTCCAGATGTTTGGGTTCCATATCCAAAGAGATTATTTCACTCGGAAATTGCTTTTTTGCCGTAGTTTTAACTAGTTTATCATCCACTGCTAAAAACCATTTTAAGTCTGTCAAATTTGGACTTATTTTTTCCTGGATTAGTTTATTCTGTTCATGTGCACAAAGGAGGAAGAGAGTTGTGTTATGTGAACGGTATGAAAAGTTATTAGTGCTTCCCCAGTGATGGTCACTTGTTCGCACATGTATACCAAGGAGCGGAGGCTTTCTGCTAAGTGAGAGCTTGGCTTGTTTTAAAGCTTGGAGCATGGCTCTGCTCTTCCTAAAAAGGAAATGAAACCCACAACCAAACATTTGTGAAGGTGAAGATGGAAGTCCCTTCATATCAGCTTGTTTCTTTAGATACAAGTTTTTGCGTAACTCTTCTACAAAATAGAATATGGTCCCTACTGCCTCAAAGCGTGATTGTAATTTTGACTGTAAATCACCTTCTAAAGACCATTTTGAAAAGGCTTCTTCCGAAGTTATAATGCTATCATCACAGTCACCAGGTGGTCCTGACACACCCCAGTAATGCTTGTAGAAACTTCCAAATCTACTCAGTGGTAAATCCCAGTTAATCTGATTTGGTTCCAGGTAGTCTGCTATTTTACCAGGTCCAATCCAGTTGATAAGAAACACTCTATCTGTTAGCAAGGCCAGGAAGAAAAGAGAAACAATTCCCTGGATGCGGTTGCCAATACCCCCATGTCCAGAACTATGGCAGTTGAAACTGAGGTACTTTGCAGTAGTGGGAGACTTATGGGCTCTTTTGTGAAGTTCACAGTACTCTTTCTGCCACAAGTAGCCACATTGTTCTACAGCAAAGGGTTGGCATACAGTTTGTATCTGTGGAGGCCCATTTTTACCCATGGGGAAATTGGAAAAATCTGTGTATAAGAATAAAAAAGGTCGAATGATTAGTTAATGTTAACTTTCCAGTTAGTTTTAAAAATAGCTAGAAAAGTTTTTGAAATTCAGACACAAAGAATAGGACATTTTAACCTTTCCCCTCAACCATGCAGTCATTGGCAATTTCTCGCCAGATAAAAAGAAATTGAGGGCACATTTGAGGTAAATGATTGTTAGTTGAGATTAATTCATCACAAATTCATTGAACAAATTTGGGATCATTTGATCATGTTAAACTGCAAAGGGAAACTAAGTTTGTTAAGCTGACTTATTTTCAAGTCTACTCCTCCCATATAAGGTATGATTGACAGAAATCTATTGCCAACTGCTCAGAGGAGTTTTGATTTCAAGGGCCACGTATATGATGGTAACTTTTATTTTTCCATCCCGGTTGTAGTTCTGAGATTGACTGTTTTCTCTCAGCGTGAAATATTTAATGCCAACTGGTTGACCTTTGAGGAAACAGCAACTGCCAAGCCCCAAATTCACCAATCAGAGTCAAGTTTGTATAATTTGAAAAACTGCTGTGATTGGTTTGTTGCTCTGTTTTCTAGGTCTTTGTTTTATCACTGGGTCTTTATTCTGGTCTTTATTTTCTATAACATAACTAAAATCAACTCTTTTTGTTTTGTTGTAGACTGCCAGCTGTCCCTTTTCAGTCAGTGGAGTGAGCAAACTAGTCTTGAGAACAGGAGCGAGGGAACGAGCCGAGGGGAAACTGGGGTAGAGGCTTTCTCTTCCCGCCTCTCCCCAGTGTCCTCTCAGCTCACATTTTCACTCGCTCGGTCGATCGTGGATCTCGTGATTTGCTCACCTGCTCTACTATCCAGAGAGGTACTGCTAACAGTCTAGTTTTGTTGTTTTCTTTTTTAATGTTTTATTGTTAAAAGGATGGAAGAGTATTATTAATTTATATTGGGACCCTGACAACACAGTTTCTACCATTTGAGTATTCTTCATTTGAGTATTCTTTGAGTATTCTTGTTTCAATTTCTATTTTATTTTCAATTATAATGTGATCTGCTCCCATACAGTAACTGCAGTTCTGTTACGGATAATATTGCTTACCTCTGTAGACCCTTGCTCTGGGAAGATCTGTTGCTAAATAATAGCCAAAAATGCTGAAGGAAAGCAGGAAGAACAATACCCCCCAAAAAAATGCATTCCTAGGTCTTGCATACTGCGGTATAAGCATCTGAAAATAATCAACAGGAAAAGTGCAACTAACACAGAAACAATGCTCAAAAAATACACTGTTTATACATGAAATAATATTCCTTTGATTCGTGGAGTGACAATGCTCCCTTGAAATCCAAATTGCTCCAAATATGCTTTATTTTGGTACAGAGACAGGTTATTGTCTAAGCAATATAATGCGATTACCAGTCAGAACATGGACAGTCAGTTGGTTGACAGAATGCGCCTTTTTAAAGACTTGTTCCTACAAGTCCATCAAATTCGTGTATTAATTAATATTTATGGATTGACAGATCTGGCTCACCATTTCTGATACATTAATTGACATAACACATACAAATTGACCAGTCTGGCTGGCCAGGTCTGACAAATGGTATTGAGTTCCCTTAATTAATTTAAGTCTTACTACAGAAAATTTAAGTCTTGTTCATCTGGCATGGAATTTTTGCAGGAGTTTAATTTTGTGAATTACTGATTTTTAATGTGTTTTGCAGGATCTAATTTTTGTAATTTTGAGAGACTGAATAATAATTCAATTTGCAATTTCCAGCAAATTGAGCACAAAATTGTTTTCTTTTGTTTATTTTTTACTATTAGACAATGACTGTATAATTTTGTTTTATGGGTTTTCTAAAATCACTCTAGATCAAATAAACAGGTATATTTTGTTGCATATGGAACTGCTTCATGTAACAAAACATTGTTAATTAAGAATGCCAGTGACTGAAGATTGAGGGTTTATATTGATGCAAACTGTCACTGAGATTTGCATGTGCGGACCAGGCTCACTTCAAATATCCTACAAATACCCTTTTCCATCCCGAGTTTACATGTATTTGTTTTCCACCGTGACTGCCACCACTACTAGTTGATGCCATTTTAAAATAACACTTCAACTTGAAAAATTCAGGCTGAATGTTTAGTTTTGATTCAAGAAAATGGTGCATGTACCCTTGTGACAGTGTCCCCTTTAACCTGGCCTGCAAGCTGCTGTAAATTTCCAAAAGTAACAACTCCCCAGCCACCCCCCCCCCCCCCCCAAACCAACCCTGAAATTGACGTTGTTATAGTTCGACCCAAGGGGATCCAGGATGACAAACAAATATTAACTGTCAGGTACCCGGTGAGGCAGCATTTGCAGGTGAGACGTGGTTACAAGGCAGCTTATAACAGTTGCTGTATTATGGAGAATTCATACATGCAATGGGGATGCATCATTTCCTACTGATTTTCTGAATCATGTATCACAGAGAAATGAATCCCTATATTTTACACAGGTTGCATGAAGTCTAGTAACACAGTAGTAGCCACATGTTGTCCTCAACTACCTACATTTTCTTTTCTATCACATTCAAAACATCAGTAATGGTCATCTGTGATTCGGGGCCGCGGAGCTAGTTAGTTAACTTCGTGAATCCTTAATATAGGTTTGATAGTATTTGGTTCCAAAATAAACTGGTTCAAGTCACTCCTACTACCTTAATGTTCCGTTATTGTCGGACTAACATTTGTTGGAAACAAGTCGAGATCTCGCTCAGTCGTTACGCGCACGTTCGCTCGCGCTCACTGAGCTCGACTTGTGGCCAGTTTTGCCGATGCACCACAAGCCGCAAGTATAATATACTATAATACTGCACTGTTGATCCCAATCCAGCCCATGAATCGACAGTAAATACCTTGATATACGAAAAAAAACTGAATATCACTTACGGCCATCTTGCTATTCTGTTTCCTATAAAACATCTGACGCAACAACACTACCTGCGAAACTAAACCACAAATCGTACAGCTGTATTTAGTGATGTATAGCTGTGTATAGTGATGTATAGCTATGTATAGTGAAGTATAGCTGTGTATGGTGATGTTTAGCTGTGTATAGTGAAGTATAGTTGTGTATGGTGATAAAGTGTATACGGTATCAGGACATATCATGGGGTCATACATGGAATACTAGATACCTCGGGAACATTACATGAATGATCGCTGAGAGGAGAACGTTTAATCAAGACCCATGTAATAGACCTCTTTAGCTTGTACATTTTGTTTTCCCAATGTAGGTCATGTGATGTTACCCTAGAGAACTGTTTCTTTTAAATTTTGTTTTCTTCACGTGCATATGTATGCATAATTTATAAAAAGACAAAGAACAAATTCCCTTGAGAACATCACATGACCTACAATGGGAAAACAAAATGTACAAGCTAAAGAGGTCTATTGGGACACTCATTTTAAGGTGGCTCGACTGGGTTTTTAAGTGACGATACCGTTTAGCTTTGAGAAACTTGTGTACCACCACAAACGATCCAACGGAAAATCGATTGCCACCGCTGTACTAGAGAAAGATTAAAGTTTCAGATGAGGTAAGTTTCATGGAAATCGGAGTTGCCAAAGCAACGTTATGACGTCACTTCCGGTTTTACATAATACCGAATTACTTGTCATCAAGAGATAATTTTGGAAAATGCTCTCTGGATCTTCGACCTGACGCACTTGTCCTGAGGTATACATAATTTTACAAATTTCTATGGAAGCGTTTTCGAGAAAATTTCGAGTGAAGTTTTGAGGGGTTAAAATACAACAAAAACAAAACAATTTTGAAATGTTATTAAAACTTATGTCTACAAGGCTTGATGAAATAATGTTTTGGTCTTACATGAATTTTATACCATCCAAATACCTTGCGTGAAAATCTCTGCGAAATCGTCCATTTGAATTTTATAAACGTTGGCTTGAATATGAACTGGTCTGGAGTGTTATTTAGCGTTTTTATCAAACATTGACCCTACACTCATTAAAATGGTCACGAATTTAAATGCGATTGATGAATTTTGTTAAAACTTAGTCCTCATAAAGATTAATTAATATTCAATACGACTGCCAAGTTTCAAATTCATTGAAACGTTCTAAGGTTGTCAAGTTACAGCCTCAACGTAGGGAAATATTGAGCTGATTTTCACGAAAGTGGTTTGTTGATCTCATTATGCGTCTCCATTGTCTCGAATCGCCATGCAGTTGTAAATTTCAGTACATAATCAATTCATAAACACTTCATTTCATTGTTTTAAGTGTTACATGAATTCATGATGTACTGAAAGCTACAATTCCACGGCCATTTGATACAATGGAGATGCATATAGAGCGTATGCACATGACGTCACGGCGGCCATATTGGTGTACCAAAACAATAGAACGGCGGCCATGTTGGTGTACCAAAACAATCCTGTGGGATTTGAACGCTTTTCTTATGTTAACACTTTCTTTTGTTCCAATAAATTTGCATAGCTGCTTGCCACGTGAGTGCATACGCTCTATTGAAACAACAAGCCACAAGCGCGAAAATCAGCTCAATATTTTCCTGAGTTGGCGCTAAAAATTGACAGCCTTATAGAATGTTTCAATGAATTTGAAACTTGGAGGTTGTATTAAACATTAATTAATTAATCTTCATGAGGACTACGTTTTAAAAAAAATCATCATTCGCTTTTTAATTCGTGACAATTTTAATAAGGGTAGGGTCAATTTTTGATATAAAAGCGAAATAACACTCCAGGCCAGTTCATATTCAAGGCAATATTTCTGAAATCCAAATGGAGCGATTTCCTTGAGATTTTCACTTCAGGTATTTGGATGGTATAAAATTCATGTAAGACCAAAAAAATTTTTCATCACTCCCTGTAGACATAAGTTTTAATAACATTTCAAAATTGTTTTGTTTTTGTTGTATTTTAACACCTTAAAACTTCACTCGAAATTTTCTCGAAAACGCTTCCATAGAAATTTGTAAAATTTTGTAGACCTTAGGACAAGTACGTCAGGTCGAAGATCCAGAGAGCGTTTTCCAAAATTATCTCTTGATGACAAGAAATTCGGTATTATGTAAAACAGGGAATGACGTCATAACCTTGCTATGGCAGCTCCGATTTCAATGAAACTTACCTCATCTGAAACTTTTATCTTTCTCTAGTACAGTTGTGGCAATCGATTTTCCGTTGGATCGTTTGTGGTGGTACACAAGTTTCTCAAAGCTAAACGGTATCGTTACTCAAAAACCCAGTCGAGCCACCTTAAGTATATGCTTAGCCATAACGTAAGGCACGCTTACAAAACCTGTCTATTTCTAAAAGATATTTACTCTGGTGCGCACAGGCCCACACCTCAATTGCATAAGAAAAAACTGACGATTACACTGGCAGGGAGTAGCCGAAGTACTTGCAGACTCTCAAGATTTTTTTTTTTAAGATGTATAGTCTGGAATTGGCTCTGCTACACCAACAAGTACACACCAATTACTGACATCAAGGACAGACAATTGTGGGACAAGATTACAGCTAATTGGGCCCATCCCCTTCAACACCTTCTTCCCCTTCAGAGAACACGCTCTTTACGAAATGCCACGAGTCAGGACAGAGCAGTTCAAACGCTGCTTTGTGAACCGATGTTTATTTCATTTCATATTGCTATCCTTGTAAATGGTTGCCTCTTTTTTTTAGACTAGTGTTGTTAGTATATTGTTACTGTTATTGATTTGTTAACTCACACGTTTGTCTGTGGGTTGGAAGTTATCGCGTTCGAAGAACGCAATCCTATTTCGTGTTGGTATATATTTGAGATTTTTTGGTAGACGGTCTTCCAAATGGTCGCCCGTATTGTTTTTTTTTTCAGGGGCTCATTTCCGCCGGAAATTCCTTCGAACGCGTCTCCATAATCTGTGATTACTGCTAGTTAATAATAATAAACATCTTTACTTACTTACTTATCAATATGAATCTAGACTTTGAACTAACCGGTCACGTTGGGAGCAGGCAAATCGCAACCTTCCATGTGCCGGGAAGGGCGTAGCTTACCGCAAAGACGGACGCCACGGAATATAAGCCACATAAAATTATATTTTAGTTAGTCTTACTCAGCTTCCGCAAAGCAGTGCTTTAAATTCATTTACTGTATTAAGCTATTTTCTTAAATTTTGCTTTCCCGACCCACCCACTTCTATGGTCAGTTTTGACTTTAGTGTTGTAATTTTTCTGATTCACATGTTAATATTTTGTTATGGGCCTTAGTTTTCACCGTTTATAATACTGTTATCTAGAATCAGTGTTTTTGTATGTGTAAAGCGCTTTTGATCAGAATAATATGTAAATAACGCTGTTATTAAATTATTATTATTATTAGTTTAATTAAATAAACTGTCTGAAGCCAACAGTGTTGTAGAGTCTGTTTCTGGGTTTAGAGAGGTATTTTCAAAATAACATGAAAGAATGGTTCGACTCGCTGTACTTTTGAGCGAAGCGATCGTTTGACAAAGAACAAACTAAATTATATAGCATCCTATTAAAAAACAAAAATAGACGACTGAATGAAAAGGACGGGGCTCTACCAAGATACGAAGAAGGGGGAATATGTATGGTAGACACTGAAATAATGTTTAAGGCTTTTAGGCAAGCCTCGATACCTAGGCTCTTGAAACAAGGAAGCTACAACTGGAAGACGGTTCCAGACTATTATTTGAGGAAAACAGGTGACCTAACTTCTTACTAAGGTGTAATTACGATACCAAACACTTGTCCCAACTACTTTTGCTCTACAAAAGTCTCTTGTCCACTTTTATGAAACTGAGACCCTCTGTGAATCTCTATGGTTTTGTTCAAGCACAAGACGTAGTTCTATATAACAAGGAAATACTTGTCGAAGGTTAGCCGCTATTCATTAAGAAATGGTTTTGTTCAAGCACAAGACGTAGTTCTATATAACAACAAGGAAATACTTGTCGAAGGTTAGCCGCTATTCATTAAGGAATGGTTTAAAAAGGGCATCCTATCTATCCAAGATCTCATGGACAGTAATGGTCAACTGCTACCTTGCCGAGAGTTCATTAACAAATATCTTTGTAAAATCAATTTTCTACAATATTATCAGGTTGCCAGCGCCATCCCAAAACACCTAACCAACTAAAGCAAAAGCCGTGGAACCAGTTGAAAAGATCTTTACGATGATAAAGTCTTCACTTTCGAGTTGAATGAATCGATTTTTATAAGCTATTTGTTGAGAAACACACAGCAAAAAAAAAAAAAAAAAAAAAAAAAAACACACACACACACACACACAGCAAAACACACAGTACCAAGAAAATGGAACAGAAACCTCTATGTTAAAGCGAAGATAACTGGGAAAAAAAATATTCACCTCCCTAACAAAAACTGTGCAAGAAAACAAAGCTAAAATAATTCCAATTTTTTCAAATCTTTTAATAATTATGAAGTTTAACGTGATGCACTATCTCTGTAAATTTCAAGTGCATTGAACCATTTAATGGGCGCGAAATAAAAATAAACGTATAGGGGACTTTTGCATTCATTGTCGTATTATTTGTTGACAGCTGGTTTATTTCAGGACTTTCTTTTGTCTATTTCTACATATTTGTGCGCTTTTTAATCAACACGTACTTTTTGTGTGATGATAAAGCTTCGCTATGAGATTTGACAATAATATGATAACATCTTTTCTTCATGCCTAAACTTTTATTTTGCTGCTAAGCGTTAGTATAACTAATTTTCTTCTTCTAGTGGTTCATTCTTGATGAGAAGAAATCGACGTTCAACAACATTTGCTTCCACAACAGTTTTTCTGCTCAACGGGTTTGGCGCAGCAACCTGCACTTTCCTGTTTAGCTGGTTTTGGACAGCAACTTCCGGAAGCCTTCGCGACATTGTTTGCCGCGCAATAAGCAAAAGGATCTGCATTACTGTAGACGTCATCAGTGGGAGCGGTGGTCCCAGGCTCCAACGGCTGCAATTCCAGATGCTTCGCAAAACGAGACACACTAAGAACGGTCGCCACATCAGCAGATACAATCTTTGGATTCTTCTGCAAAATAAGCATTACAAAATGGTTATTAGCATTTATAACTAACTGAAGATACTGTACGCACTGTAATTGGTCAATAACTATAGACTTGACAGTTAACACACCGAACTGGATTTTGCTGTGAAGATACCAATATCATCACATTTTGCAAACATTTTTCGCAAACGGCATAATAGGTGAATCTGGACGCATATCAAGCACAAGCCTATATGGGATATAAGAAAAATGCCTTATGGAATTGAATACGAGAGAAGAAATGTGACATCTCCATGCACCTGCATGTATTATTATCTGCAATATACTATTTATATCAGCAGTGATTTCAGTAGTCTCCTACGCAGCCGTTATTTAGACTGTCACGCAACGCTCCTTCCGACTAGGAGACTATGGTTTCACTTACTGTGGCGGATCTAGTGGAGATGCATTCCCCCCCCCCCCCCCCCCCTCGCCCCCTATCTTAAAAAATTACAGCCCGAAGGGCCGCCTGTATGTAGTATACAGCGTTATATAGTATGTAGATTAAATATTGTATATTTATTTTGTAGAGCCCCATTTAAACCAGCTATGCTGAACTGGGCACCTCTGTTGAAATATTGTTTAATAAATAAATAATAAATATTCATTTCAGCTCCCCCCCCCCCCCCCCGCCCTACGATGGTGTCTGGATAAGCCAAAATATAATCAAAGGTCTCTAATAGCAATCTCGTGAATACAAAACAACGTAAGGTTAAGTCCACCGATCGGTTTTAATTTTCCATACTGAGTTTGAAGTGAAAGAATTGAAGAGTATAAAACAGATTAAAGGTGCTATGTCATGATGAGTTCGAGTCGAGGGTTTTGGGTCAAACTGCCTCAAATTAAAACTAAGTACCTTTGTCGTACACAAAATTCTTATACACCACTTAGAGGAAGATACCAAGTGAATTTTAGAAGAGAAAATTTAAGGAGTTTTTCAAAACACAAGCGATAAACTTCAAAAGATTAGCCCATTTTTTTCAGGATGCAACCCATTTCCATCCTGGCCATCTACAGCCCAAGACACTTATTTTTACTCTTAGAGCACTAAAAAAACAAAACTGAACCATTAGCTTTGGGTTTTCACTGATGTAAAGATGTCTGGGCTTTTTAAAGTAACACTAAAAATGGTGACAGAGCCCCTTTAAAACAACAAACACATCTTAGCGTGACATAAATATGCATTGTGTGAAACGAGACTGTCTAGACAACCGGATGTCGAAATTATAAAATGTTTAGAATTAAAATTTAATTAAAATGAATTAAAAAAATGTTTACTACAGCAATCATCTTTAAACACGTAATACACTGGGGAATTTAAAAAGTTTACAGCTGATAGAACAAGTAAATATTTGCATATCTGTCCCAGTACCGCCTCTTATATCTCGTTCAACGCTTCGTGTGTTCACGAGATAAAAAAGCTTGTAAATTACTCATTTTCGACTCACTGACAGGTGTTTGTTTATCTTAGGGAAATGATCAAAACTATTGGACTTGGACAGGACCCACCATTTGACTGGTGGTCTCTTTATGTACCCTCTCCCCCACCTAAAAAGATGGTGTCTTGTTGGTATAGCCCCCATTCTATCAGGAGTAGAAACTGGGAGAAAGATAAAAATCTTCCTGTGCCATTTTACTAGCAATGCAAGCTTCATGCACACAGAATATTAAGCTCTTATCTCTAATTTTTAGGCCAAAAAAATTGTGTCCATTTCACTCATCAGATAGGTGGTATCTTGTACATGTGTACCCCCGCCCTCCCTACCCCTACACAGGGTGGGTCCTCGTCGAGTATACTTGTTATGACCACTTCCCTTATTGATAAACCAAAGAAAGACTGACGGCTCACTGCTTGAATAATCATAAACATCTAGAATTTCTGTTTTTGTCAAAATAAGTGAGGTTCACGAAACATACCGTTAATGTATGATGAATGTCAAAATTGAATTCTTCTGGGTTTTCTTCGATAGAACCTAAAAGACATGAAAAATGCTCAACACTCGTCGTCTCTACACTCTGCACATAGTTTTAGTGGTTGATTAACTGTGATCCGCGGTCCAGCATTCAACATTATTGCAACTAACCATTATTGCAATGATTTTTAGAGCAACTTTATAAAAAGGAAGTATGTTCAAGAGATGGGGTTGGCTTACTTGTAATTACTGATACTTGTAAGTACTTGTACTTATGGGGTTGGCTTACTTACACACTTATGACATAAGCATAAAAGCGAGGACTAAGGGCCACATCGCAATTAAAATGGCAGAATTGAGCCTAAACCACGATTAAAAAACTCTCACAAATGCTGCGCCGCTGCAATTTGTAATTATCATTCCAATAATAGGAAAGACTTGAAGTCTCATGCATTTCCGAAAGATCCTTACCGAAGGTTAGTTTCTCCACCGTCCACTTTTCAACTGACTTTCACTTACTATAACTGCTCCAGGAATAATCTTCTGGGGTTAATTTTTAATGTCTGAATCACAAATCGCTCTTGTTTCCGCCGCCATATTTACTTTTTTGAAGTTTGCAGTCAGTTTGGTGGCCCTTAGGCCTCGCTTTCATGCTTAAGTCGCAAGTGTGTAACCAACAGCATTTATAACGGGAGTATTGGTGTGCTGTACTAGACGGTTTGCCTGCATTATACAAAACTCAGGCTGTAGGAGGAAGGTGGGGGGGGAGGCGGAAGGGGGAGGCGGAAGGGGGAGGCGGAAGGGGGAGGGGGAACGGGGGGTGGAGAGGAAGGGGGAGAATATAGCTTTTACATTACTTACCTTTGTATGTGACTGTGGAGCCTGTCTGTTTGTCTTGGGGAACTTTGAACAGGCGATAAGTAGCAGATACAAACTGCGCATCACCTTAGAAACAGTTCACAAAATGTTATAAAATGTTACTATACAAAACGTTACTATAAAATTATAGGTTACAAAATGTTACTATATAGGTTACAAAATGTTACTATATAGGTTAGAATCCTGTCAGGGACTCAGATGTTTTCTTTGTCCCACGCTTGTGACATGATGACCCTTACATCTTTCTCATTTTATTACCAACTTTATTCTTTTATCATGTTACTACAGTGTAAATAGTTTTACAGGAACGCTGGAGAAGTTTAAACTGAGTGCCAAACAATTATTTTCTTTGTCATTTCCTGAAATTAGTTTAAAACAACTTGGGAAATATGCTCCTAACTTACAAGAGCAATAAAACTCTGCTTGGGTACAATTTCAATTTCACAGTAACAGGTCACAGGAAAAAACAATCAAGCCTTTTCAGAGGCCAAATTATTTTATCTACATTGTACTCTGTTGAAACAGCACCACAGCTCAAGTTTTTTTCTTTTTGGAAACTAGCCCTTAAACCTACCTAAAGGTCTCCTTAGTTCTGGTTGAACTTCAAGTTTCCTGGCTGTCACCAGGTATGGTCCACTGAAACCAACTTCTTTAGACAGCTCAACCAGTTCCTTCCAGTGCAAGGCTCCTGAAACACATTCGCCTACAACGCCAAACCAAAAAATGAATTTTATGCATGCAACCTATTGACAGCAGGAGACTAAAGCCCTAAATGCCATATTTTTTGCCCCAATTTACACATATTGCAGTCAATTGTTTAAAAGTTCATCTGCAGTATTGAAACTAGATTTCCTGTATTAGCATGCATTGGCCAGTCCTCAGTTCTGTTGTTTTTGGTTTCTATTTTTTTAGGTGTGTTTGTTAACCATTTAATAGCCTTTCCTTGGAAAAAGGAATAGTCTCTATCTGAATATCGAGAAAACGTGAAATTATTAACAAAAAGGACCTATTGGTGCAAAGGCCAAATTTTGCTTTGATGAATCTCCAGCTTTCTTGTCTACATAAAGTGTATATCTCTGTTCAAATTTATCCAATCTTTCTCATTAAAGGTGGCTTGACTGGGTTTTGAGTGACGATACTGTTTAGCTTTGAGAAACTTGTGTACCACCACAAACGATCCAACGGAAAATCGATTGCCACAGCTGTACTAGAGAAAGATTAAAGTTTCAGATGAGGTACATTTTATGGAAATCAGAGTTGCCAAAGCAACGTCATGACGTCACACCCTGTTTTACATAATACCGATTTACTTGTCATCAAGAGATAACTTTGGAAAATGCTCTCTGGATCTTTGAAGGTCTACAAAATTTTACAAATTTCTATGGAAGCGTTTTCGAGAAAATTTCCAGTGAAGTTTTAAGATGTCAAAATACAACAAAAACAAAACAATTTTGAAATGTTATTAAAACTTATGTCTACAAGGCTTGATGAAATAATATTTTGGCATTAAATGAATTTTATACCATCCAAATACCTTAGGTGAAAATCTCAAGGAAATCGCTTCATTTGAATTTCAGAAATATTGGCTTGAATATGAACTGGCCTGGAGTGTTATTTCGCTTTTATATAAAAAATTGACTGTACACTTAATATAATTGCGATCGATGAATTTTTTTAAAACTTAGTCCTCATGAAGATTAATTAACGTTTAATACAATTTCCAAGTTTCAAATTCATTGAAACATTCTAAGGCTGTCAATTTTTAACGCCAACTCAGTGAAATATTGAGCTGATTTTCGCGCTTGTGGCTTGTTGTTTCATTAAGCATCTCCATTGTATGAAATCGCCGTGGAATTGTAGCTTTCAGTACATCATGAATTCATGTAACACTTAAAACAAAGCAATGAAGTGTTTATAAATTAATAGGCCATTTGGACGATGACTACAACTACCAGAATTCATTTCGTTTTTCCTTTCTTATTTAAATTTTGTAATCCCAGTGCGGTTTAAATAACAATAGCCCTAATTTGCACTACAAAACAAAAACCTGAAGGATTCTGGTAGTTGTAGTCATATGACGTCATCGTGCAAATGGCCTATTATGTACTGAAATTTACAATTGCATGGCGATTCGAGACAATGGAGACGCATAATTAGAGCAACAAACCACTTTCTTGAAAATCAGCTCAATATTTTTCTTCATTGAGGCTGTAAATTGACAGCCAATTGACAGCCTTAGAACGTTTCAATGAATTTGAAACTTGGCAGTTGTATTGAGTATTAATTAATCTTTATGAGGACCATTTTAATAAGTGTAGGGTCAATTTTTGATAAAAACGCGAAATAACACTATGAGACCAGTTCATATTTAAGCCAACGTTATAAATTTCACAGAGATTTTCACTCAAGGTATTTGGATGGTATAAAATTCATTTAAGACCAAAATATTATTTCATCAAGCCTTGTAGATATAAGTTTTAATAACATTTCAAAATTGTTTTGTTTTTGTTGTATTTTAAAACCTTTAAACTTCACTCGAAATTTTCTCAAAAACGCTTCCATAGAAATTTGTAAAATTTTGTAGACCTTAGGACAAGTACGTCAGGTCGAAGATCCAGAGAGCTTTTTCCAAAATTATCTCTTGATGACAAGTAAATCGGTATTATGTAAAACAGGGTGTGACGTCATGACGTTGCTTTGGCAACTCCGATTTCCATAAAATGTACCTCATCTGAAACTTTAATCTTTCTCTAGTACAGCTGTGGCAATCGATTTTCCGTTGGATCGTTTGTGGTGGTACACAAGTTTCTCAAAGCTAAACGGTATTGATAACGTCACAAACAACCATGGTCCCTCATGGCCAGTACTGGCTGGCATATGGCCATTAGTAGGTTAAGAAATGAAAGAGTGAAAACAATGAAAATATCAATGAATATGAAGTAAAGCAACAAAGATTGGGAAGAAATATTTACCCCAAAGCACCTCATCTTTTCTGGCTTCCTCGGAGAGTTTGGTGTCTGTGTAAATATCACTGAAGTATACCTCACCTCCAACCTGAAGCAAACCACAACAACAGAAATTTATGACTTCGCATATTGTGACTTAACATAAGCCTCAGACAAAACACCACAATGAGAAAGACCCCTCCCCCAAGAGAGGCTTCTGTATTCTAGGAATGATTTCTTTAAGTGAACTGTTAAGGTGTTAAGATACTTGTTCATTCATATCACATCATGAAAGCCTGTTTGCCAGATCTCAGAGATACCTTTTGCTTATGGCAAGCAGGCACTGCTAGAACACAAGTAGTCCTGATTAATAAAACTGTACATCCCACAGGCTATAATTATGCTAAAAAATAGGATAAAAAAACAAACATTTTTGTTTAGCAAACAAAACGAATTCTATCTAGGAAGAGATTTGAACCCAAGACTGTTCGACACTTACATGTACATGTAGGCATCACAGCTAACCAGATCTACAAGTTCAGTTACACGATCATAGGGTTATAAATACACAATAATTATTACATTTTTGTCTGTACTTTTTTGTAATGGCTAAACATTCTTTCTTCTACATGTACAGTGTATGTCAAATCTTCTATCTGTGAAACAATTTTTGGAGCTGAAAATCTACCATACTAGATCAGTCTAGCAGTGTTGACTTGGCCTATGATAATTAGGTTTTAAAAAATTTGACCTGTGCTAGTTATAGCAAATTGTATCAGGGGAAACCACTGAAAACAGTTTCTTGCATTTAATTTTAAATACCATATTATATTTTTCTGTTTATGTAACTGTTTTCAATATATGGCAATAAACTTGAACTTGAACTACCAATTGACCTGTTTCACCTTGTTTTGTGCTCGATGTTGATGTGCCACTATGCAAAAAGAATGATGCAAATGTTTCTATTCTTGACTTACAGTGAATAGTATTTAACTAATCAAACAACATTTGGCCTTATATAATAAATAGAAGCAACCATACTGATCAGAAATAGTAAGGTTGTTGTTAAAAATAATGGTTAGTTCGCTAACAGCTTTCATTGTTAACTTCTGGCGTTGACATTTCTATTGCTAACAAATGTTTGGTTAACAGGTTTGGTATATAAAGCATAATGCCTCGGCACATATACAATAGACACAAAAATCATGTAGACCTTATTCATAAATGGCGGCTGATTTATTATTCTTTTATATTCATGCTAATTAGTCTATCTAGCCTCGTTAGCATGTGCCAAATTCAAAAGAATTTTTGCTCTAAAATGTGGCAAGGTAAACTGATTAGCATGAATATAAAAGAATAATAAATTTGCCGTCATTTATGAATGAGGTCTATAAGCATAATCTGATGAATATTTGGGCATCATTACCATTATAAATTACTTCATGTAGGTAGTTGATTCTCACCTTGAGAACTCTGTGAGCTTCTTTAAGAACAACTCTTTTCTCTGCGGCCAAGTTAACGACACAGTTTGAACTTCAGAAGACAGGAAAAGAAAGGAAACATATATAAAATAAATATGTACATTTTACATATACAGAGTTTTCTGAAGAAATTTAATTAACACTCCACTAAACTAATTAAAAACATATTAAACTATTTTCTTTTGATGCAGTACAAAATTGAAATAAGGGCATCACGAACTGACCCAATTTCCTTTGGCAGCACTATAATTACGATAAACAGTTTGATATAAAGAATCCTAATCCCATTTGGGAGTATTTCATATGCTACACAAATTTGGGATGGGTCTCATCAACAACAACATACTGGAAAGGGATTTATGAAATAGCATTAGAGATACTGGTTTAGCACAAAAAATATAGTAACTCCAGGGCCAGGATAATATAAATGGAATGAAGAAATAGGTGAAGTAAATTAGTTACCCTGTCCTCCCTCCCTTATCAGGGCTGTCACTTTTTCACCCAAAGGTGGGGCAGTGAAGAATAATTATATTTTTAGCTGGGGAAAATTGGTTTCTGGAATTGAAATTGGATTCTTAATTACAATAATGGCAACCGTAACGCATCATAAATATTCAAAACGGGGCACGCAGGAAATTTAAAAGTGAAAATAGGTGATATTCATATCCACTTTTTTGTACACTGAAAAAAAATATTTCTAGTTGTTATTAAAATAATCAAAATTTCGACTTTATATCCAACAATTTAATGTTAATTTGTTACATGTATGACAATGGAGGTTCCCTTTACAGTTTCAAAAGCACAAAAAAGAGCTAAAATACGTGTAAGAAACTGCAACACACTCTTATTCAGTGTCGTATCCCTGGGCATTACCATTTAACAGTTTCTATTTTGCTCACCAAAAGCCTTTAAAAATACTCCTTGAGCCACAATGAATTATTTGATGAAAACAACTTACATGATAATATCAATAGAATTATCCTGTATGCCTATATCAGCCAAATGTTCCATTTCTCCAAGTTTGAAGTCAGTGTTGGGTGTTGAATATCCAAACTGTTCTGCATGATAGGCTACATACTTGTTAGCAATGTCCACCTGTGGCAGAATATTAACACAATAAAACTTGGATAAATGCATGAAAATAAAATTCATGTACTTTTGTGAAAGTCAGGTGTTTAAAATTGTTTTTGTACCAATTTCAAGCCACATACTGGCAATTACTGGCGAGGGTATTAATTAAAAAGCCAACTTTTATTTCACAGATTAATTTTTAATTACAGAAAGTTGGTCATCAAGGAGGAGGTTATTTATTCAGCAGAAACAAGGGAAAATTACATGTATGATTATATATATATGTATAGAATGAGTTGTAATTATCAAGCTTCCAACTCCATGTCTTGACTTGATAATATTTGTACTTTATTGACCCTACGTTTCTGCCATCATGGCCTTCTTCAGGGGAGCTAAAAGTGTGGTAAGGCTTGCGTAAACCGTTGGCTATTCAAAACTATAACATGACATGTATGGTGTCTGAGATTGGTAGATAAACTAACAAAGTTATGCGAGCGCTGGAAAGTGCGCGCACTAATGTGGGTTAAATAAGCGTGCATTGAAACGCACACGTCTTACGCCTTACCACACTTGTAACTACCCTGAAGAAGGCCGTGATGGCTGAAATGTAGGATCAATAAAGTACAATCAAGTCAAGACATGGAGTTAGAAGCTTGATAACTGTACAACAGAAAAACTGTACAAGAGAAAAATGATTGTAAAATAAATGACAATGAAAAATTACAATGCGAAGGTCTTCTAACAGCCGCAGAGTGTTTGGAAAGTTTAAAAACCATGGAACCAAACAAGTCGCCTGGTACGGACGGAATTCCAGCCGATTTTTATAAAGTCTTTTGGAATGATATTAAGCCCTTCTTTTTAGCCTCTATTAATGCCTCGTACACAAAAGGCCTCCTTTCTGTATCACAAAGCAGAGGATTAATAACCTTAATTCCAAAGAAAGACAAATCTCTTTGTTTTATAAAAAAATTGGAGACCAATTTCGCTCTTAAACTGTGACTATAAAATTGCCGCGAAATCAATCGCTAGTCTGATTAAAAAAGCCTTGCCTTCAATGACAAGTAATGATCAAACTGGTTTTTTAAAAAATAGATTCATTGGTGAAAATATCAGACTACTTAATAGTATCATCAGCTATACAGATATTGAGAAAATTCCAGGGCTACTTATTTTCATTGACTTTGAAAAAGCTTTTGATACCCGCGAATGGTCTTTCATAGAAAAAAACTCTAAAATACTATAACTTTTAGGAACTCCCTTTGTTTCTTGGATAAAACTCTTTTATACTGATATTAGTAGCTGTGTACTGAATAATGGATGGACATCCGACTTTTTCACTCTAAATAGAGGTGTACGTGAAGGCTGCCCTCTTTCCCCTTACCTTTTTATTTTATGTGCCGAAATATTAGGGGCCGCAATAAGACGAGACAAACAAATTATAGGTATTAAGATCTCAGATGAGAATCAATGTAAAATAAGCCAGTATGCTGATGACACTACATTAATCCTCAATGGTACTAAATCCTCTATAGAAAGATCTTTTTTCCTGTTAGATAGTTTTGCCGAATTATCAGGCTTAAAAGTTAACTATGAGAAAACCGAGGCTCTCTGGATAGGATCTTTTAAAAACCGGACAGATAAAATTGCTATACAACAAAATATAAAATGGGCTTTTTGGAAGCTTAAAGCACTTGGAGTATGGTTCTCAACTAGCATGCATTGTTCTGTTTTTTGAATATCTCAGATTGTAACTGTTATTTTTTGGCAGTTGCCTGATGATTGCTTCGTGAGGAGCATGAAACTCTGAGTAGCAATTAAATGACTTGGACCAAATAATCCAGCTCTACGCTTCTACTTATATACTGTATATATATATATATATATATATATATATATATATATATATATATATATATATATATATATATATACATACACACAGTATATATGTATATACAGTATATGAATTGACGTGACACGTCAGCAATGAGGCCGGACGCGTAAAAAACCGCTCCGGCAACTTCGTTGGCTTTTTATCGACAAAAATTAACTATGAATGCCAGCAAAAGAATAAGAGAGTCGAGTACAAGTTCCAATGAACCAGATTCGCCAAATCTCGAATCTTCACTTGAAAATATCATGCAGAAGCTCGAAAACATACAACAATCTTTGGACAGCAACTTCGCCATTGCCATGAGTGAAATCAACAAGCTTCGCCTCGAAGTCAATAGCCAAATTCCACCGTTGAAAACTGAAATTGGTGATCTAAGAAAGTCCTTGGATGCTGCCTGGGTTGAAATTGAAGCGTTAAAAGTTCAACAGAAACAGAGCAACGAGTTGGAAGTGGAACTAACACAAGAAAACGCACGCCTCAACGCTGAAGTAATCGCCCAGAAACAAAGAGCTATCAAGTTAGAAAACTACACGCGAAGAGAAAACATACGCCTGCTTAACATACCTGAGAGTCAAGATGAAGACTGCAAAGAATTAGTGAAAGAAGTTATGAAAGCCGTAGACATGCCTAATGCAGACAGAATTGAGTTCCACGCAGTTCATCGAACTGGGAAACAAAGAGAAGACGGAAAACCTCGAGCTATCATCGCACGTTTCACCAACCGAGAATCCAGAAACGACCTATGGCACAAAAGAAAAGAGCTAGCAAGTACACCAAACCACCAAAATGTAATCCTAATACCCGACTATGCATACGAAACAGCTGAAGAGCAAAAGAAATTATCCAAAGCTCTACGTAACGCCAAAAATAAGAAGATCACTCCGGCATACATCAAGAAAGGGAAGCTGTTTATCAGAGGAACCTCTTATAATGCGGACAACATACCAGGTTATTTACTAGAAATCCAGGCCGGTCCTAGTTAAAGTGTTTTATTTTGAATTTGCTGGGCTATAATTTTAACAATTAAAGAAACCTAAGCCAAATATTTGCCGGTCAAGCCAATCTACCAGAAGTTTCAGTTCAATTCTAAGATCTCTGAACCGCTCATGTGTTCAAATTTAGTCTTTCTATTATTCGTATGTATTTCTTGTCTTGTTTGCGTTTTCTTATTCAATTTATTTCTTGTTTGTAATATTATTATCAAAGTATGTTTTATTCTTTTCATCCAGAACAAGTACAAATTCACTCATTATGATAATCTGAATAATTCAACGAAGCGTTTACTTGGCATCAACTTTAAGTCTTTTGTATCTCAACAAGTAGGGCTAATTATTAAGTGTTAAGTTGAAGAAAACATATCACACACTAACAATGAATAGTATAACATCTTTTAATTTCAAAGTCCTTTCACTAAACGTCAGAGGAATGAATAAATCTATCAAACGCAGGAAAATTTTCAGGTGGCTTCATCAGCAAAATGCTCACTGCTGCTTCTTACAAGAAACGTATAGTACGAGCCTTACTATAGAGCAATGGGAATCAGAATGGGGAGGTAAGATGTTTTATAGTCATGGAACTAACCATAGTAAAGGTGTTATGATATTACTTAATCCAAAATATCAAATTGATGTAATCAAATGTTTAAAGGATAACAATGGAAGATTATTGATTTTAGATACAAAACTTGACGACCAACACATCATTTTAGCCAATGTTTACGCCCCAAATGTTACGACCCAGCAAATAAAATTTTTTCGAGAATTAAACGAAACATTATTAGGTTTTGATGTTGAAAATATGATAATAGGCGGAGATTTCAATTGTGCTCTGACAACAAAAGACAAAAAAAGCACAAGATCGCATGGGAACAAAGACACGGTTATAAAAGAAATTGTGCATCTAAATGAAACACACTCTCTTTGCGATATATGGCGTGAAAAAAATCCTGAAATTGAGTCTTTCACTTGGCGAGACAAAGCATTTAAATCTCAGAGCCGTTTAGACTATTTTCTTGTTTCAACAGAACTAAGCAGTCTTACTAAAGAATGTGACATAGCTTTCTCACAGTTTTCGGACCACTCAGCAGTAATTCTAAATATGCAAACTAGCGATTACCAGAGACGCTCTGGCCCTGGCTTCTGGAAGTTTAATTCTAGTCTTCTTGAAGATGAATCGTATGTAGAAAGTGTAAGAGAAAATATTAAGCTTTATAAAGAAAAATACAAAGATGTTGAAGACTTAGGTCTTAAGTGGGACGTCATAAAAATGGAGCTTAGAGGCTTTACAATCCTCTTCTCCAAGAAAAAAGCCAAAAAAGAACGAGACCAAGAAAAAGAACTAATTTTCAAATTAGATGAACTTCAACAAAAATTAAGCACTTCGACAAATGATTATAAACTTACTCAAGAATTCAATGCGTTAAAATTAAAATTAGAAAAAATAACTAATAGAAAGATAAAAGGTACAATCTTACGCAGCAAAGCCATATGGTACGAAAACGGAGAAAAGAACTGAAAATATTTCCTCAATTTAGAAAAAAGAAGCTTTCTGAAAAAGAAAATCTCTAAATTAAAGCTTTGTAATGGAAAAGAAACAGAAAACCCAGATGAAATTTTAATGGAAGAAAAACTTTTCTACCAAAACTTGTATACTTCCAAACAAGTAAATCCTAATGAGGATGGGCTAGACATGTTCTTCAATAATGATTTAATAACTTCACTTGATGAGAATCAATCTAAAACATGTGAAGGAAAATTAACGGTAGAAGAGTGCAGCAAAGCCTTAAAAGATATGAAACCTGGCAAAACACCTGGTTCGGATGGTTTTACCTGCGAATTTTATAAATGTTTCTGGGAGGATATTAAATATGAAGTCATAGAAAGTATTAATTACGGCTTCGATAAAGGAGAATTATCGATATGTCAAAGAAGAGGAATTATCTCGCTAGTTCCAAAGAAAGATAAACCAACAAATATACTTAATAATCTGAGACCAATCTCCTTACTAAATACTGATTATAAAATTGCAACAAAAGCAATTGCCAAGAGGCTTGAAAAGATTCTCCCACATATAATAAACCCAGACCAAACAGGATATGTTAAAGAACGTTACATCGGAGAAAATGTAAGACTCATTAATGATATGATTAAGTACACATCGAACAAAAACATCCCTGGAATTGCTATTTTTCTTGATTTTGAAAAAGCCTTCGATTCAATAGAATGGAATTTTCTTTTCAAAGTCCTTGACAGGTTTAATTTCGGACATGATTTTAAAAACTGGATTAAAGTATTCTACAGTAACATTTCCAGCTGTGTAACCAATAATGGTTATGCGTCAGAATTCTTTAATCTGCAACGGGGCGTAAGACAAGGATGCCCATTATCCGGCATGCTTTTTGTATTAGGCATCGAAATATTAGCTCTTGCAATTAAGAATAATCCCAACATTGAAGGTATCAAAGTAGGAACACAGGAAATAAAAATTTCTCAGTATGCCGATGATACAACCTCATTTTTAAAAAATCTTAATTCAGTAAAGGAACTCTTAGACATCTTAGAAAAATTCGAAAGATGTAGTGGTTTGAAAATTAACCCTTCTAAGTCGGAGGCATTGTGGTTGGGCAAATGGAAGAATAGAAAAGATACTCCTTTTAGTTTCAGATGGCCAGATGAATCTGTTTATGCTTTGGGGATACATTTTTCTAACAATGAAAAAGTGAGTGAGCAATTAAACTTCCTCAAAAAGCTCAACGACTTACAAAATACTTTAAGCAGCTGGAAAAGAAGAAAATTAACATTACTTGGTAAAATTAATATTGTTAAAACGTTAGGTCTTTCAAAACTCGTCTTCAATGCATCTGTTCTGCCTGTCCCAAATACTTTTTGTGAAGCAGTAAACAATATAACATTTAATTTTATTTGGGACAACAAGAAACCAAAGATTAAAAGAACTACAATTATCGGTGAAAAAGAAAATGGTGGTTTAAACATGATTGATTTTACATTAATGAATAAAGCATTAAAATGCGCCTGGGTGAAACGTTTCAAATCAATGAGAAAAGCAGCATGGAGAATTATTCCTGATGAGGCCACTTCTCAAAAGGGAGGTTTCGATTTTCTACTGTCGTGTAAGTGCACTAGCAAAGATGTTAATATCAGAGATTTACCGCCTTTTTACGAAAAGATCTTACAATATTGGTATGAACTAAGAGAAGCTGAAAACACCTTCCAAGATAATGCTTTAAAAACCGTAATTTGGAATAACCGCGATCTTAAAGTTAACAACAAGACTGTCTTCTGGCGTGCCTGGTTTGACAAAAACATTATTTGCTTAGACAGCCTGCTTGACGAAAATTTAAACTTTTTAACGCATGAAACATTTCTCGCAACGTATCAAATACAAACAGATTTCTTGACTTATTACGGTCTAATTAACGCAATTCCTGCAGAGGCTAAAAAATCGATCAAGAAACTAAAAACTCAGCGAAATACTTCAAACCAAGTGTTTTTAGATGTCAAAAACTTCACAACCAAAGCCGTATACCAAAAACTTGTTAAACACACGTTCAAAGATCCCACGTCAAAGCAACGTATTTTAGATTATGGAATTGAATCAGAACAAACGACTGACTATTACAAACTTTCTTTCACTATTACAAAGGAAACTAAACTAGTAATGTTTCAATATAAGATCCTGCATAATATAGTTTTTACAAAAAGTAAGTTGTTCAAAACAAAGCTAGCAGACAATAGCTTATGTTACTTATGTAAATCAGGAACTCAAGACCTTAAACACATGTTATTTCTCTGCCCTATTGTTGCTCAATTCTGGGACTCCTTTAGTGAGTTATACAAAGAGTATATGCCCTCAGCAATAGAGCTTTCTATCGTCAAAATCATATTTGGAATTCTTAAAAGAGACAAGTTTGATAGACTTATCAATCATTTAATTCTTATCGCGAAATATTATATTTATTGCTGTAGTGTTAAAGAGGAGCCATTATCTATCTCAACGTTCCAAGCCATAGTTGTAAGTAAAGCTGAAATTGAAAAACGAATTGCAACTAGGTCTAACTCTCTGACAACTTTTTATCATAAATGGAAGCCCTTAATAGACGCAAAGATCATACAAAAGTAAAGATTGCTCTGTAAGCGAACATTTTTCTCTTGACCCCGTACTTGTTCTTTATCCTTCTTTGTTTGCTGTGTATCTGTGTTTTTAAAACTATAATATGTAATAAAATAAGTATGTCCAAATAAAAAAAAAATAATAAAAAAAAAAAAAAAAAAAAAAGAAAAAGTGTGTAAAGGACGCTATGCTTTTTTCTTCCAAAACGTTGGTCTTAACCACAGCCATTTTCTTTTGCTACAGGTCAATTCTTGCACAATATTTGCCATTCTTTCGATGCATATAAAACAATAAATATATTGACATTCTTAGGTTTAAAAAAAAAAAAAAAAAAAAAAAAAAAAAGTATATACACTATATGAAGATTGGTTTTCCAATGATGATGCCGCTTGGAAGAAGGATCCTTTGGATACTACACACTTGCACTCAAATGGTTAGGTAGTGTAATAGAACCAAACAGTGAACTTCTTCACATGTCAAAAAAAGGCACTCAAGGAGTGCATGTGGCTACTGTTACTGGTGAGAAAGTTGTAAAAATAGGTAGTGTATGTGTTTTACAGGAAGCATAATTTGTGGGTAATGACTGGCATATATATATATACATGTTTGAAAATTTTCAAACCAGTTTGATTTTTGTTTTCTTTGTCTCTGATTATGGTAATGAATCTGAGACAAAGGTCACTAACAGGGTGAGTACTGTAAACACTGGTGTATAAGCCGCACCCTGAGTTTTCAAGCTCAAATTTTTGAAAAAAAAAATTGTTTTAAAATAAGAATGTAATTCAGAGAATTGGCTCCACGAAATGTGACCGAGACTTTGCTTCAATCCGTCAACTCATCCTGTATCGAAAGAAAAACAAGAACACAATTTTCATTGCAGATACTGTACATGTACGTTTGTTTGCCCACCGTTCATTCAGGCCAAAACAAGCTTGGTAACCATGCAAATTTCTTGAGCACATGTTTAGCCTGGTTACTAAGGTTAACCAAGATGGCTGCTCATTTACAGGCTCTTTTCTTTGGCTTCTTTCGTTAGTGTTTGGTGTTCCTTTATTGCTAAAAAAGTCAAAATGTCTGACAAGGTAGTGAGCATGATGTGCCGAGTATTTCTCTTTAGTTTGAGCAAATTTTCATTTTAGTAAGGGACCGTTCATTATTTATGTGGGGGGGGGGGGTGGGGGGGGGGGGGGGGGAATCATGGGATGGGCCAGGCCAATTTTTTTTAGAGAAAGGGGGTGGGCCAAAAGAGAATTTCACGATGATTGGGGGAGGGTTGCTAGCCAACTCGCTGAACGTATCAATGGTGCTCCTGTTCTGTTTAATTACATTCACGCAAGTGTTTCAGAACATGCAGAAGACTCTTTCTTTTTTAATGGTGAATACCTTTCAGAGTACATGAAAAATCTGTTAACAACAGAAATGATATGCTTGGATCAGCGTATATCCGTAAAATCTTGGAAATCAATGAAAAGCATGTCGAGTCAGGGGAGCTTTATGCCGAATTTTTGAAAGGATCATGAAAAGAAAAAGATGGTTCATTGTGCAAGCACTGCTGTGTAACAGATGGACCTGAGGAGATAGCCTGGACTGGACCAGCAACTGAAAGAACACCAAGACCAATTCCAGACCAATCTGCACTTCCTGAATTTAAATACTTGAGCATTCATACTTCTTCCAATAATGATGAAAATGGCAAGAAGCGTATTCCCGATGATTGGCAGTCACGATTAAATATTAAGAAGCTCTTCCACTCTTCCAGCAAAGGAAGTTGTCAATTAATGCATCGGATGCTATCACAGAATTTTCCTCCATTGTAGATGAAAAACTGGTGAAGAATTACATCAATTTGAGCACTTGTCGCAACTGCAAAGTGTCCATGAGATCCGTAAGCAAGAGCGAAGAAAAGAAAAGCAAGTTCGAGCCTTAAAAGATGTACATTGCTATGACTGGAAAACACTTGTAGAGAAGGGGGAGCTTGACACTCTGAAAGTCCCCGAGTTGGACAAATACATTGAGCATAATAAACTTAGCAAGAACGGAAAGAAAATCGACAAAATCAAGTGAATCACAGTACACTATTATGAAACTTCAAAGGAATCTACATTTCCTTCAAGCGTCAGTGTTGGTGAGGACAGTGATGAGAGTGACAGTGACAATGACCTTGTTTTGTGTGATGAAAGTGAAAGCGAAAGTGAATCAGATGATGACAGTCATACTGTAACAATACAAGAAGGCACATCAACAAGAAGTGGCTGCAGAGTAGGACACTGGTCCACAAGATATGCTGATTTCATTCAGTGAACAGGAACTCCTTATAGAGGTATAGATTAAAGGGGGTTGGGGGTGGGTCACCTCTTATATAAAGTTATATGGGGGTGGGTCAAGAATTAACTAATGGGCTTAAAGGGGTGGGTCACGTTTTTTCTTTCATGCTAAAACAAAAAAATCCCCCCACCCCCCCACATAAATGACCGGTCTCTGAACATAGAAGCAGGCGCCAATTTGTCAGTGCGGCCGCATTGATTTGCATTGAATATCGTGGATTCTACAACGCTTGTTAAGTTACAATTTAAACAGTAAAATACTCTGCCTTCGAAGGTAGTCATAAATTATAATATCAGTTGTGAGTTTTTTCTGCATGATTCTAGACCTTGCTTTCTTTCAAATTCTTTGCCACACACTTAATCACAAGTTGTGACACGTAGTCAAAGGCACAAATATCAAATTTCGTTTGTTTGCGTTTCCACTTTCACCGACTAAATGCATCATATGAATAACGTGTTTCTTATCAAAAGTTTTTTTCCCGGAAAAAAAAGGAATATGGTGAATGAAGATGAGGGCAGTGAAAGAGAAAAGTTCTCCCGCTTCTTTCCAGCAGGAAATAATCTCACAGACAAGGAATGAGCCAACAGTGTATTCCCACAGGAGATATTCTTTGGACTTCAAATCAAAAGCGCTCATATAAACTGTATTTGCATACTGTCAGAGATCGAAACATTTTTGGGAAACTTGAATAAAACTTATAGTTTAACTTTAAGTTTACGGTAAGTTGTTGAATAAAACTTAAGTTTTGAATAAAACATGTGTCAAAAGTGAAGATGGCCAATGATCAAAAAAGAATTCATGAGGGTGTTTGTAAACAACGCACATTTACAAAGTTCATAACGTGACCGCCTGCGAATACCAGGCTTTTTCATTTGACAAGTCAGGTTTGATTTGACAAGAACGGCTGGATATTTTTTTTTGCAACGGATAGCACTAGCTCAAATGGCTGACGATTTTTTGAATGGATACCCCGAGTCATTTCAACGGCTGGCGAAATTTTTTTGAACTGCAGTCCGCGTTGGTCCAACGGCTGACAAATATTTTTGAATGGATTAAGCTCGAGCCGTTCGAACGGCTGACAATTTTTTTTTTGAATGGATAGCTTGAGCCATTCGAACAGCATCCCATCCCATTCGAACGGCTGATGAACAGCTTACGAACGGCTAGCCGTTGGGAACATTTTCATGTGAGAGGTCACATATCATTCATGGTTTCAATCTGCAATAGCCAGAATCTTGACAATATTGATCCTACCCTTAAACAATATGATGACCTAAAAAAGGAACTTCAACAACTCTATGACAATAACGGTAAAGCTGCGATCTTCCAGTCTAAATGCCGATGGGTCGAAGAAGGAGAGAAAGCTACAAAGTACTTCTTTAATTTAGAGAAAAGGAATTACAATCGGAAAACCATAAATGAAATTAAATTGGAAAATGAGGAAACAAACACAGATGAAAAGCAAATCTTGTCGATGATTAAAACGTATTATAATGACCTGTATAATTCCAAAACAACTGAGACACAGGATGACTTCGAAACATTTACCGAAAATCTGGAGATCCCTAAACTTGAGGATGAGGAAAGGGATGAACTGGACGGCCCCTTGACATATGAAGAATGCAAAAAATCTTTGGAATCGTTTCAAAATGGTAAATCACCAGGAGTGGACGGCCTAACCGTAGAATTCTATAAGCACTTTTTTGATTTAATAGGATTAGATCTTTTAGCTAGCCTGAATAGAGCCTATGAGCTTGGGAGGTTATCAATCTCCCAGCGTCGGGGTATAATTACTCTTTTACCCAATGAAGACGCCGAATTACTGCTCTTACAAAACTGGCGACCCATTACTCTACTCAACGTCGATTACAAAATAGCATCAAAAGCCATAGCAATGAGAATCGAGCCAATGTTGCCGAAACTTGTGCACCCTGACCAAACTGGCTTCGTAAAAGGAAGGTATATTGGTGAGAATGTAAGGCTAATATTCGATATAATGGAACAAACCAGGTTAAATAACATCCCAGGTATACTTATATCAGTTGATTTTAAAAAAGCCTTTGACTCGCTGGAATGGTCATGTATTCAGAGCACTCTTCAAAAATTCAACTTTGGTGATAGCATTAGAAAATGGATCGAAGTCTTCTATACAGATATTGAAAGTGCAGCCTTGAACAACGGCTTCGCTACGGACTGGTTTAAGCCTTCTAGAGGAGTAAGACAAGGATGTCCACTCTCGCCTTTTCTGTTTATCTTAACCGCAGAAATTTTATCAAATAAAATAAGACAAAACCCGACCATCAAGGGAATCCGTATTTTTGGCTCTGAGGTCAAATTAAGTCAGTTTGCAGATGACACGAACTTATTCTGCGGTGATTTGGTATCAGTCGAACAAGCTATAGACACAGTGAATGTCTTTGGTAAATTCTCTGGATTAATGCTCAACGTGGAGAAAACAAAAGCCATCTGGCTAGGAAAATGGTCAAAAAATAGAACCAAACCGTTGGGAATGAAATGGGTAAATAGTCCAACAAAATTCCTAGGAATTTTTGTCTCTTATGATGAGAAAGGTAACAACCAGATGAACTTCAACCTGAAAGTGCAAAAATTACAAACGAATCTAGATATGTGGAATTCGAGAGGGTTAACACTATATGGAAAGGTGCTAATAATTAAATCTTTGGGGCTATCCAAGTTAATTTATTCAATTTCGAACACAAATGTTCCCAAGGAGATAGTTTCAACAGTAAAAGATAAAATGTTTCGCTTTCTTTGGAAAAATAAAAAAGACATTTAATAAAGAGAACAAGTCTTTAACAGGACTTTTGCAATGGAGGGTTACGGATGGTTGATATAGAACTAACAATAAGATCGTTACGATTAGCATGGATTCAAAGACTTCTGTTTGGAAATAAAGGCAATTGGAAAACAGTTCCAGACCACTTCTTTAAAAAACATGGTGACCTCAACTTTTTGCTCCGATGTGACTATGATACCAAATACCTTGGGCACTTTCCAGAATTTTACAGAGACATACTTATTGCTTTTGATGAAATTAAAACTTTGTATAACTACGATCAAGGAAATGACATTATCCTTTTCAACAATAAAGATATTTTAGTAGATGGAAAGCCTATTTTTCTTAGGGAATGGTTTAATAAAGGTATCTACACGATCCAAGAGCTCTTGAATGAAAACGGTCAATATCTAACCTTCAATGAATTTCAATCAAAATTTCATTGCAAAACAAATTTTCTCCAGTTTTATCAAATCTTGAGCGCAATCCCTGGTTCTTTGAAAGATAAAGCGCGAACACTAAGACAAAATCCGATGCTTAACTACAAAGAAAATTGTACATCGTTATTACTGAACGAAAACACCCAAATTGATCTGGAAAAGTTTAAAGCAAGGGACTATTACCGTTTACTTCTTGCCAAGAAACATCAATCACCCCCAACTGGCCCTAAAAGATGGAGCACTGACCTATCAATGGATACAGAAGACTGGAAAGAAATTTTTAACATAACCTCAAGACTATGCAAGGAAAATAAGTTAAAAGAATTTCAGTTCAAATTCATTCATAGGATTGTCGTCACGAAGAAAGAACTCTTTAGATATGGGATCCACACAGACAGTGATTGCATATAATTTTTTTTATTGCGGCGAACCAGATTCTATAGATCACACCTTCGTTAGTTGTACATTTACTCGAACCTTCGTTCATAATGTCATTGATTGGTTTAATGTTCAAAATGGTTCAAGCTTCCAACCGGATTCGAAGGAAACGCTGTTTTCATCCTGTAAATACCAAAACAACCCGGTGCTAGAGAGAAAAGTCAATTACACCCTCCTCTTCATGAAATATTATATATATGCAAGTAAGCTAAATAATAGTTTACTTTGTCTGACTGATTTTAGCAACGAACTTAATCTTAAATACAAAGTGGAAAATCTGACACATTGACACCTGAACACAAACTATTACGCTCCTCTTCTGTTTTGTAAAGCAGTATTGTTCTCCTTTTTTCTTCCTTGTTTTTCTATAGACCTTATGTTTTTGTTTAATAACGAACGTGTATCGTGTACACTGTTTGTAAACTATACTTGTAAGTTAGTAAATATTGTAGTGTAATGTAACGTGTAAGTTAGAGTAGTGTGATTATGAAACTTTTGTTACAAGTTTTGAATGTTTTCAATAAAGTTATACTTATATGTAAAAAAAAAAAAAAAAAAATTCATGGTTTCAGTGTTTCCAAACCTGGAAGTTATAATTTTGCCGATCGATGGCAGCGGGGTTTGTTGCTATATTTATAAAGCGCGTGCAGTGATATATTGAAATAGAGCGCTTTCACTAACGTTGTGTTTTCCGATTTTTAACATAACTTCCATTCAAGTTTTCCATTTGTGATCACAGTTTTTGGATTCAAAAGCCTATCAAGTTCAATTCGCTCACGCACACAACATGCAAATTCAATGCGCTTTGAATTAAAAATAATCTGGGAATAAAGTGTGCAATTTTACGCAAGTGCTTGCACTAACGTTGCGATTTTCGATTTTTAACCTGTGACAAACACATTGCGAGACATTAATCGTTTTCTCGCGAGATAATTGCTCATAATGTAATCCAAAATATCCGCTTCACTGATTCTCTAGAGACGCAATTCTCATATCATGAGACAAGATTCTCGTATTGCAGAGTGATAATCTCGTCTCGCGAGAAACAAGATGAGAGGTGGTAACTTACTTTACTGGTTACTAAAGTTAACCAAGATGCCCACTCATTTACAGGCTCTTTTCTTTGTCTTCTTTTGTTAGTCTTTGGTGTTCCTTTATTGCTAAAAAAGTCAAAATGTCTGACAAGGATAGCAAGCATTGTTTTATCACAGGTATTTTGACAATCCGAGGCTAAATTTTACAATTTATAAACAAAACGCTCATGTTTGTGCTTTACAGGTTCACCAGGTGTTCGATGGGGATTGCTCAATTTGACTTTTGGTCCTGAAGGCGCTCTGGCAGCTCTGTTTATGGCCAGACAAGACTCAATTTTCTACATCATCTAAAGTTAAAGAATTTTTGCTCCACGTTATACACCTCTAATGAATAACATCTTACCCATAATTTTGAGGCTCAAAAAGTCTGGTCAACTTATATTACCAGAAAGTACACTAACTTTTGCAGATGTTTCCGCAGATAAGCCGCACACTCAATTTTGAGTCAAAATTTTGTGTAAAAAAAGTGTGGCTTATACGCCGGTGTTTACAGTATAAGGCAGAGTTGAATCCCCCGAGTGACCACCATACAAATTCTCCTTACTAGTCTTATTACACAACACATACTTTTTGGGAGAAGTTGTTCAACTATCAAGACAAATTCATTCTTAAGTAGTAATCTCTTACCTAATTCTCATGTTCTTTATGTATGTTATGCATTGATATGAGGGCAAATTTGATTTTGATCACTATTGACACTGAAGGGGTTATTAGTATTTGACATAATTTTATAGCAATCTAGAGTACAAATACATGTATAACATCTTATTGCAATCTTCACTGGCAAACATGCACTAGGAAAAACACCGACATGTAAAGTTTGGAGAAGACGACTGTCGTATACATAAATAAACAATGTATTCAGCAAAACGTTGTGTAATACATGTTATGTACCACTAGACATTTTTACTCATCACTTTCTATTTTTTCATGCCTTTGTAAAAATACTCAGCCATGTTACAAGCACTTGACTATTTAATATTATAACGTTTAATCTGCAAAATCATTATATTTGAGACTGCTTGCTTGTAACTACTTCTCCTTCGCAACTACCACCTTCCTTAGATCCCTAGCATTTTGGGTGGTTGCTACATATAAGTAATTTTCAGATTATAGCAGACCTGTTCCTTTGTCATATCCACTCCAGTCACATGACCTTTTTCACCGACCAGTTTACTGAGAACAAAGCAGTCCTGTCCTGATCCACTTCCAAGGTCCAGGATTTGCATGCCCTGAAGAGCTTCCGGGGCTACTAAACCACACCCATAAAACCTGAAATGTAACATATTAAAGTACATTTTGAGACTCTTCATTGATAACTTTTATTGAGGGAAAGCTTCCAGTACTTGTAATTACAGTGTAGTGGTCATACAAGATGCCTAAAAACTTCATCAGAAAAATTAAAGGCCCAGCCATTTGATAGTCTTCCCTTGCCATGGAATAGTCTTCATCTGTATATTGAGGAAATGTTTGTTTTTGGGGATGCACAATGTGCGAGCCAGCGAGCCTTGCAAGCCATGCGAGGCAGACACACGAGGCATGCAGAAACAGTCGAGAAACAATTAAAATTGCTTGGCAATTATGCATCAGTCAATTCCCCCAGGCAAACCGGGGGCATTTGCTCAGGTTCTCTGCCCCGGGGATTTGATACATGTGGTTTCAAAACCGTCAAAAGCCAGGTACGTTAAGTTGTCTGTTTTATTCCCTCGCGATTGAGGCTTTCGTGGAAAAATATATGGATTTCGTGTCACAGTGGCTTGTCCGCGAAGGACTAGACAAACTTGTTGAGATTTTTAAACGAAAGTTTTCTAATTTTAGAAAGTTTTCCTGTGCTTTATAGAAGCAACTATATGATCAAAGAAGCCAATGCGACAAATAAAAAAATGCATGCAACGAACGCAGAGTTGACTTTGTGCTTCGTTTTGCGAATTTAAATGAGTTATCTCTATTTAATACGCAAGTTATAGACGTAAAAAGTTATATCTTTCAAAATGTCACAATTCTCCAAAGAGAACGTTGTTTTTATACGAACGGGAACGGGAACGTCAGTTGACGATGGCACGCACATTAAAAACACTCATATATGGGTCACATGCGCGCATGAAAAAGTATTATTTTGGATATTTTTGATGTGCGCCATCATCATCAACTGGTGTTACCGTTCTCTTGCTATTAAATAAATTTATTTAATAATAATTATATTTTTTCATATTGAGTTTGCCTCACATGTTTGCCTCGCATGCCTCGCTGGTCTGCCTCGCATGGCTCGCATGCCTCACTGGCTCGCATATTGTACACGCTCTTGTTTTTTAAGAAGAATCTATTGCCCATGAGTCTGACCACAGCTTTTCTTAGTGTCAGGAACATTATAGCGATTTTATAGTATGCACAAGCTTGGACTACTACAACTACAAAACCAAAATAATTTTTTGAATTGCCAACTAAGATCAAGTAATTTGAGGAAGTTTAAATGAGGCTTCTCTGAAAATTCAGTGACCATTTCTGACTGCCAGGCATTTAGTCCATTTTTAACTGTTCTGTGAGTCTGGCCACAGATTTTCCAAGTGTTGAGAACATAGCAAGTATGCACAAGCTCAGAACATTTTTCAACTACAAAACAAAAATAATTTTTTGAATCACTTGGCATTTCCAAACAGAAATCAAATACTCTTAGGATGTGAAAATTCTGTGAGAATTTGACTGTTGTGCATTGAGTCTAACATGTATTGCAGACTGTGCCCAGCTGCTGGGAATACAGCTACCGCATATACTGCATCTACTGTACTTTGTTTCTGAATTGAAGTCATTCTTCAAAATGTTATAGAAAAACTGTGTATTGATTAATTGAAAAAAAAAACCCTCTACTACTACTGTCCTATTCCCAGTAAACCGTGATACCTGCACCTTAATTTTATTTCCATGCCTTCAGTAACGACTGTGATACAACAAGCTAATTTTAAATGGTGGTACATTTGTGAGTACCACATCACAATTATTCATGGATGGGAAGATTTGTAATTGAAATATTTGATTTGTACAACTGAACAATAAAACAAGGCTAATGAATTTCCATTCGTAATAAGAAATGTAACTATTGGCATTAATGAATCTTCGTTTTAATGCAAAAATCCTTTATGGCTCTGTCAATTCCAAGCCCGCTCATTGCCCCCCCCCCCCCCCCCACCTCAGTATTACTTATATCCGTTCCTTCGTTCATTCTTAATATTTGTGTTATGTTTCCGCAAAACTTTTGACTCCAATAATTTCCTGTCGATTCTCGTTGTTAATGTTATTAATTTTGATTAAAATTATGCTTACGTTCAATCCATTTACATGGTAAGGTCGGTGTTGATTGAAACGCTTTTTCAAGTTAAGTTGCTATCAAATTTGTAAATAGCCAGATTCTTCCGTTGCGACATATCATAATGGAAAGACACCAAGGCCACAAATGTTAGCAAATAAGACGTCAACAAAAATTGAAAATTTGCCGTGATAGAGATATTATCTTCTGTGGCACTTGAAAGATAAGGCAATAGGCGGCCTGTTTTGAAAATATTGTGTAAAACTTTAATATTTTTACTTAAAAAGTGTAGGACTCAAACAACATTTATCAACTCAGTTCTTATTTTTTTTATAAATTATTGGGGGCAATCAGAAAATTTAAAATAAACAACGAAGCATGTACGAATTTTAATATCCATAAGATAACGTTGGTTTGACAATGCCCCACTCCCGAGGGGCTGACCTGCTGAATAGGCCGACCTATTTTAGCAAATGCCCCACTCTTGGGAAGGAAAAGTTATAAAATGCCCGACAAATTCCTGGGGGGGGGGGGGGGGATGAGCGAGCTTGGAATTGGCGGAGTCATTATGACCACACAAAAAATGGGGAGGAACCTATAGTCCTGGAACGGGTTGTTTAAAGCGTGGTAATAAGCTAACCCAGGTATAGCATCATATTTGATTCCAGTTAAATAATTAATCAATGGAGATTTTTCCAAAGTATTTGTGCCCTTTAGTTTCGTCTCTGACTTGTCTTCACGTGTAACTTATAATTAGCTTTTGAAAACACTTCTAACAAGAGAAATTAAATCCTCGGTTAAGTTTTAATCCTGGGTTAGCTTTAACCGGATTTCGAACAACCGGGCCCTGGGCTCAAGAGAGCAGTGAAACTTGAGCCTACAAATCGGGCACAATCAATCAATCAATCAACTTTATTTATGTGTCAGAAACTTTCTTTGTAGCTACTCACTTGAAACAATTACTCGAAACAATTGGCTCAAGGTGAGAATTTACCAATCAATGTGCGTGGCTCTCCCTCTCCCTCCTCCTCCTCCTCAATGTTGAGTCAAACTGCTTTTAACATTGCAGGTCATTTATAACACGATCAACATAGGGGAGAAGGACCGAAAGAGGTGTTTCAACAATATCAAATAGTGTCCGATATTGTAGGCTTTATACAATCCCTTGAACTTTTAAAATCACATTCATATTAACAAGAATTTTACTTGGCTAAAAACGTAAATTATCCTCATGCTTATAGAGGGATTATAATCATCACAGAAAGAAAACAGAAAAATTTAAAAGGGTCCTTACTTGCTGGATACTTCTTCATGTACCAGTTTCAAGGCGTTCTTTACTGCAGGAGACATTTTCTTGCCCTCAAATTTGCACGCATTCGTCTGAAGGTCATCTGAAGTCTTAAGTCTTTTGCCATAGTAGCCCTTCACACTTTCTTTTACTTTATCTGCGTCTTCAGAGCTCATATTTGTTCGCACGTGAAAGACTTCCACTCACACTCGGCCAACACTCACGCCCGCCACTCGCGCTAGAGTCTTGTCAGCGGTTGTTCTATTTGAAAACTTTGCTTGCATGTAAGCTGCATGTAAGCTGTGCGTGTGATAACGATACGTTCATGACGGGAAAGCAATCTGGGGCAGGCTTGGCAACAACAGCAACGAAGTGATGACGTCATACATTTTACGCAATGAAAGAAAAAAAAATGAAAGATTCGCCTCAGTTTCTGTTAATACGTCGAGACCATTTTTTCTGGACTGATTTAAAAGACCTTGCTGGTGAAGTATTAGCCATTCAAAGTTGGGAAGGTGTCATCTTGAAACATCCAGTTGAGCCACCTTAACCAACCATTGAAAAAGTGATGGGTGGAAGGAACACTGACAATTTTTGCAAGACAAGATATTCCACCCCTCGCCTTAACCCGTCCCACATGATATCAAAACCCTAATCCTACACATACTGACAACCGTGTAATTAGCTTATGGTTTCTATCAAAATGCCATAGAGCCAAAGGCCCGTTGACGGAGTACTTTGCCCTTGGTGTAATGCTTAACCACCGCATAGCAATGCCCTCAGGATCGCATCTATGAATTGCTTCGCGCACTCGTGATTGCGAAGCTGGGAGTGGACTCTGCGATATCCCGCGTTTGGAAATTCTCTTTATATGTGTCTTAGCACTTCATCCAGCTCATCATCTTTCATGTTAGATTTCCTTTCGCTAACTGAAATGCCGTGCTCCTACGCACGCCTCTTGACAGTGCTTTTGGGATACTCGCAGTGCTAGTTCAGAAATATCTCGGAAGGTGAGGTCATAACCGAAAACATACTCTAATAGCTCTGCTGCTATATCGAATCGTGGTCGTCCTAAGCAGCCACTCCTTTCTGGTGAAAGAACATTTGCTCGGCTTACGAGTTTTTGCGATGCTGTTGGGTGTTTTTTTTTTTGTTGTTGTTGTTTTTCTTTTAACGTAGGTTTCAAGATGGCGATCTGTCTTGATTATTTTCATTCCATCGTTATGGTCTGTTCAGGGGCACTCGACCAGGAATGTTTAGAAAAACTTATGTTATGGCGTTTTTTTCCCCATATAATTTTAGTACCTTTAGAAGAAACTGTGTGAAAAGCTCGGAAAATTCTTCGGAAAGCAATCGAGCGTTCTGTTCGATGCAAATAAATTTTTTGCTTAAGTTTTGCACGTGCATATGAAACTTGAAAACAATACTCGTGAATAATGAGGACGCTCTCTTGTAAACACAAAATCCGCGGGAAAAAATTGGTACATTGGAGACCCTATTTTATTGCCTTGCATGTCTTCAATGTCCTTGAAACTTGCAGGCCACATAAGTTGGTGATAAATCTCGAGATTGTCACATTTTAAAAAAAAATCATCTCGCGGTTTCCAAATTATCATCACATTTGTAGGCGTAGACCAAATTACATACAAAAATTGCAACAAGAACAGCTGAACGCACGCTAATCAAATCCTTCTTTCTCGCAATCGGCCAAAGCAAAACCCTCACTTTTTCACACACCGTTTCAAATGGAATCAAACTACTATGAGATGAAACTGCATTCCCATCGCGCATTGTTTTCTTTAGATATTAGCCAATTATGTCGATAGTATGTTTTTCACTGTATTTATAATCCCCAAAACTTCATCCCCAAAAATTTCAAAAACGCTCTCATACATTTCTTTTAAACTTTGTCCAGTTGAAGCCCATGGTCAAATCAATTAGTCCACTAGCGGGTTTTACATAAATTTATCTCGATCTAGAGAACTCCGCAACTTGTTAATTTCGGATCGCCATTCCGTTGCCATGGAAGCACCGATGTAAACAAATCCTATACTCCCATAAAGTTCAGTGTTTTGTGTGTTAGCTTGCAAAGTGGCTTGTCTTTTTATGCGCTACAACAAAAAATATGGCCCATTAAAATTGAAAGGGTGTGGACTTGAGAAATGGGTACGAGCCTCCTTAATATTGTTCTCTTGGTATCCAGACTCCAAGTTTCGATTATTTTAGTCATTCCACCTTCCTCTGGATCATACACCATTTTGAAAATTACTTGGGGATCATTTCGGGGTCAAGTGAAAAAAATTGGGGATTATTTCACGCACCGTCGGTACAGAACTCTATTTTCATCTTCCCGCCGTCCTTTTCGCTCTAATTTACATCTTGAGCTTTGAGATGACGTCTGGGTACGAGACTGCGACGCCATGTGGACATGGATGCACAGCTCGCACGAGAGATAAAAGCGAAATGCTGCCGCTTATGTCGCTATTGAAAACCAGCGAGAGGGGGAGGGGTGAGAGGGGAGTACTCCCTGATGGTTATCGATTTAGGGTCTGAAAATAGCTTTTGTTCACCAAACATTTCCGAACACCAACGCCATAATGCTTCCCTGTATAGTTATTTATAGAATTGTTCTACAACGGTTCAACAGAGCCGATGCAGTTTAAGTTCAGTTTTAGTTGGTAACCGGTCACGCCAATCTCGTTCTCCACTGGTCAGCGGAGATCTCAGGGAAAATCCTCTCATTTCAAAGACATCTCCTTGTACCCTAGCCACTTTATTTCCCTTATACTAACGTATTTTACTCACTGAAATGGTAAATTCTTGGTTTTGGGGTGCGATTTGAGGCCAGAAACTGCTCTGGAAGAAAATGCTTTGAATAACTTGATTCATTGACAAGAAGTCCGGGGCCCATGGACTTCTGGAGTGAGTCATTGATCTACTGACAAGATGACCACGAACCAAGAACAAAAATGAGATATGTAAAATCGTATTTCACACAAATCAAATTTCTCTGAGCTGGTATTCTTTTCTATGACAACGATGATGGTTCATTCTATTTATTTGTTGCTCTACGTATTCCAAGAAGTCAAAAATGCCGTACTTCCCATTCCTATAAAGCAGAGTGCAGTACGTTTTTGCTTCGCTATGAGATATGACAATAATGCCTAAACTGTTGTTTTTTGCTGCTAAGCGTTAGTGGAGCTAATTTTCTTCTTCTAGTGGCTCATTCTTGATGAGAAGATATCAACGTTCAACAACATTTATTTCCTTAACAGTTTTTCTGCTCAGCGGGTTTGGCGCAGCAACCTGCACTTTCCTGTTTAGCTGGTTCCGGACAGCAACTTCCAGACGACTTCGCGACATTGTTTGCCGCGCAATAAGCAAAAGGATCTGCATTACTGTACACGTCATCAGTGGGAGCGGTGGTCCCAGGCTCCAACGGCTGCAATTCCAGATGCTTCGCAAAACGAGACACACTTAGAACGGTCGCCACATCAGCAGATACAATCTTTGGATTCTTCTGTAAAATAAGCATTACAAAATGGTTATTAGCATTTATAACTAACTGAAGATACTGTACGCACTGTAATTGGTCAATAACTATAGACTTGACAGTTAACACACCGAACTGGATTTTGCTGTGAAGATACCAATATCATCACATTTTGCAACAATTTATCCCAAACGGCATAATAGGTGAATCTGGACGCATATCAAGCACAGGCCTATATGGGATATAAGAAAAATGTCTTATGGAATTGAATACGAGAGAAGAAATGTGACATCTCCTTACACCTCCACGTAATTATCTGCAACGTGCCACTTATTTTAGCAGTCATTTCAGTGGTCTCCCACGCAGCGCACGTTATTTGGGCCGTCACGCAACGCTCCTTATCACTTGGGGACTATGGTTTCATTCACTGTGGCGGATCCAGAGGAGGGATCTAGTGGAGGGTCACCAAAGAAAGACTGACGGCTCACCGCATGAATAATCATAAACATTTAGCATTTCTGTTCTTGTCAAATAACTGAGGTTCACGAAACATACCGTCAATGTATGATGAACGTCAAACTTGAATTCTTCTGGCTTTTCTTCGATAGAACCTGAAAGACAAAAAAAAGCTCAACAATGTCTCGTCTCTGCACTTTGCATTCAACATTATTGCAACTAACCATTATTGCAGTGACTTTTTACGCAACTTTATGAAAAGGAGGTATGTTTAAGAGATGGGGTTGGTTTACTTGTATACCCGACAGCGTTTATAACGGGAGTATAGTTTTGCTGTACTAGACGGTTTGGCCTACATTATACAAAACTCAGGCTGTGGGAAGAGGGGGGAGGGGGGAGGGGGGAAGGGGGGGGAGGGGGGAAGGGGAGGTAGGGGGAAGGGGAGGTAGGGGGGGAGGGGGTGGAGGGGGTGGAGAGGAAGGGGAGAGTAAAGCTTTTACATTACTTACCTTTGTATGTGACTGTGGCGCCTGTCTGTTTGTCTTGGGGAACTTTGAACAGGCGATACGTAGCAGCTACATACTGCGCATCACCTTAGAAACAGTTAAGCAAATGTTATGTTACTATATAGGTTAGAATCCTGTCAGGGACTCAGATGTTTTTCTTTGTCCCACGCTTGTGACATGATGACCCTTACATCTTTCTCATTTTATTACCATCTTTCTTCATTTATCATGTTACTACAGCGTAAATAGTTATACGGGAACGCTGGAGAAGTTTAAACTGAGTGTCCAACTTACAAGAGCAATAGAGCGTATGCACATGACGTCACGGCGGCCATATTGGTGTACCAAAACAATAGAACGGCGGCCATGTTGGTGTACCAAAACAATCCTGTGGGATTTGAACGCTTTTCTTATGTTAACACTTTCTTTTGTTCCAATAAATTTGCATAGCTGCTTGCCACGTGAGTGCATACGCTCTATAAACTCTGCTTGGGTCTCTTGCTTACAGGTCACGGGAAAAAAACAAACAAACCTTTTCAGAGGCCAAATTACTTTATCTACTCTGTTGAAACAGCACCACTCTGCTCAATTTTTTTTTTCTTTTTAGAAACTAACCCCTTAAACCTACCCAAAGATCTCCTTTGCTCTGGTTTAACTTCAAATGTCCTGGCTGTCACCAGGTATGGTCCACTGAAACCAACTTCTTTAGACAGCTCAACCAGTTCCTTCCAGTGTAAGGCTCCTGAAAAACCTTCACCTACAACGCCAAGACAAAAATAAATTTAATAACCTATTGACAACAGGAGGCTAAAGCCCTAAATGACAGGTTTTTTGCACATATTGCGGTCAAGTTTTTTAAAAAAATTCATCTGCAGCATTGAAACTAGATTTCACGTATTAGCGTGCCTTGCCTTGCCCTGTCCTTAGTCCTCAGTTCTGTTGTTTTTCGTTTCTCATTTTTTGGTTTGTTTGTTAACCATTTAATAGTCTTTCCTTGCCATGGAAAAGTCTCCATCTGCATGAATATCGAGGAAATATGAAATTTTTAACAAAAAGGATCTATTGGTGCAAAGGCCAAATTTTACTTCGATGAATTTCTAGCTTTCTTGTCTTCATTATCTCTGTTCAAATTTATCCAATCTTTCTCATTTAAGCACTTTCGTTATAGTTTATTGTCAGTCAGTATCTGTTGATAAAAGTGATAACGTCACAAAGACTAGAGAAGACCATGGTCCCTCATGGCCAGTACTGGCTGGCATGGCCATTAAGAGGGTAAGAATTGAAAGAACGAAAATAATGAAGATATCATTGAGTATGATGTAAACCAACAAAGATCTGGAAGAAATATTTACCCCAAAGCACCTCATCTTTTTTTACTTCCTCAGAGAGTTTGGTATCTGTGTAAATATCACTGAAGTTTACCTCACCTCCAACCTAAAACAAACCACAAATGAACATATTATGACTTATCATAAGTCTCAGACAGAACACCACAATGAGAAAGACCCCTCCCCCAAGAGAGGCTTCTGCATTCTAAGAATGATTTAATTAAGTGAACTGTTAAGGTGTTAAGATACTTGTTCATTCATATCACATCATGAAAGCCTGTTTGCCAGATCTCAGAGATACATTTTGCCTATGGCAAACGGGCACTGCTAGAGCACATGCAGCTGAAAATCGATCAGACTAGATTAGTCTAGCAGTGTTGACTTGGCCTATGATAATCAACATTTCTTGAAGAGCCTAAAAATGTTTTCAAAAAATTCAACCTGTGCTAGTTATAGCAAATTGCATCAGGGGAAACCACTGAAAACAGTTTCTTGCATTTAATTTTACATGTCAGTTGTGCTGTTTCACCTTGTCTTGTGCTCGATCTTGAAGCGCTGCAACCTTGACTTACAGTGAATAGTATTTCACTAATCAAACAACATTTGGCCTTATATAATAAATAGGGGCAACCATACTGATAAGAAATAGTAAGGTTGTTGTTAAAATGGTTAGTTCGCTAACAGCTTTCATTGTTAACAGCTTCTGGTGTTGACACTTCTATTGCTAACAAATTTTTGGTTAACAGGTTTTTGGTATATATCGCATAACACTTTTGTGCATATGTAATAGATACAAAAATCATATAGACCTTATTCATAAATGGCAGCCGATTTATTATTCTTTCATATTCATGCTAATTAGCCTATCAAGCCTCGTTTGCATGTGCAAAATTCAAAACAATTTTTGCTCTAACATGAGGCTAGGTAAACTGATTAGCATGCATGAATATAAAAGATTAATAAATTGGCCATTAAGAATGAGGTCTATAAGCATAATCTGATGAATATTTCGGAATCATCATTACCATCAGAAATTACTACATGTAGGTAGTTGATTCTCACCTTGAGAACTCTGTGAGCTTCTTTAAGAACAACTCTTTTGTCTGCGGTCAAGTTAACGACACAGTTTGAACTTCAGGAGACAGGAATAGAAAGGAGACGTTATATAAATGTGTATATTTTACATATACAGAGTTTTCTCAAGATATTTAATTAATACTCCACTAGATCACTAATTAAGAACATTTTAAACTATTTTCTTTTGGTGCAGTACAATATTGAAATAAGGGCGTCACGAACCAACCCAATTGTCTTTGGTTGCAGTATAAGGATAAACAGTTTGATATAAATAAGCCAATAATTTGGGAGTATTTCATACGTTACACAAATTTGGATGGGTCTCATCAATAAGGGACCGTTCATTATTTATGGGAGGGGGGGGGGGATGGGTGAGAAAATGGGGGGACCTGAAATTTTAGCCACTGCAAAAGGGGGGGTCCTGGGGAATTTTTTTTGTTATGGAGGGGGGTCTTGAAATTTTAAACAGATGATGTCTTAAATAAAAAAGCGAAAACATAACTACAGTGTACCAATAAGAGCGGGGCACCCCAGATTTCATGGCTGGGAGCCTTTGGGCTCTCTATGATTCTTCTAAGAGCACAGCCTTGCACAGTATTTTGGTGCAGTCATGGAGCATGATTTATAATTTTAATTTCTTTATTTGGTATTGCCATAATTGTACACAACATTACTTAAAGTTTTAACCCACCATTAAACATACAGTATTACTGGATTGTAACAGTATTAAACTTAGGGTTTTAGTGATTGACGTTAAAAGTATTAATTAGTATTTGTAACCCTAGCCAAAGGAATTTTCCTTAAATCTGCTACGTGGACATTAAGTTGAAGAACTGTTAGTAGTATCTTGTAGTTATCAGTTCGTCCTTTGTCATCCTTGTAAGTGAGTCAACCCACCCATGTGCACCACTCCCGGTTTCTGGGTGGCTCAGTAGCAGTGGTTTTGTATATTGCAATAAATCTTTATATAGCCCAGCTGAGTCTTGGTTGTGATAGTAATAAACAACTATTAAAGTCTTAACTCTAGTTCTTCAAATGCACAGTGGACCAAGTGGTTGAATTGCTTCGATAAAGAAAACCACACAAGAGTCAAAATGCCATAAGTTGTAATAACTATTTATTAATAAATTTACTGAAAATTATTCTAAACTTTTTTTCATTTCCTGTTACAACATGTTATGGTTTTATTGCTTTTATGTCTGGTTTATACTAGATTATGTCTGGTTTATACAGGTTTATGTCTCCTCCATATCCCCATTCCCATCATATCCTCATTCCCATCGTACCCCAGGCCCATCATATCCCAAATTTACACCTATATGCTTAAAACTAAATATGATATTAGAAGCACAGTTTTTAATATCAAGACAGCAATACATTCACCCCCAAATTTTCACCTGCTTTAGATCTGAAAACCAACACGCTAGCCACTACATCATCGCACCCCCACAAAAATACGGTATGGATACATACAACTTTATTTTATAGAAATCAGATTAATAGTGGGGGGGGGGGTATTGAAATTCTTCCCCAACAGAACAGGGGGGACCTGAAAAAATCCAGATTCACTAAAGGGGGGACATGAAAAAAAATGGAAAATTTGTTAATTTCTCACCCATCCCCCCCCTCCCATAAATAATGAACGGTCCCTAACATCATACTGGAAAGGGATTAATGAAATAACATTAAAGATACTGGTTTAGCACAAAAAATATAGTAATTCGCAGCCCTATCAAAATGTGCCCGCACCTGTCAATTATTTTGCCATCTACAGTACTTCACACTGGAGTTCACAAATCATGACTAATAACAAAATACATCTCCAGCCCTTACTGCCTACAATTTCTGTTACCCTGCCTGCACTACAAAACATAACTGACAGGGCTGAATTCCAGGGTCAGAATATTATAAACAGAATGAAGGGAAAGGGTGAAGTAAATTAGTTACCCTATCCTCCCTCTCTTATCAGGGCTGTCACTTACAGGTGGGGAAGTGAAGGATAATTATATTTTTAGCTGATGAAAATTGGTTTCTGGCGTTGACAATGTTTTGTTTCTCTTTCAAAGTAGTCCGGGATGAAACACATTGTAGACTGATTAAGCATCATGTTTGTTTTTCCTGCGAACGGCAAAAATCCAACTTTTGCTGTCTGCCGTTTACCATTTCTATGTAAAAGTAAGTGGTTTCGCGTTTGTCAGGAACATGTGAATCATTTTCGATTTTTTTAATGGATCTTTTTAATGATTCAAAGAAAAGTAAAAATAATCAACTGCAAGCTGGTGTTTGCTGTTTGCCGCTTGCCGTAGAACGCTCGAGACATTTTTTCCTGCCATATAGTAATTCTCGAAATAGTTGTTAAATAGAATGCGCATTATCTTTCACTTTTCTATAGAAAAAGTATATATTAGTATTCAAATAGTTGGAGTTGGTTGAAGTGCTGAGTTTCGTAGCATTTCACTCGAGGCATGGTTGTCGTAGAACGCAAACAGTTTCAAAACAATTATACAATATAGGGAAATAAACTAAACTTGAAAACTTGAAACAGTTAAATGGACTTCTTATTGGTCTATTGTTGCAACAATTGGTGGCAGAGCGAGGCTAACATAATATCTCAGGAAAATGAAAACAGGAGATCTAGAAGAAAATAACCCCGAAACATGCAAGACGTTACTCGAGCAATTGAAGAGTCGAAAGCGACTCAGCAAGATGCAATTAACGAAACTGTATTCGCGTCTGGTGAGGCACAGTCATAACGCTCCGTGAATATAGACGGTGGAACGAGTTAGAGCCTGCAAGTCTTGTATTTACTGTTGTCGTGGAAAAACTTCCGAAGTCCATGTTGTCAAGATTTTTTCGTTGGGCCTCAGAGGCCCATCGACCAGAGTCACTTGAAACTCTTCGAGAATGGATAACTGAAGAATCAGAATACCAGGTTAAAGCTGTAGAAAGTATCGAGGGGCTCAGAGCTAAAGGAAGAATAAACCGCACCTTTACTATTATTGGTCTATTGTTGCAACAATTGGTGGCAGAGCGAGGTTAACATAATATCTCAGGAAAATGAAAACAGGAGATCTAGAAGAAAATAACCCCGAAACATGCAAGACGTTACTCGAGCAATTGAAGAGTCGAAAGCGACTCAGCAAGATGCATTAACGAAACTGTATTCGTGTCTGGTGAGGCTGACGTCGGCAGAAACAGCGTATACGGAGGCCATTTTATCTGCTCTAGAAGACACCGAAGAAAAGAAATTGGAAGTTACACAACTATTGGAATATCCAGTGAATATGTACGAGAACAAAGGTGTCGAAAGAAACATGGCGTGCTCCAAAGCCAAAATAGACAAAATAACAAGATACCGATAGACAAATCGCGGCGGTGAAAGAATTTCATTCTTCCTTCTTCAAGAAATCAAGATTAGCACCCAAAGATTTAGATGTTTTGCCAAGGAGCGATTTTTCCGAGGAAAGGGCTCCAAACCAAACGGATTCATGAGAGCAGATGACTTCACGTTTCAATTACCGAAACCGAGAAGAGTTGATGACATTGACGAACTTTACGAGGAGCCACTTTAAAAACCAGTAAAAACAACCGATACAAGTTTAGACATGAAAAGTGGACAGGAAACTAGAGGAAACTAGAGCAAACAAGACGCTGTGGGAGCGTATACTTGGGCGTCGTTGTATTAGGCATATTGGACGGATAATTGTCTTGGGAATCTGCATGCACGTTATTTCACGGTTTGATGATAGGGAGTATTCGGATAGTGTGAGCAGTCTAACAAAGAAGCGCGTTAACCGTCTAAAACAAGAAGACACAGTACACTTAGCGTGCGAGATCGCACGCAAATTATTAAGGTGGTCAGACACGAGGGGTCATGTAGCAGGGACATGTCGCAGCGACATGTAGCAGCGAGAAAACATTGTGTAGTACACACTGAGGGACATGTAGCAGGGACGTGCGGCGGGGACATGTAGCAGGGACAAAATCATAGCGCTTGCACACACAGGAAAATGTTGCAGGGACTTGTCTCAGGGACATGTTGCAGCGACACGTCCCATGTGTGAACGGATACTTTCATAATTGTGCAACACCAATTTTGGAGACATTTTGTCCCCGCGACATTTCGCAAGGAGTTCAACTTGTTGAACTTCATGGGACACGTCGCGGGGACAAAATGTCCCCAAAATTGGTGTTGCACAATTGTGAAAGTATCAGTTCACACGGGGGGACGTGTCGCTGCAACATGTCCCTGAGACAAGTCCCCGCAACATTTTCATGTGTGTGCAAGCGCTATGATTTTGTCCCTGCTACATGTCCCCGCCGCCAACCCTGCTACATGTCCCTCAGTGTGTACTACACAATGTTTTCTCGCTGCTACACGTCGCTGCGACATGTCCCTGCTACATGACCCCTCGTGTCTGACCACCTTTAAAGTAGCGTGTCCACTGTGTCAAAAGACGAGTACATACTGAAAAATACAAATCGATGCCTACTTTGTACTTACCGTTGAAAAAAAGGCCGTATGTCGGAGTTTCCCGATCGGGTTGTTATTGGTTTTAGGTAAATCTTGTAACTAGCTGGTCTGTGTTTCCGACACTTTTAAGGTGAATGCAAATGTTCAAAGCCATTATGTAATTGCCTGGTCCGGACCGAGGTCAAAACAACTTTTCCAATTGAAAGTTTTGCTGGAAGTATTCCCGCCGTTATTATAATAAAGTTAGAATGAAACTTATAAATTTAATCAAAGTTAAAGACAGAAGTGATAATTTAGGATGAGAGAAACAAATTTAGCCCTTTGAAATATATTTTTTCAGTTGAGGTAAAAATGTTGCAATTTGCATAATGTGAAAATAATTTGAAACCTTTCCAGTAACGCATAACGCAGCTGTTTCATAAAACATTTCGCAATCAGACACACGAAAATATATCCAGTTTTTATTCCTCTGTATCCGAAACACAGAAAAGAAATTTAAATGAAAAAGTGATCGCTTTAAGGTTATTTTCGCACGAGAAACATTCACTAGCGGAAGCAAAACTGGCAAGAAACGTCTCGCAAGACACCGCTGCATTGTTTACATCTTATCTCGGCGGTGAATTTTTGCGCCCAAAGTTTCAGTTGGCTGTTGTGTTCCTTCAACTTAACGAAATAAAAATTAATGAAAGGCAAACAACCGAAAGAAGTGAATTTAATTGGGATTCCTACCACGCTTATATTTCTTCCTTCGCTGTCCACTGTTCACTTCTTATTAAATAAGCGCTATGTATATATGTATTCGTCTAAATTATCTTGTTTTAGCGGGTTTCCGTCATGAAGGTATCGTAGAATTAAATCGCGAGTGTCAAATACTTTCGCAGTGTCTTCTTGAGTAATTTCCTTACGCATATTGAATATGAAACTGTTAGATGCAACAGAGATCGAAAACACAACTCGCACTTTGTGACGTTCGCCTCGCATCAACAAACAACAGGTGTACTCCACCGCGGTCAAACGAGAGAAATTTGCAAAAGTTAACCAAAGTACTTCAATTTTCACTGTTTATTAAAAGTTTCATATATTAACAATACACTGTCAACTCACTAAACGTTTTGAAAGTTTACTAAAAAAAGTTCTAAGCGTTTGAAAACTATGAACCGCAGAACTGTCGGCGCGCCATTTGCCAACACAATTTTGCTCAGGCACGAAGCGTTTTGATCAGTTTTCAACGATCGAAATTGAGCCGGAAAGATGAAAAGATACTTACATAAACTAATTATTTTATACATCCTTGCCCACGTTTCCACTTGATACTAAATGAATCCCACCAAATAAAACGAAAAACGTCTCGGACATGTATTAAACCGCGGTGAAGGTTTGAACAATCCCGCCATTCCCAGAGTTGCGCAACACTGCACATTTGTGTCTGACCAAACTGCATTTTAATACTTGGTCGCTACGCCCAAGTAATTAAGCTGCCAAAAATTCAACGGAGATAAAGCCAAATTCGAAAATTTTTGGGCGGCCTTCGAGACCATTGTGGATCAAACTGACGAACCAGCGAAGTACAAGATGATAAGGCTGAGATCTTGCCTCGAGGGAAAAGCCGAGGAAGCGATTTTAAGGCTCGGTTTCTCCGCAGAAGGCTTACAAAGAGGCAAAGAATATACTTGAGTGTCGATTTGTTGAGAAAAGAAGTCAAGTCCAGAATTACCTCGAAGAGTCGAAGAGAGTTAAACCACTACAAGAGGGAAACATCCAGGATCTCGAGACATTTCCTGACATTCTCGTAAGCACAGTCATAACGCTCCGTAAATATAGACAGTGGAACGAGTTAGAGCCTGCAAGTCTTCTATTTACTGTTGTCGTGGAAAAACTTCCGAAGTCCATGTTGTCAAGATTTTTTCGTTGGGCCTCAGAGGCCCATCGACCAGAGTCACTCTTCGAGAATGGATAACTGAAGAATCACAATACCAGGTTAAAGCTGAGAAAGTATCGAGGGGCTCAGAGCTAAAGGAAGAATAAACCGCACCTTTACTACGTTTAAGGGAAGACGTAAACCACAGCAAACCGACGAACTTCGTCAGGAGCAGTCTGAACCCCAAAGAAAGTGTAGCTATTGTCAACGTAATCATGGATTCTGGGTTTGTCAGGGATTCAAAGTGGCGAATGTTGACGAAAGATGGCGTGTTGCCAAGGAAAAGAGGTTATGCTTCCGGTGCCTGTCAAACAACCACGAGGGGAAGGTTAGTCCCAGGTCAGGAGAGTGTGGAGTGAATGGCTGCAAGAGGACCCACCACAAACTTCTCCACCGCGCGGAAGAATTAGGAACCCAACGCTGAAAATTCCCCTTCACCTCCCACAAAGGTTTTTACGACCATCACATGCGAAGATAACGAACTGAACGTTGAACAGGGCCCGAAGAACATTCCCATGTTACCACTCTAACCTCTGCGCAGCAACAGGAGTTTGTCTCCCTCCGAACCGTACCAGTCTGGTTGTCAGCAGGTAGAAAGAAGGTGAAAGTCAATGCCGTGTTAGACGACGCAAGTAGTGTTTCCTATGTAAATGAGGAAGTAGCTGGTGTTCTCGGTCTGTCTGTAACATTCAAGCAAATCAAAGTAAACGTCCTTAACGAGTGCGTGGAAAACTTCGACTCGATGCCTGTTATCCCCACTCTGGAGAGCTGCGATGGAAATGTAAGGCTTCCCTTCAAAGCTCTAACCTGCCCACGCTGAGCAACCGCAAATTACCAGGATCGATGGCCTCATCTACGTGTGTGCAAATTTCCGAATCTGACCGCTGATCCGATAGACGACATGCTTATTGGTCAGGACTAAATTGATCTACACTTCTCGAAAAGTGACATTAGAGTAAACCCGGGGGATCCCATTGCAAGGTTGGGGCCATTGGGATGGTCGTGTATCGGTCAACCAGAAGGAAAAGTTGTTGGCAGGAATCCGCGCACGAACCTGGCGTGTACCTTTTTCTTAAGACCACAAATATTTGACGAGATCAACAACACATTAAAACGATTCTGGGAGATAGACACTCCAGCAGTCCAAGCCGCACTCCCTTGTTTACGATGGGGAACGCTATCAAGTTGCCATACCTTGGAAGTCAGATAGTCTAGCAGTACCAAACAATTACGAGATGGCTTACAGTCGACTTAACGCCACAGAGAAAAGGTTGATACGACAAAATTCAGTGGGAGAAAACTACAAGCAAATTATCATCTCGTACGTTGAAAAGGGGTTCATTCAGAAAGTCCACGAGTCTGAGAGAGAACCCCAAGGTGCCTGGTATCTTCCTCACTTCCCGGTCTGCCGCCCTGAAAGAGCAACAATGAAAACGAGAATTGTATTTGATTCCAGTGCAAAGTTCCAGGGACTGTCTTTCAATGATGAGATTCTTCCAGGGCCTAAGCTTCAAAATAGCCTGTTCGATGTGCTTCTTCGTTTCCGTCGTTTCCATTTTGCCGTTGTTTGTGATATCACTGTGATGTCCTTACAGATTCGCATTCCACCAGGAGACCATCCGAAGTTCAGATTTCTTTGGAGGAACTTGAAAGTTCACCAGAAACCTGTATGAATTTGAACGTGTGGTGCCATTTCGGCCGGGCCCAGTTCATTTTGCAGGAAAACGCGAGAACACATCAGAAGGAATTTCCTGTAGCAGCTGCCACTGTGAGCAGCTCTACCTACATGGATGCCTCCTTGGATTCTGTGAGAGATCCGGTTGTACCAGGAGCTTCAAGGACTTTGGGGAAAAGCCGGCATGAAGGCTAGAAAATGGTTGAGCAATTCTTCAAATGGTCCTTGCAGTGATTTCCAAAGGAGGAACGAGCTTTCGAAATCGATCTTGACAGCAGTTTGCAAGCAACGAAGACACTTGGAGTATTGTGGCCAGCACAGCCGGACGTGTTAACCCTCCAAGTCAAGAAACCTACCGAAGACGATCACTTTACGAAGCGAACTATCCTGAGTAAAGTTGCTGGAGTGTTCGATCCACTGGGTTTGGCGAGCCCTTTCATTGTACACGAGAAGATTATCATTCAAGACACGTGGACCAAGGGCCTAGGATGGGACGAACCCATTGATCGCCAGTTTGAAAATCGAGCACGTGACTGGTTCTCTGACCTTGAAAATTTTTTAGGATATCAAGATACCACAGGGGGCCCAAACGCTTTATCGGCTGTAACATAATCATTTAATAAAATATTGTTATTTACCTGTTTTCCTGTGTCTTTTTGAGTCGTTTTGGAAGGGATTTGAATCAGAGCGAAGACGGTTGACCTTGCACGTTTCAAATATTATCTTGTCTGGCGCTTCGTAAATACGACGCGCCTATTACGTCTCAAGTTGCCATTATTATTAACTCAAGTTCCCATTATTATTAACTATTAACTCTCCAGAAAGAGAGAAAGAGAGCAAGGGATGAAACTAAAATGAGGGCAGTTTTATTTTGAAGCATAATTCTCTTGTTACTGACCAATTTCGGCTAGAACTTCACACCTCGATTAATTAAAGGGTGAATAATCATGTGAGGCATGATTTGTTTGTTGGGACGCCCGTTTTCCTGCTTTGTTTTGGGTTGTTTTTAGATGCGGCTTTTCGTCCGATCTGTGACTACACTTGACTTGACCAGAAGTGATTTTATACTCGTGAGCATGTCCTTCATCAAAGTGGTTTTATTGTTCTCGTGACGTTCTCTTCTCTCTTCTCGTGGCCGTTAAATTGAAACCCGAGATTCTCCCTCGAGGAGAGTTAATAGTTAATAATAATGGGAGCTCGAGTTAATAATAATGGAAACTTGAGACGTAAAAGGAGCGTCGTATTTACGAAGCGGCAGACAAGATAATATTTGAAAAGTGCAAGGTCAATCGTCTTTGCTCTGATTCAAATCGACTCAAAAAGACACAGGAAAACAGGTAAATAAGAATATTTTATTAAATGATTATGTTACAGCCGATAAAGCGTTTGGGCTTCCTGTGAAGATACCGAGGTGTCTTCAAGAATCAAGACTGGAGAAATCGACTTCAGTCCACACATTTGTGGATGCTTCAAATGATGGCTATGGAGCAGTCAGCTATCTGAGAAGCGAGTATCCCCAAGAGGGTTATGGCATATCTATCATCGCGTCAAAGACCAGAGTTGCTCCACTTACGCCGATAAGTACACCGAGACTAGAGCGCATGGCTGTCATTTCAGGCCTCCGTCTGACGATATCGACACTTGGAGCTCTAAACAATCGAACAGCCCAAGCACACTTCTGGTCTGACAGCATGAATGTCTTGTATTGGATTTGTGGCAAAGGCAGACAGTTCCTTCCGTTCGTGGCAAATAGAATCGGGGAGATCCAAGGTCAGTTGGAACCTGAGCGGTGGCAATACGTTGCTTCAAAAGAGAATCCCGCTGATCTCTGCTCTCGTGGTCTTGAGGAAGCCTGAAGAATAGCAATCTTTGGTGGAAGGGGATTACCTTTGATAAAACGAGTCGGAGTGGCTTCGATTGCTAAACGCACGTCAGAAGAAACTGAAGCTAAGCCAGACCTCAAGGTTGGTGGCCCCTTGGTAGAGTTTTAGAAGTATTACCAGGCCTGGATGGACACGTGCGCGTATAAAACTTCAAGTAGGCCAGAACATTGTTGTGAGACCGATTACCAAATCTCTATCTCTGGAGAGAGGTAACAAAATTCTGTTGAGTTGCTTTTCTTTAAGATTGACTGTGCTATGACTGTGCTATGCCCCGTCAAGGAGGGAAGAATGAACAAAAGGCATTGTTTATAGTAAGGAGACATTGTTTCTTCCATAGTTATATTCTCGAAATAGTTGTTAAATAGAATGCGCGTTATCTTTCACTTTAAATAGAAAATGTGTATATATTAGTATGCAAATAGTTAGTTCGAGTTGGTTGAAGTGCCGAGTTTCGTAGCATTTCGCTCGAGGCATGGTTGTCGTAGAACGTAAACAGTTTCGAAACAGATAAACGGATTTCTTGTTGGTCTATCGTCGCAAAAGCAGTATGTAATGTCTTTGATTAGCCACGTAAAATTCCCTGCCACCAGCCCTTATTGACAACCCTATTTTCGCTTTTAAATTTCCAGCAAGCCGCCATCTTGAATATTTACGACGTCTAACGGTTGTCTAATTATTGCAAACAAAAGAATATCGATTTTAACAATAGTTTCATAAGCACAAAAAAGAGCTAAAATATAAGAAACTGCAGCACATTCTTATTTAGTGTAGTATCCCTGGGCATTACCATTCAACAGTTTCTATTTTTCTCACCAAAAGCCTTAAAAATACCCCTTGAGCCACAATGAATTATTTTATGAAAACAACTTACATGATAATATCAATAGAATTGTCCTGTATGCCTATATCAGCCAAATGTTCCATTTCTCCAAGTTTGAAGTCAGTGTTGGGTGTTGAATATCCAAACTGTTCTGCATGATAGGCTACATACTTGTTAGCAATATCCACCTGTGGCAGAATATTAACACAAAATAAAACTTGAATTAATACATGTAAACAAAATTCACGTAGTTATGTAAAAGTCAGGTCTTTAAAATTGTTTTTATGTCAATTTCAAGCCACATACTGGTAATTACCGGAATGGGTATTAAACACGAAGTTCCGGTATAAAAGGAGCCTGGCCTGGCCATTCTCACCTGCAGTCATGCGTCATTACTAAGACCATTGCTAACTTAATTTGGAAAAACTTTATGAAAGTTATATCAGAAGTCTTAATAAACTAGCTTCTATTTCTTTTTTTGCTTAGGTAAAATCTTGGTTTAATTCCATTTTTTAAGCAAATTGTATTTAAAGGACGCGCAAGTTAACCACGTTTTGTGACTGAAAGACACCTTAATTTGCATTTCACACCCAAAAGGTGTGAAATGGAGGAGGAGCTAAGCCTTTTATACCGGAACTTCGTGTTTAACAGAAACCCATAAGTGGCGTGAGACATGCAACTGTCTCTTGTACGCTTCAAAACAAGCTTCCAATTATTCAATTTACAAAGAAGTTGTTACAGCTATATTTGGAAAATCAAAATAAAAATATTAACCAATCCATTCGCTAGAACAACTTGCCAGATACCATGCAGCACTTTACAACCTCTAATTTCATTGGACCTGTATATCATGCAGCTCTATTGTTTTTAGGTCTAGGGTCTATTGTTAGCCATTGTTGTGTTATTTGTTCTATTGTTTTCTCAGCAAATCAGAGAAGACCTTGTAAGAGCTGCGTACTGCCCCCAACTTGCTTCCAATCTCAAGGGAGCGAGTGGTTTCCAAATATGGTGCTAAGCAAAAAATGAATATTCGGAAGCTGTGAATGCGCGTTACACGTTTCAACCCACTTATGGGTTTCTGATGTTAACTAAAAAGCCAACTCTGATTTCACAGATTAACTTTCAATTACAGAAAATTGGTCATCAAGGACGAAGTTATTTATTTAGTTTTAACAGCAGTGCTGGAAATAATTCTACTTACTTAGAAGGACATGAATAAGACACAATCCGTTAGCATACACGACGTGCTTTAAGAAAGTTTGCAATGCATTGTACGGCCTTCACAGGGTCCAGAGGAGCTCTATTTGATTGTACAAGACGCTATTTTCTTCGAATCGTCGCCGTCGTTTGATTGCGTTACACCCTAGGTACTTGGCGTATCCCTGATCATAATGTATGGTACTTCATGTATCCCTTATTGTAATGTATTTAGATATATCGCAGTGTAATTTAGGGTCGGATTACAGTATCTAGGGTTGAAGCACTGATTTAGTATTTAGGGTTAAGCACTGATTCCAGTATTTCCAGTGTATCGAAAGGGTTAGTTCTTATATATGGTCTGGACTAGCAGCATATTATCTTATATCCCTTAAAAATTACAGTTTCCGGCAGCTAGTCCTCGGTGGTGTAGTGGATAGTGTGCATGGAGCAGATCATACGGCCCGGGTTCGATTCCCTATTCTACTGAAATAAAAACTAAGTGTTTAAATATAAAAAAATAAGGGATACACCAAGTACATACCCGTTACACAAAATATGTACCGCGAGCCAAATTACTACGGGCTCGGAAGCTGCGAAGTCGGTGTACAGAAAAGAATTACTTCGTGCCTGAAGCTTTCCGAAAAATAATTGCGCCCGTAGCAAAAACAGCGTAAATTCGTATTGTAATGTTTTTGGAATCAAATGCGATGAGTTAACAAGACTTTCAAGGCAAGAGCTAAGTAGTTATTATGCTCGGTCACCATGTCCGAGCATAATTTAAAATTGGTCGGACATTTTCGGATTTTGGTCGGACAATGTCCGATGACCGACTGTTATTTCCAGCAATGAACAGGCAATTAAGGGAACAAGGGTAAATTACATGTATGATTTTACATGTATTTGTGGTTCAAATTTTTGTTTGGTTTGTTTTTCTTTGTCTCAGATCATGGCAATGAATTTTAGATGAAGGTCACTAACAGGGTGAGTAACGTAAACACCGGCGTATAAGCTGCACTCACAGATAAGCCGCACCCCGAGTTTTAAAGCTCAAATGTTTGAAAAAAAAAGTTTTTTATAATAAAAACGTAAGTCAGAGAATTGGCACCACGAAATGTGAAGTAGACTTTTCCGCTTCCATCCATCAAATCATCCTGTATCGAAAGAAAAACAACAACACAGTTTTCATCGCAGCTACGTTCGTTTTAGACTTGCCACAAGTCGACCTTCGCTTTTATGGTCGAGTTTATAATATAAACAATAGATTTACGCGAGCAATTTAAGTTGCGAAGGGCAACTTGTTCCACTTGCAACAATTAGTATCAGGCGATTGATTGACACCTCACAAATTACACACGCTCCGCACGCGGTCATCGCGAACTCGAATGGCGTCGGACGGAAGTTCAACTACATCAAAAACCTTTTGTAAAGTTGTTCTCTCGCCAAGATCAAGAGAAGCAATTTGTATCCTATGCGGAGAAAAAGTCTAAAACTCGGGTAACCGCCAGAAGCTATTTCATTCGCTCCCCCCCCCCCCCAAAAAAAAAAAATAAATAAAAAAAATAAATAAATAAATAAAATAAACAGAGCGCAGAAAAAGTGCTTGGTTCAACACTTGTCAGACTGACTTTCTCAAGACAGCAGTAAGCTTGTAACGACAAGACTGCAACTTTGGCAAAGAATATAGAGTCAGTGAGAGAAAATTTCAACGCCTTCAAAGTTCTCTTCGCTGAAAAGCGAGGACAAACAACAACTGCTGACAAAACAAACAATACAGTACATTTTGGCTAATTTTGAAAAATAAAATAAACACAAAATGATCACCCAACTTGAAACCGAATAGTTTTATAAGCGAGAAAAAACATGCCTCAAGAATCAGATATAAGTTTAATTCCTGTGAAGGTCAACACGGATCGTTCAATGATGATACAGTCGATGACATACGGTGCAATTTCAAAACACAAAATCTCTCCCGAGAAACCACAGTTTTCTGAACTCCTTTCAACGCGTCATTTTTTACTTTGAACAACCCTTACTCAATAACTTACGTATAAAAATCCACGTTTGTTAATTATTTCAGATCTGATGTTCACGTACGAAAACAAAACTACAGCACTTTCAGCAGTGGCGGCAATTAAATTTTTTAACCAATTGACGACCGGGCAATTTTTCACAGTAGATTTAGGGTGCAAAAAGGCTCAGACAAAAAACGTTTTCTCAGTCTAGAATAGCTAGTCAAGAGTGACTAATTTCATAATAAAATACACCGTTTGCGTATCAAAAATTGCCCGAGAAACTGATTTGGAAATTAAAATTGCAAAAAATGCACATACACCTTTGCAGAAGGCGACGCGAGTGAAGTTCGGAGGTATAAAAGTCCTATTTTGTTTACTTAAAATTGCTTATCATCCTATGCATGTAAAAAGGTCAGCAAAATCTCGTTTTGAAAAATTTTATTCAAATATCCGTTAGTTTATCTTTAAAGGCAAAACGCCTACCATCAGCGCATCGAGGAACTATCGTCGCAAGCAAAAGGCGAAATTCATGAATTTGGGCACGTTTTATAAACATTTCTTAAAAACTGACGAAAACACAAAGAAAAAGTCAATCACAAATTGATATCAACATAAATTTCTTTCACTGTTTTGTCCCTCGGCTGCTTGAAAATTCTTTAAAACTCCACTTCTTCGGTTCTGACTTCCGAAGAAGAAATATCGCCCCGCACTTATGAAGTTCCTCGTAGCAAAGTTTCATTGCTTGATGCTCTTCTTTTTCCACTACTGGAAAAAACGTATTCTTTCCATTTTAAATTTTTTCAATGCATGGTATTACTCCTATAATTGGGAAACTTAACTACGGTTTTAAAAACCAAGTACCCCCTCCCCCCTCCTACATGGATGCCCTGCCCCGAGGTCCAAACCCTTACCCTTCCATATACCGTTTTTTACAGGAAAGGTACCCCTTTCACATACCTTTTATTGAAAATGGTACCCCTTTCATACACCTTTCAATGAAAATGGTATCCCTTTCATATCGCCTTTACGTGCGTCTGTTTGATATATTTTGAAAGGCCCTTTTTATAATGCTTAAATGGCAGTTTTCCCTACCTTTTTATACTTCAGCTTGTGTTTTCCCTACCCGTTCCTATACATAGTGAAATCCCTACCCTTTCATATACCTCCAGCCTTAAAAAGGTACCCCTTTCAGGCGGAGCATCCCCGTATAGCCTATTATAGGGAGTACCCCCCCCCCCCCGGGGCCAAGTACATGGCGAGCGCGGCAATCATTTTACGTAAAATTTGATATTCTTGTTCGAGTGAGATCAATTTTTCAGCATGATGTGATCAGGAATGATGGGACTTTGAGAAAGTCTACATTCCTTTGGCAACCGTTCGTTCAAGCCAAAACAAGCTTGGTAACAGTGCAAATTTCTTGTAACTCTCAAATCCCGGGGGAGGGGGGGGGGGTACTCAACAAAGTTTTGTACGGGGATGCTCCGCCCCGAGGTTCAAACCCTTACCCTTTCATATACCGTTTTTGACAGAAAAGGTACCCCTTTCATATACCTTTCATTGAAAATGGTACCCCTTTCATATACCTTTAAATGAAAATGGTACCCCTTTCATATAGCCTTCACGTGCGTCTGTTTGATTTATTTTGAAAGGCCCTTTTTATTAGACTTAAATGGCAGTTTTCCCTACCTTTTTTGCGCGTCATCGGCGTGTTTTCGGTACCCTTTCCTATTCTTCGTGAAATCCCTACCCTTTCATATACTTCAACTCGTGAAATCACGACCCTTTCATATACCTCCAGCCTCAAAAAGGTACCCCTTTCGGGCGGAGCATCCCCGTATAGCCCATTATAGGGAGTACCCCCCCCCCCCCCGGGTCTCAAATAAAGCAAGGACCACTTGGACAAACAGCACGGCGAAGTGAAGCCGGATCTTGGTGTAGATCAGGATCAGCAGTGTTGAATAAAACTTAAAACTAAATGCAAGGCTGATCGGACTGATCTTTATAGCTGTCCGATCAGCCTTGCATTTAGTTTTAAATTTCTTGTACATGTTTAGCATGGTTACTAAGGTTAACCAAGAGAACCAAGATGGCCGCTTGTGGCAAAGATCTCATGGATATACACACGATTCCCCATTGTTATAGTCTTTGTTTGTGATCTATTATTTCCGTGTAGTCTATTGTTTAGTCTTTGTTTCACGGTCTGGTGGGTATTGTATTCTTTATTATAATTAGTTTTTTAAAAACCATTTAGTGGAAAAACTAATAAATCAATCTAATCTATCCATGAGATCTTTGCCCCGCTTGTTTACAGACTCTTTTCTTTGGCTTCTTTCGTTAGATTTTGGTGTTCCTTTATTGCTAAAAGCTTCAAACTGCCTGACAAGGATAGCAAGCACTGTTGTAACACAGGTATTTTGACAATTTGAGGCTACATTTCACAATTTATAAATACAACGCTCACGTTTGTGCGTTACGTGTTCGCAAGGTGTTTGATGGGAATTGTTCAATTTGATTTTTGGTCTCGGAGGCACTCTGGCAGCTCTGTTAGCCAGACAAGACTCACTATTCTAAATCATCTAAAGTTAAAGAAATCTATCTCCATGTTATACACCTCTAATAAATAAAATCTTAATTTCAAGGATAAAAAAGTCTGGTCAACTTATATCAACAGAAAGCACAATAACTTTTGCAGATGTTCCCGTATATAAGCTGCACCCCCAATTTTGAGCAAAAATTTTGTGCAAAAAAGTCTGGCTTATATGCCGGTGTTTGTGGTATAAGGCAGAGTTGAACCCCTGAGCGACCAACATACAAATTCTCCTTACTAGTCTTATTTATACACTACACATACTTTTTGGGAGAAATTGTTCAACTATCAAGACAAATTCATTCTTAATAGTCCATGGACCAGGAGACGAAACTCCCCCTCCCCTCAGGGAATTTTGGGGACATATACCATTTTGAAGCATAGCCCGAGGGTGTTTCAAATTAGGTTGTTAGCACTTCTCAAGTTGAGGCATTTGGCTGTATGGCTGCATTCTTTATCTGAGACAAAAAAAAAACACAGAGTACTCAAGTCGTTACTCCCCTAGAAAAGGCACATAAAACTCTAAAATGTGTATGCTGGCTCAATATGTTATAGTTGAGACATACACACACCAAAGTCTCACATATAAGCACCCACGGGGCATTTCAACACAATTATGATCGACATACCACAGTCTACCTACTCAATCTTCTCAATCTGGAAGACACCCACCCTGGAGCTAAACATTACAATGGTTTCAGTGTCAACCAATCAGAGGTCCATTCCAGTAGGAACGCTGTAGACAATACAATTGAGGAAACCGTCAACAGGTATGCCAAGTCTTGTTATGGAATCATAGAATTCAGCAAAAATGAGTCTGTGTATTATCGCTGGTGCAAGGCTAGGCACACCTGGGCAAGTTATCTGCAAGCCACGAAGGAATTGGTTGATATGGATGATCCAGTATCTACAACACACAAGGAGATGAGACCGTCACAGATTAAGAAGAGTGAGAAAGACAAGGGAATTATAATAAATGCTATCAAGAACTTTATCAATCCTTTCCAGATAGAAGACCCCTGGAGCTCCTGTGCCAAAAGATGTTGAAAACGACCTTCTAACTGCATGTGCAGCAGGGGCTAAAGCGCATGCAGATTTCATTAAAGAATGCCTAGTTAACAAGAAGACGGGCTTTCATGCTCCGATCAAGAAGCAAAAATTGTGCTAGTCTGGCAAAGTCTGCGAAAGTGACTGCAACGTCCAAGAAGACCAAACAAATTACCACAGAGAGAAATGTATTCAGTCAACTGGTGATGCTTGCCCTAGATCATGACATCGACAAACAGAGAGTCCTCAGTTACCCTTTGGGGCCAGTGTCATGGGTGCTCCCCACGGCAGACGGTATACCGTGAAGACGGAGAAGGCCAAGTTACTGCATCATCTGGAAGGAAAACAACAGGTTCAGTGGCCAACCACTGGGGAGATAGCTTACATTATCGATGACAATGCAGTGCTACAAGTAATGCTAGCTATTCCGCGCACTTTCAGGGAGCATGCAAGGCGTGTTTTCAAGCAGCATCCAAAACTGCCCCACGTTGACTTTGTAACAGATTCATATCACCCCCACTCTATCAAGGGAATCAAACGACAAAAGTGGCCACGAGACTGGAAAAAGTTTCTAAATAGATACATGTAAAGAACGCTGCAAATACCAGTGTCTGGACACCAAGCAGGAGAAGATGATGACGATTAATAGATTCCCAAGTTGGAAAGTATCGTATATATGTGATTTTCATGAAAGATAGTGACAGCATTGATGTGATGAGTTGACTATGCGTTCCCACTGGAAGGGGCCTCTGATCGGTTGACACTGAAACCATTGTTTGTGAGGAGTTCCTTCGCTCCAGGGTGGGTGTCTTCCAGATTGAGAAGAATGAGTAAGTACAGTGTGGTATATCCAGATGACTGTTGTATACATTAATAAACATGTATTCAGCAAAAACGTTTTTACTCATCATTTTCTATTTTTTCACGCCTTCATAAAAATACTCAGCCATATCACACAACAATTCACTGTATAACCTCATTAAACATGTTACAAACACTTGCCCATTTAATATTATAACGTTTCATCTGCAAAATCATTATATTTGAGACTGCTTGTAATTTCACAATTACCACCTTTCCTTAGATCCCTAGCATTTTGGGTGGTTGCTAAGTAATTTTCAGATTATAGCATACCTGTTCCTTTGTCATATCCACTCCAGTCACATGACCATTTTCACCGACTAGTTTACTGAGAACAAAGCAGTCCTGTCCTGATCCACTTCCTAGGTCCAGGATTTGCATGCCCTGAAGAGCTTCCGGGGCTACTAAACCACACCCATAAAACCTGAAATGTAACGTATTAAAGGGACTCCTTCAACCACTGTCCTTTTCGCGCGTCTATTATTGTTTTTTTTTTAGTTGAAATTTCACAACCAAAATGAACAAAAAAATCAAATTATGAAAACTTAAACAACTTTAAATAGATAACTTATACAACCAGCCTTAAAGATTGCAAACGATAGAATCGGATGAACAAAGACACTCGCGAGTTTAGCAATATCTGTATTACAGAAAATGTCGCAAAGCACACTGGTTGAAGGTGACCCTTTAATGTGCATATTTTTGACACTCTTCATTGATAATTTTTTCAAGGGGAGAGGACTTAGAAAGCTTCCAGTACTTGTAATTAGTGGTCGTACAAAATGCCTAAAAACTTTATATTTGGGGTATCTTTTTTCAGAAAAATTAAATGCCCAGCCATTTAATAGTCTTCCCTTGCCATGAAATAGTCTCCATCTGAATATTGAGGAAATGAAAAATTTTTAACAAAAAGGATCTATTGCCCATGAGTCTGGCCACAAAGTTTCTTAGTGTCAAGAACATTATGGTGATTTTATAGTATGCACATTCTGTAGCGGTAGTTCCGGGTTCAAATCCCACAGTCCAAATAACATGGTTTTATTTTTTATTCCTTATTTTCTGAAATGTCCTGGGAAACAGTGTTGTAAATTAACTATAATCATCAATTCGGAGCAATTTAAGAATTAACGATAATCATAAATTCAGAGAGGAGATCATGTTGTTGGGGGAGGACTGGATTGATTGGGGGAGGACTGGATTGATTGGGGGGTACTGGATTGATTGGGGGAGGACTGGATTGATCGGGGTAGGACTGAATTGATTGGGGGAGGACTGGATTGATTGGGGTAGGACTGGATTGATTGGGGGAGGACTGGATTGATTGGGGTAGGACTGGATTGATTGGGGTAGGACTGGATTGATTGGGGGGGGTACTGGATTGATTGGGGTAGGACTGGATTGATTGGGGTAGGACTGGATTGATTGGGGGGGACTGGATTGATTGGGGGAGGACTGGATTGATTGGGGTAGGACTGGATTGATTGGGGGAGGACTGGATTGATTGGGGTAGGACTGGATTGATTGGGGGGGACTGAATTGATTGGGGTAGGACTGGATTGATTGGGGTAGGACTGGATTGTTTGGGGTAGGACTGGATTGATTGGGGGGGACTGGATTGATTGGGGGGGACTGGATTGATTGGGGTAGGACTGGATTGATTGGGGAGGACTGGATTGATTGGGGGAGGACTGGATTGATTGGGGGGAGACTGGATTGATTGGGGTAGGACTGGATTGATTTGGGGGGGGGGGACTGGATTGATTGGGGGAGGACTGGATTGAATGATGATCCCTAAGGACATTTGCATTGGAAGAGCTCTACTTTGTTTCTGAATTGAAGCCATTCTTCAAAATGTTATAGAAAAACTGTGTAAAATTGAAAAAAAAAACTCTTGTTTACTACTGTCCTCTTCCCACTAAACTGTGATACCTGCAACTAAATTTTATGGCTGCCTTCAGAGAAACGACTGTGATGCCACAAGCTAATTTTAAATGGTGTTAAATTTGTGAGTACCACATCACAAGCTTTTTTGTATCGCATGATAGGACTTCCTTTGTACAGTGTTTGAACTCAAGAATGTGACAAAGAATGCTATCACATCATACAGACAAATACTTTGTGATGAAATAGGCCCATGAAAGGGAAGATTTGTAATTGAAATTTTCTTTGTGCAACTGAACAATAAAACAAGGCTAATGAATTTCCATTCTTAATAAGGAATGTTGTTTTTGTTTCACAGATACATTACATGTAATTGGCATTAATGAATCTTCACTTTAATGCAAAAATCCTTTATGACCACACAAAAAAATAGGGAGGAAGCTATAGTCCTGGGCTCGAGAGAGCAGTGAAGCCTGCACAACCCGTCCTTCTCTCTGAATTTACGATTATCGTTAAGTGTCAAATTGCTCTGAACTTTTTATTATAGTTAATTCAAAACACTGACAGTCTGAAAGGAATTCTGGGAAATCAGCATTTTTGTTGAAAAAGAACAATCCTTAGTGTTCGGACAGGACTCGAACCTACGACCCTTCGCTGATTTATCCTCTCTTCTAACCACTAGACCACCACGCTGCTGGTTGAGCAAACCTCAATTTTTTAACATAATAAAATTCATGCGCTTATTCTACACCCTATAGTAAGCCTATAAAATCACTCACTTGAAAATAATTTTCGAAAGTAAATGGAAAAGCTTGATCACCAAACCTCAACAAAAAGCTAACCATTTGAAATCAGCGCTTAGGCCTAATCACTGTAGACCAATGATATTCTATGCAACACTCAAATAAATATCTTGCAGATACAATTTCCCATCGCCTTGTTGTTCGGTGGTCGAGTGGTAAGAAGACGTTCCTAGTAGCGGTAGTTCCAGGTTCGAATCCAGTCCAAATAACATGCGTTTTTTTTTTTTATTTCTTCTTTTCCGAAATGTCCTGGGAAACAGTGTATAATCGTAAATTCTGAGCAATTTGACACTCGACGATAATGATAAATTCAGAGAGAACATGTTGGCCTACAACATCGGGCACAATTACTCGAAACAATAACTCAAGGTGATAATTTGCCATTCAATGTGCCTGGCTCTCCCTCCTCCTCCTCAATGTTGAGTCAAAGTGCTTTTAACATTGCAGGTCAAGGACCGAAAGAGGTGTTTCAAGATCTTTCAACAATATCAGCTTCCATGAATATCAGCTAATATCAAATGGTGCCCGATATTGTAGGCTTTTTAGAATCCCTTGAACCTTTAAAATCACATTCATATTAACAACAATTTTACTTGGCTAAAAACGTAAATTATCCTCATGCTTATAAAGGGATTATAATCATCAGAGAAAGAAAACAGAAAAATCAAAAAGGGTCCTTACTTGCTGGATACTTCTTCATGTACGAGTTTCAAGGCGTTCTTTACCGCAGGAGACATTTTCCTGTTCTCAAATTTGCACGCATTCGTTTGAAGATCATCTGAAGTCTTAAGTCTTTTGCCATAGAAGTCCTTTACACTTTCTTTTATTTTACCTGCGTCTTCAGAGCTCATTTTATTCGCACGGCTATTCGCACGGCTATTCGCACTTGAAAACTTAAGTTACTTTCCTAAAGTTGTTGTCTGTAGATATTATGGGCTTAGACGGCTTACTGCGCTTTTCAATAACATGTGGAATCTGAAATTCGGTTGTGTTTTTCCCTGCCGTCAATCAAATTTTCGGCGGTTTCCGATTACTTCCCTGCCGAGCCAGCTGCCGAGCGTTTATATTAAACTTTCGAGAATTCTACCAACCCCTCGAGTGCTCAACAATACTATAAACTAAATTCGAATATAAGACGGTATCACAATTCTCAGATACTTTTGTTTGCTTATGGTTGAAAATTTCCCGCGGCAATTTATTTACTGCGCCTTTCAATAACATCCGGAATTTGAAATTCAAATCTCCACCAACAGTTGCGTTATTCCCTGCCATCAATCATAATTAATACGAAAGCCAACGGACCATGTAAAACAGAAACAAACAAAACGGATCGAAATCTACCAATCATAATGCACGGACGTGACCTTTTGACCTCATTGAAGTGAAGATCTGTTTCCTGAGAGGAAAGCTAAGATGATTGACGGCAGTGTAAAACGGAACTGTTGGTGGAAATTTGAATTGCCCGTTCCGAAGTTCAAAAGGAGCCTGGGGACGAGGTTTTAAATTTTGATTTAATTAAAAATTGGAGCCTATCACAAGAAAGATCATATTAAAATTAGTCAGTGTACAAAATTTGGGGCTGTTTCATTAAATGGCAACCATGTGGGAGGCTTTCAAAAATCAGAAAAAATTAGAGACTTTGTATGGATTTGGGGGACGCCATCTCTGAATTAGAGACATTTGTATGGGATTTGGACGACGTTTGACAGCTCACAGCCTGGTTACTATGCAATGAAACATAACCAAATTTGGTAAACTTACTAATTTTCATGCAATCTTTCTGATGGTGTAATTCATTTTTTGATATGACGTAATTTGAACAATGTGTAAAGTAGGGCCCAGTCCCTTTTTGAACTTCGGAACGGGCAATTTCAAATTCCGCATGTTATTGAAAGGCGCAGTAATGGTTCCTTGCGAAGAAAAACGTCGTGTGCGTCAGCTCACGACTAGTAAGAATTTCATTTTTGATCATCACAAGTTATCTTCAGTTTTGCTTTCTTTTTGCCCGAAAAAACAGTTGAATCGTGATACAAAATTAATTTCCCTGGGCCCTGGGAGAGATATTGTGCTCGTTCATGGACTTATCAGACAATTAATTATTTCCAGAATTATATTCAACCTCGTTCCCAGGGCCTCTCTCCCTTCATTGACGTAGCTGAAGAGAGAGAGGCCCTGGGAACGAGGTTGAGTTATATTTAGACGAACTGTTCCTAACTGGAGAAGTGTACTAAAAAAAAAAGTAGTATTAAAATAAACAGGATAAACACGATTCCCACTCGTCGCAAAAAAGTTTTTAAAAAGCCTAAAGCATAAAGCTTTCCCAGTAAGATTTCAGAGAGATTTGCGCCTTTAGATCACAGTTATGAATTTGTTCTCTTCGATGATATCCTCGGAGTATCTCTCAAATTAATAGGAGGATTTCATGCCGGGATTTCATGCCGTTAGAATTACATTATTTCTTTACGCCCTTGTTCGGTGCTAGCTCTTTTGGCATACATTGCGGTTTCTTTGGCTCACAGTTTTGTTGCAAGATAAATACTTATCGGCTAATGTTTGTTACCGCTTTGAAAGTGCTAGAAGTGCCTTAGTCTGCAGCGGGTCTGCGGTGTGCCAGACTTATGAGCAAGTGTTTCCCATCACGGATATAGGCGTCTTAGATCCAAGTCTCAAAATACCGTAGTCTACAATTCCAATGAAGTGATAAGACATCATTCTACGACAACACGTACAACGGTTGACCAACCACCCTCCCAGGGAGAAGTCAAAGGCACCCCTTGCAAAGAGCAACGTAACTGATCGTATTGCTGTCGGTGATTTAGTGTATAGCTCTATTTCGATAGGAACAAGACCAGAGCCCGCGATCGCTATCTAGTTGTAGAGGTAACCGGCTCTTTCTGCAACGTCAGGAAATTTGTTGGCTCTCAACTCCGCAGCACGTCTTACCGAGTAAAGATGTCCGAGTGCTACCGGGTCCCATGTGAAGTCGTGAACTTCAGACCACCTGCCTCCAATGGTGATGCAGACTCATCAGCTGACGAAACTCCATCAACACGACCAGTACCTCCGCCTCCACCAGTCATGCCGTGTGCGATCTCGACACCTTCTACTCAGGAAGCTCCCTGCCTTGATGACTTACCTACCAGCCACAATGAGCCATGCGATACTTGGACTCACCCTGATCAAGCAGGAGACTCTTGTGCTAGCGACAGCGAATCTGATGCCCCTCCCCCTCCTCGCAGACAGACGTGAGCGACGCAGGCCTGCACGTTATGAGGACTTTCATATGGTTTAATTAGCCAGTGGTCGTTGTGACTTGAACTAGAAACTATTATAAGCTTTATCCTTGATCATGTTAGTCGTTTGCATGTACCTAGATTTTTTTTTACCCATAGAGTTCATACCATGTTTGTAAGAGTAAGGAGAGGGAAAAAAGGTCACGCCAGTACCGGTCAGCGGTACTATAGATAAGGACACGCTCCGTAGGCCGCTCCTGACCGGCTCCTCGTGCTCTCGTTCTGTATTACACAGTTGTTCCTGCAGTTGTATTAAAAGTCACAGTTGTTTCATTTGAATCTTGTCATCGATCGACCGACCCTCCGTTCACTGGCGTGGAATGTTTGGGACGAGGTAGAGCGTGCCTAATAGAACCTGTCTCTAACATCTTATGAACTTCAAGATCAATGAAGTTTGTTTCCTCCGCTGAAAATTCAATTCCATGCGGTTTCCAGATCTGAACGGGTTCGTGAATAAATTCGATCTTATAGCCGTTCATGGCTTGCAAAACCAACTATCGGTGGATAAATTACTCCAAGACGAATAAAACTTTGCTAAACGTCAACCTACCTGAGAATAAACTATGAAGTCTGTGAAATCACTGTTGCTTGGTCGTTGCACTGGAACTCTTCTGGTAATTGATGTGATAGGAGTTTTCTGTAGTTGTCCAACGTCCACCAGAATTTTGAAGCCCCCCAGCCTGTAAGACTAGCATCAGACTCAATGTGCACATCTATACTGGGTTCAGTAATGGGCTTGCCATTAAATTTTGCAATATTTCTGCGTATTTAACAAAGTTTGTTTTATTATGATCACGTTAAAATGCCGTAAAGAAAAAGTATCGAATTTTTCGTTAATTTGGATTTTATCCAGGCTCAAAAGTAAAGAAACATCTCGTACAGTATAATAAACAATACCGTAGAAGAGCAGACAACGTAATACTTAATAAGTTACACTTAAGGAATTTCCTACAGAATCAAAAGGTAGAACAGTACTACAGGAAAGTACTGCTCAATAGCTTTCATATGAATGGTCACACTAGGATTTTATTCACAGACTCAAAAGGAAGAACCACGTTGTACAGCATAATAAACAGCACTACAGGAAAGTATTGCTCAGTAGCTTTCATATGAATGGACACAAAAGACTCAAAAGTTTAAAAGAACCACGTTACATAACTGACAGTTTAAATACGCGGAGACAGAGTTTCCACAAGAATAACATCACCTGATGCAGCTTGATGCACCAACAGGTCGGTGATATAAACTGTTTTATCCAGTAAAATGGGGAATTTATCATCTCAATAAAAGAAAAAAATATGTTTAGTTTTGTTTATTTTTATATTCCTGTACAAACCTTTACAATATTTAGGGTGGATTTATTTGCAGCATACGCGTATATAGCTTTCTCACTTACCCGTTGACATTTTTTCTATTGTTTGTAAGCTTAAAAACAATACAAAATGCGTATATTGCAAATAAACCCACCCTTAGTCTGTTCAATTATTTTTTAAAAAAAGAATTTAAAAACTTATAAATAGAACGATTTCTTATTTTCTACGCTGGCAACTTTTAAAAGACTACCGAGAAATACTGATCTCACATGAACATTGTAACAGACGTATTCAGACTCCAAACCACCTTACTTACAATGGTAACTGGGTGTAATACGCGAAACTGCCTTCCTCTTCTTCTTTTCAAATTCCGATAAAATATTTAGTTATAAGTCTACTGTAAGCTTAAGAATTATGCTTTTTTAATTTTGTAAATTATGTAACAAAATATTTTAAATTTAGATTAAAAAAAGACAAGCTTTACTTTCCTTTCTTTTAAATCGCAAATTTTGATAAATATTTCAATAGACATCTATTAAAATGAACGATAAAATCATAATTATTTTTTCACTTTGTGAAATTTAATTTAACTTAAAGGAACTTCGTCAATGTTCAATAGTCTCTTATGTAGTGTCACGCAACACGCGTCACGCAACAAGCAACACTTCTCCCCAGTGTCACGGGTTGTGTATATTGAAAGTTTTCAATTTCGTGTTACACAATTTTGCCACTTTCGTTAACCACTATTAACAGGTTTCAACATTGATGATGACGACTACGACAGCAGACATCGATGTTTCCAAGTCTACAACAACAGCAAAAGGTATGTGTGTGGAAGGAGGTTGGTGGGTGGGGGGTGGGGGTAATGCCACCACCGGCAATACCTCGGAGAGTGTTGTCGTAGCGAAGTAATACCTTCTCTGGGCCTACCTACTTTGTAGCTATTCAGTATTCTAAATCTCTCGTCGGAGAATGAGTTGAACTGTGTTCCGTACTGCTGTGGTAACAACGCTTTACAAGAACACTAATGAATGACGCATCCCCTTTGACGGTCGGCTGAATTCTTGGCCTGCAGTGGTTTGGAATTTTCACAGGATAATGATGATCACTACACGCATGTCCCATTACATCTTTTGCGCGTTCTTATAAGCGTAGCTTTTCCTGACGGAATGGTCCCTGCAGCGTCCCCATGGGTCCCCAATAAGCTCGCGAAACATATACCACTCTGCCCAATAGGAGAAAAGCCATCCTCGGTCCCGGGCAGCTGCATAAGAACTGTAAGAACCGATGCTTTGTTATTTTCAAGGGTTTCCACAGCAATATTTCCTGGAAAAGACTGAAACCACCAAATTATCAATCAATTTTGTAGGTAAAGTCACACAAGAACCACAGGAAGCCCACTCAACCGAAGCTTAACCGGGTTACCCAATTCCGTAGCTTGAAGCAGCTAGGAGTACAGTCAACTCTCTCTAAGATGGCCGGCGCGGTACGGTCCGGCGCGGTCCGGCGCGGTCGGGACCGCCCCGGTCTTAGAGAGGTGTCCGGCTTATAGAGGGTTGAGGTAAGGTGACACCAGTAATTCCGCTATAATAAAGCTGAACCTGTGCATAATGAATACAAGTCAGTTTTAAGTCTGTTTAAACGAACGACCACGGCATTAAAACCATCAGCAACCTTACCAGTAACTTTTAAGTCCTCAAGAAATGAAAGGAAAAATTGGGCTGTTTAATTTATGAGATGTTATTCATTAAGAAGCCCAACCTGAAACGCAATCGGACTCCATACGCGCAAACTATTTGTTTATGTTTGTGTTTGTGCAAACTATTTGTTTATGTTTATGTTTGTTTATGGTGCTTACCATTTAGCCAAACAATCCGGAAATTTCGGTTGAAAGTCAAATGGATCAGACAATTTCCGGAAAATGCGTTCGGAAATTGTGGAATACCTCCAGCGGTAGTCCTATTTTTTCGTTTTGGCACGATTCTGGAAATTTCAACAGGTCACAGAAAATCGAGGATTTCACCAGATCCAAAACGTTTTTTCACAGATCCACTCCAGAAAACAAGCACATTCATTTAGTTGAATAAAAAAAATTAGGGGTTAGGTGCACATTAATGGTCCTAGTAAGAAGTAGGCAACCTAACAGCAGGAATGCAGAAAGGTGTTAAGTAATGTTCCGCATAAGAAGGATAGCACTGAACGGCAATGCACGATGGAATGTCAACTTTTTTCATTGTTACAACTAGTGATCTCATTGGCCGACTCAAAAACTGCTAAAAAGTTAAGGTTCAAGGTGCATTTTGTCTATTTTTTTTTTAAGTTTTCATGTAATTTGAGACCCAATCGCACAATATGCAAGTTATAAAAGATATTGTATTTGGGGAACTTCATCAAAGAAGCACAATTATTAGCTATTGTCTTCTGCTATTCTGATTGGTTAAGCACGAACATTTCCTAAAATTTATTTGACGCAAATGGATTTCCTTTATTTTTATAATGAAATATAATTATGAACCATCAGCTCCTCCTCTTTTCTTGAAACCAAAGATATTCTATGTGGGAGAGAGCCAATGCCGCAGAACAATGAAGTTTACTATAGTTCTTATGTGGAGCATAACTTAATTGTGATATTGTTGAAACCGTCCACCTCATTGGCTAAAACGTGAAAATCTACCATCACTTAACCAGGTAATGCATTTATTTCTCTCTAGTTTACTAATTGATTCCCTTTTAGTGAAAACTATTCTGAGTTTTAATGCAACCAAAATTCTATGTGGGAAACATGTAAAATTAGAAGCCTTTCTTGGCCATTGTTTTGGAGTTTCACGATTGGATGAAATCTTGTAGCACAAAAGAAACATCACTTTTAAAATAAAGTTCCAGTACATTTTATTTAAAAAAACATGTTATCCATAGGTTGATGCTGCATTCTCAGTGAAATAGAGCATTGCCTACTTCTTACATGCATTGCTACAAGTCAGTTTGAATTTTTATTTTCTCACTTGAAAATGATGTCATGGCGACATCGAAACGTTGTGTTAAACTTTTCTCGCTATTTTTTAATCTTAAAGTCGTTTACTTAAGCAAAACCTACAAACTCGAACACAAATAATATTAGAATTAAGTGGACTCGTTTGTTCATATTCAGAACTTATATTTTCGTTGTCCGTCTTAGAGGTGTCCGTCTCATAGAGAGTTTTGTTACAGTAAAATGACTGAAAAACGGCAGACCAACACCAGGGGTCAATTCAATAAACCATTTACAAATGTAATTTACAAGTGTAGCTATTGTTTTCAACCTCTAAAACAATGGCTACACTTGTAAATTACACTTGTAAAAGTTTCATTGAATTGACTGCACCACCGCGTCTCCACTACATTTTTATGATTACGTTCGCTTTAATATACACTGAAGTGAATGAGAATAAAAGGTGAGAAAACAGACGTTAATTCGCGGCCACAATGTGCGAATGCACGCCTCCTGCTGATGGGGCCCGGGTTATGTTGATTTTCATCTTCTTTGAGTTCTCCGAGTCCCGTCCCTAAATACAAACCAACATTTCCAAATCCCGTTTATTTCTGGATTCCGACGAATGCCAATTCAATCTGGAATTCTTTTCAAGAAATAAGCGTGCGCCAAAGAAGGTCGCGAAATGGGAATAGTCTACGGTATACTGTATATATGCGTATCTGTGCAGCACATGCACTGTTTCAAGTCAAATCAGAATAGTGTCTCTGAGAAAAAGAAAAACCGGCCTTTACGAAGTAGTTTTGCGTTTGTAGACTTGTATATTTGATTACTTTATCTATTTGATTACTTTATCTAGATTTAAATTCAGGCTAAATAACGCAAACGTAGGAGATGCTCACTCCGTCGAGACGAAGGGAAAATGAGCCGCTGCACAAATTAACCCATGGGGCATTGCAAGTCGTGACGCACAACGCCTGCACTGTGGTGGTATATCCCTGCAGTGATATATGCGAATCTCTACAGCACATGCGCTGTAGTGGTATATACCTACCTTATGATCGTTATGGAGCAGAATGCGTACTTTGGCAAACGGACGACTCGCCATCTTCTGTCTCTCCTCACGACGTTGCTATCATTGAACCAACAACGAATAAAGAATATCAATCAATATAGAAGGACGTTAATACCCAAATGGTTTACAGAATTGGCGGTTTCCTTTACAGACCGAGTGAGAGGGGCTAAATGCTAGGAGCTAAAGAAGAGAACACCAGTAAAATAAGAGGAAAATTGATGGGAAGAAAAACCGCATTCATCAACGAACAGGAGGCAATGAAGTGTTTGACTGTCAGACAAATAGTTCGTCAATCAAATGCTAAAACAGATCGTTGATAGAGACATGTAGTTCACGTACTCTTCACCTCCCCAACTCCTTTTCTTTTGTTTCGCTTCTCGAGTAGTGTTTTACGTCTCTAGCTAGCTTGCCGCAAACGCCTCCTCTTTCCATTCTTTCTGAAGAAGATAGGAGATGTGCACACAGGCTAGCCTTTATCATGTTTGGAAAGAAAACAATAATATAATTTTCAGCTGCGCGCGGCTGAATTGTATCTCAAATGAAAGAGCTTACCCGATTGAGGATGAAGTTGACGTAACGATTTCTGACTTTCCATACAATACCAGCAACAAAAAGCAGCGACAGAAAACAGCTACAATTAAAAAAGAGGAGAGAAAAATCGATTTATTATGGCATTGCTGTTCTTTTTTTTTTCAAAGTAGCAGCAAACGCAACTGAACGGAAAGAAAGAAACAAACAAAGTGATTTATCGACAGCGATTCCCCAGTTTCTATTCAAATAGCTTTCAACGGGGTTCTGCAAGAAAACTGCGACGACAAAATAAGATAATACGCCTCTACTTTCAAACGCAGTCACTCTGGAAGGAAAGGAAAGGCCTTCCAAATTCCAGTTCGATCACGATATAGACTTAAATGAAGCGGCGTTCCCGCTGGTGCGCGCGTGCTAAGGTTCCAGCTCCATATCAGAGAAAGAAACTGAGGGCAGCTTGTAATTTACATATAACACGAAGGCAAGAGCATACGTACCCGAAAAACGTGAGGAAGAATTCTAGAAGATCAATAGTTTCCGCCGGTTGAGAGATGGAGATCTGCAATGGTTAACATAATATATGACAAGTGCAGTCACCTCCATCAAATATTTACCATATGCAAAGTTCGCAAAGTTGTTTACTAAAAACCGCTCCTACAAGTTAAAGCACATCGGACTAACCTGACAAACGCAAACAACAAAAACAGCCAATCAGAAAACGAAGCAAAAGCATGCAACCAATTAGAGACAATCTGCTGAACTCTTCAACAAATCAGGAGCGACACCAATACAGACACATGTTTTGTTGGGCGTATTTTCCCACGCTTAGCACCAGTCCCATTTTTTCGAGTTCTGATTGGTTGGTTAAGTTGTTCACGGTTATTTCCAATGAAGCTCCAAGCTGGGAGGAATAAAACAGAGGAATCCACGGTAGGAAAAAAGATGGCGACTGGTACATTTACCCATAATTCTTAGCGCACAAAAACCTTAACAACGTTCATAAAAATGTAAAGAAAAGTTATAAAATCTTCAAACCTGGTCAACACATTGTCCGTAGTACTGGAACAAATATTGTAAAAATTTGGCTTTCTTTGTGCCTTATGTGCTGTGTTAGGTCCGCAAGGTATTGTGGTAAAATGAACAGCCGCCATCTTTTTTCCTACGGTGGATTGCACCGTACTTACTGTGAGTATGGCGCTCTTGCCAGTGGATTCAACGTCATAAACATAGCCGCGCACAACAAACTCGTCCTGGTCATCAAATTCGTAGTCATGGTAATGGAACATCGCCTGGAAAGTGTCATGGGGGGTGACAGGTTCGTCCTTATATACAACATCTTCTCCGTCTTCAGGTCTTTCAGCTGAGAAATGAGACCGAAAATAAAAATATAGGTGAACCTCAGTGAACAGTCACTTCTCTACAACGGCCATGTTTGCTACGTAGTTGAGATAACACCATTCAATGAATACTCCAGTTACGTTTTCAAGTGTAGAGTTCGTAATAAATTACTGCAAAAGTTAAACAAGAATCCTCAAAACTCTCGGGATAGAGGTCCTTTGAATAAACAGGGATTTCTTGGCTAAAATTATGATTTGAAAATATTTTAAGTGAATTCTTGAATTGAGAACCAACCACAATCAGTTACTAGCCATTTGTCTCTTACTAGCCATTTTGTCTCTGCCGACACATGGGAAGAAGTTGAAAAACATGACCCAACAGCGAAACCTTTTCAATCTGCAACTCATTTACATTCTGACTATGTATGACCAAAGACTCCTATTAATAGTGTCGGAGCATTATAGGGCCAGCATTTTGATTTGAAACGAACATCAAACAGACGATTTCTTATCCGTGAACGGAAGTGGGGTGAAGACTCAACAATAAAGCAAGGTACTTTGTTGACGTTATATCCGAGTTCCGTGAATGATGAACGTCAAATATAATAAAGTTTTGGAACAGACTAAGTTCGTTAATAAAAATAATAATAACCTCTTTATTTATCCTGGAAAATATAATCTATCAGCCTGCTTATCGACTAATTCGGCCAATAAGATTAAGAAACGGGGAATGGATATGGGTTACAAAATGACTAACCTACCCCTCCCTGCTGATTCTTACCAAAGAATGTGGTCAGGTTCACCCTAGCTTTAGAACCCACGCTCTCCTTTTTCCACTTTATCTCCAACTTTACACTGCGTTTAATCTGTAAACAGAACAAACCAGATGTCCTCAGCGTCTGCTCGTAAAAAAAATGTATCTCTAAAAAAGCTGATGGGGAGAAATTTATTCCGCTTCTTCAAACCCTATGTGCTCTTAAAGGAATGACAACTCTTATAGGAATGTCAACTATCTGAGGTTTCTGTGAGTCAAGAGTTACCGCAAAGAAAAGCTTACACAAAGAAAAAGGCCCAGCCTGCGTAGCAGCGCTAGAAAGGGTAGGAGAAAGGGGGGGGGGGGGGGGGGTAAAACCCCTACACTAAATGGCCTCAAAAGACGCAATGAACAATAAACTGTATATTACCCTTTAATTATCTCTTATATCTATCATAAATTTTTTATTTTTATTTATTTTTTATTTCTTTCAAAATTTGAACGTGAATATCTAGTTTTAACATCGCTAGTTTAAATGGAGTCTTGTATAAAACTACTGAGAAATAATAAAGTAACTTAACATACAGATAAAAATCAAAGGCTCCTAAGAGCCAACCCGTGAATAAGAAATGCTAACGCGTAACGCAATATTGCGGTAAGCTTGTGTTTTCACACTGACACGGTTCAATATTTTTTTTAATTAAACGTAAGGATTTTTGACAAACGCAAAAAGAAAAATACGGTACATCACTTTCATAATGTACAACCCGAAGAAGAAAGAAAGAAAAACAAGAAAAAAAAATGAAGTCCCGAGCGAGACTACAACCTTGGGACTTCTGGCTGCCATTCCGCGCGCTAATCCACTCGGCCATCGTGATCACCGACTTAAAACGGGATAAATTTAATTACTTCAACGTAGATACGCATCAAAAGGCGTGTCTCGGTTGAAAAATCCTTTTAGATTGATTTTAATGTTGCATTAAAGACTCCAAATACGAAAACATCTATAAGCTTATTGTTGTTTATATCCGTTTACAACAAATTAGTTATTGTTAAGGAATAGGGAATACACAATAGGGAACGCACAATAGGGAACACACAATAGATCACGGTATCTTGTGCCGTAACTGTGGATTTCTCTGGCATGTCTACATTCGCTGAGGAGATATTGTGGCGCCAGACCATGGATAGATTTGAAAATCAAGATGGAGTTTAAGTACAATAGATCGCAGCTAACTCGAACTCTCAAGAGAAGTGGAAAATGGTTCAAGGTAACGGCAGTTGGAGATAGCCAGAGTTTTCAAATCTAACCCTTAAAATGCCCGCCCTTTACAGCAGGATGGCACAAATCAGCAGGGGTGTCTTTCATTTTTGAGGTTTCAGTTCGAATCACAATGAAATGATTGACAAAAGCGTGGTGCAAATAGCCCTTATGCATGATGACGTCACCAGCTCAGACTTCACCACCAAGCCTCGTTTGTACGACATTCTTTGTAAACCTTTCACAAGTTCACGTTGTTTTTGAGTGGGGGTATTCTTTTCAACTTTGCTCCTTTGAGAATACATTGATGAGATTGTCACAGGTTTACACTTCGAAAGCGAGGCTTGGTGATTAGCTAGTCTGACGTAAACATGCATAAGGGATATTCACAGTCAAGGTTTTGTATTCCAAAGGTCGCACAGCAGTGGCATCAGTGGAAATATGCAAACACACTCGTACAAATATTAATCAAACGCTGACTCACCGGCCTCGGGTGATACTCAAAACTGAGCCTTTTTAATCCAGTCAGATTGAAGGACATGAAGGTCTTCGAAGATTCCAGGAATGAAACTGGGGATAACAAAAAATAACGTGACGTGAGCACTTTGTTTTGAAAACAAAACAGTAACAACACTGTTTTTCCACTCACAGTAACAAAAGCCGTCTATAGAGGCGTTTCCATGGTAACCTTGATTGATATCACATCTGTGGAAAAAGCAGTGCGAGCTAAATTAGAGCTCCTTTTTAATACAGTCAACTCCTACTATAACGGACAGCCTTGGGATCACAGTTTGGTGTCCGTAATACGGAGATTCCCTACATAGTGGGCGTTGTTATATAGCTGGAGTTTTTCTCAATACAACCCGCGCGTTCATTGGTTGACTTATGGTCACATGACATCTAACAAACTGTTTCCCGCCAAACGTCCACCAGCGGGCAACATTTTTGACGTCAGAGGGTAACAGTGCACTGTTGCCCGCTAGCGCACGTGATCAGACCGTGACAAAAGGTGGCATGATTATGATGCCTTACGATTATGTGTTGCAATATAACAAATCACTTGAATGACTGATCCCTCGGGAAACAATGAATTTTTTTTCCTTCGAATCTCGATGTTTCCCTCGACTTCGTCTCCAGAAACATCAAGATTCTCGGGACCAGTCATTAAGCGTTATTATTGAACCCTTAACTCCCAGAGTCAACTACAGAGACACGTAATGCAGTTCGTAACTATTGAGGCCCCGATCACACTAATGGGTTTTCAAAAGTCTCCGTTTTCACCACGAAGAAAACGAAGCAAAATATTTTCGCCCACACTACCGTTTTCTCATCGTTTTCAACTGTCCACACTAAAACGGTCGAAAACGATGAAAACGACTGGGACCGGGGATTGCGCATGAGTTAAAGATGATAGATGCTCCGATTTGGACTGGAACCGATGGCATGTGACGCTCTTTACGCCATCGTTTTCAAAAGTCTCCGTTTTCACCTGTCCACACTAGAAACGAAGCGTTTTCAAAACGATGCGTTTTCAAAAGTCTCCACTTTTGAAACCGTTTTCGAGAGTCTCCGTTTTCATCAGCGTTTTCGGGCGTTTTAGTGTGGACGATAGGCGAAAACGTACGCGTTTTCAAACGAAAACGCATTAGTGTGGTCGGGGCCTGAGTCTGTGAACGAAATCCTATGGTGTGACCATTCAAATGAAACATCTTCAGCAGAATTTTTTTAATATTTTATTTTATTTGTTTATTTAAAGAAATATTTAAACAGGAAGTATCCAGTTTAGCATAGGCTGGTTTAAATGGAGTCCTGTATTTTGCATAACACCATTTGTTTTTCAATATTGAAAAAAAAATGCAATTTGGGATTTTAGAGTTAAAGTATATGTTATTCGCCTGGACATCAAGTACTGTCTACTATCTATATAAACGGCGTGTCCGCAAGGCGGGAATTGACTGTAACTGTCCTGAAATCAGAACCAAAATTTATCATATCTGGCCAATGCTGCCGTTGTCCACATTATCGCTGACATGTTCGTTGTTGTTGTTGTTGACGTCATCACTATTGTTGCTGTTATGGCGCCTGTTGTTGTTATCCTCCAGGTTGTTGTTGTCGTAGCTAATACTGGTGTTGACATGCTCGTTGTTTTCGTTGCCATTGTTTGCATTTTCCTGCTCATTATTTTGTGCTTCTTCCATATCCCGTTCTATTTCAAGCGGGGCCACAGGATTTAATATTTTAAAAACTCGCATATCGAGGTCCTCAGCTTGTGTGTAACTCTTCCTCAGCACTATTTCAATAAATGCTACACGAAACTGTCTCATTCTTATACAGTAAATAATTGGGTTAATAAACGAGTTCAAAATTACTACAAGGATTGCTGGAAAGAAAGCAATGTATGCTACGTTTACTGAGTTGATGACAGATTTTGTGATAAGAATTCGAATAACAATCGTCGGTGTATAAGTCGCTAACAAAAGAAAAAGGACAGTTGTCGTTACTTTAAAAGCTTTTTTGTCGTTTAGAAATTTCTTTCTGGCTTCCAATGACACTTGCAGGACAGCGATTTCCTTTTCGTGGCGACGAATCTCTCGGTAAAGGACGACTTGACAGAAGACAATGATAGCCATGCAGAAGGATGAAGTAATATTACTGACAATTAAGTAAATGTGATTGTTTATGATGGTCAGGGGTACAGTTAAGAGGAAAGTTACAATCCACAGAAGAGCGGACGAAAGGAGAATACGAGCCTTAGTAACTATGGTTAGGTACTGCAGCGAGTATTTTATGGCAATGTACCGTTCTACATTCATCATTGCCAGGTGAAAAAGTGACGCCCCAGCTAATATCCTGAGAGAATCTCTCGCCAATTTGTCCAGCGTGCAATATGCGCTAGAAGCGTCTCCTTGTACAACTAACATGGTCCATGCGATGAAAAAAGGTTGTCCAATCACCCCCATTAGACCGTCAGTGGTCGCCAAACAAGCGAGTGAAATGTTGGACAGGGTCTTTAATCGTGGTTTAGTTTTTACAGCGATCATGACCAACACGTTCAAAATAATTGTCATAGGACAGGTGAATATGCTCACGGCTGTGATAAACACAAACACCGCGTAAGCCGCTCTCTCACTAAGATCAAGTCTTCCTCCCAGGAAAATGTCCGTTACACATTCGGAGGACGTCTCGTCGCTGTAAAAGTTCGCGCTAGAATTCATCTTTTTTGCTTGGATTTCGCGAACCCTTTTTTTCAGTTGTAAACAAGAGCTACCCGCACGGCGTGTCTCTCCGCTAAGTGACGATTTGAATGCCGTTTTATATCATTTGAGCTCCATTTACTTCAACAGATTGTCATTGTATGCAACTTTAATGAACAAAATGCTTCGGCATTGAAGATGTTTTCTTTTGAAAATGTTTTATTTTGAAGATGTTTTCTTTTGAAAACATCAGTGGATTTTGATTACTATGGAGTCTAAATTGGTCTAAACGCTATTGTGAAAATGGAAGTTCAAAGAAAAATAATTTTAAAAAAGGATCGGCATAAAACAACCATCGATAAGTCACTATTGCAATTGAAAAATACTTCCCTCTTTATCATACTTCATCAAAGCAAATGTCTTTTGAAATATTTTAGTGGATTCTGAAAGCAGTCCCGGAAACGATAGAACTTCGAACTGAAAAGCTGAAGCGCGGCCAATCAAATTGGTTACTTTTGTCAAATCAGTTAGAAGATGAAAGAAAGGCATCAAAAAGCGTCAGCAAAAAATTGCCTTCAACAAGCCACAATCTGGGGTAAACAATAGAACAAAGGCAAAGGAGATCTTTCAACTGACATCCCAAAAGACAAACCAGATGCACGCAAGAAAAAAATATCAGAAACATTTTTTAAAGACAAGCTTCAACGTTAGCTCCTGATCAAAAATATATTACACAAAACGAGTTAACAGCTGAATTCTGAAGATTACCTCCACTGACGGAGTAAAGTCTCAAAAATATTTAAAATATGCAAACGATTACTATAACTAACAGATTGCATGTGTACTTTGTTGTTAGGAAGTGTACGAAATATTTTCAAATAAAAACAACAGAATTTAGTGTTATTTATTTTTTAAATAAACTTTTTTATCCGACACTATATCTTAACATGGGTCACACAATTTAACCCGTCTCATATCACTAAAAATTATTAATGAAAGCCTAGAATACTCAACGAAAACCGCCACAAATTAAGTCATTGAAACTCCCTAAAACAGTCGGGTGAAGACAAGGGATCAAAATCTCTCTGCTGGGTTCTCAAAAGACTACCAAGAAAGAATTATTTGGCATTTTGAACAATTCCAAAATAAATTGTCTTAAGACAGTATCTTAAGAAATCTTAAGACAGCATATGTTTCGCTATAAATTTCTGCAAACCGATAAAAAAATTAAACTGAGTTAAGAATATTTTTCTTATCGCTTTTTTAAAACGAAATTATTTTCATGGGAAAGAGAATGTAAATGCGACAATCAGAGTAAACGAATGCAAACATTTAAACTGAAGGTTCGGTTCTAAAGGATTACAGGCAGATGACGAAGAATACCCGGAAATGAAATGAATTGAAACACAGCAATACCTTATTATAGGAAATTAACGCGAATTCTCAAAATTCGCGTTAATTTAAATCGCGTTAATTTCCGCGACATTATTTAAGTGGAACGTTCATTTCCGAGACCTTAATTTCACCCCAAATTCTGGATACCGTCCGAACACACACATATAGCATTTAAGAAACAATAACCTTCTCTTTTCTGTACACTATTTTTCAATCTTTTACAATGTAAAAGCCTTAAAGATATGTCATCTGCAATATTTCCAGTTCACTCTTACTTTCAGAAGAGCGGTTCTCGACATCCGTTTTTTTGTACTATACAGTCAGCCAAAATATCTTTAGAAACATCAATAATCGCGTTAATTTTCTTCATTCGAAAGAAATTTTCCCTCCAATTCGCGTTAATTTAAGTCGCGTTAATTTCAAAGACCTTAATTTACAGAAGCGTTAATTTACTATAATAAGGTAATGGTCAAATATTAAAAGTTTGCGTTTACTACATTCTCGACATCCGTTTTTTTTTGTACTACACAGTCAGCCACAATATCTTTAGAGACATCAATAATCGCGTTAATTTTGTTCATTTTGAAAAGTTGCCGTCTCTCTCGGGTTAATTTCCTTTATTCGAAAGAAATTTTCCCTCCAATTCGCGTTAATTTAAGTCGCGTTAATTTCAAAGACCTTAATTTACAGGGCCGAGTTGTTCGAAGGCCGATAAGCGCTAATCCAGGGTTAATTACCATAACAACTCATATGTTCTAGTAAAGAACATATGAGTTGAGTTCTGTTGACAGTTAATCCAGGATTAGTGCTAATCAGGCTTTGAACAACTCGGTCCAGGAGCGTTAAGAGCTACTCTCCCTAACCACCGCGTGAGTGGCGGCACAAGGTCGGTAAAATGGACCCCTTGATATTTTGTCCAGAGATAACCTATGGTATGCTATGAATCGTAATATAAGTGTTAGGTTCTAGAGTTTTTACATTTTTGAGAAAATTACGAAAAACCGTCGACAACCCGTGAGGCCGAAAAATCACAGAAATGAGGTCAAATTTCACGATCAGATAGTCGAACTCGCGTGAAGGCGCATAGCAAATTATGGTTTTCCTTAGTTTATAATTTTATTTAGGAGGTATTGCTAAGCTGCTTTGATGATGTTTTAGACTTACAATTGTAATTCCGAATTCCTGGAGAGCAAGCGAAGAGAACCGAAATTTCTAGACTTTGAAAATCAAAAATTCCATACCGTTTTCAAACATCTCAAAACATACTCGGTATTATGTAGAATTCTTTCAAAATTCAATTCTAGCAAGTAAAACAGCTGTTTTTGAACGTGATATAATTTTTTTCTTGGCAAAAGTTATTTCTGAGGCGAGCGGTCCCATGCAAGTTGACCCAATCTGACCTTTCGAAGAGATTTTGTTTAACCACGAAATGTAAACAATTCGACTAGCCTTAGCTCGCTTTCTGAGCAAACCATTGAAAAACCCTGCCATTTCTCATTAAAACTACCCAGTAAACCTGAGATAATACTTCGATGACAGCTTACCTTCCAAATGGGTGTTTGAAGGCAAATAACTTTGATGTTCTTCGCTAACTTTCCTGTCTTGCTGCCGTGCTCAGCCACCAGCCTTTTCACACGGCTACGGCATTTTCTAAGTGTCACCTTTCTCTAGCTTGTGCAATATTTTTGAGGGACCTGGATCCATGTCTTGCATACAAAGCATCCACTGGCTCTGGGTATCTATTGAGTTTTGTATTGAATATTTCTAATGAAAAGAGGCAAGAAGTAAAGGAACGAATTGAACTGAAAAATAGACCCAGATCGATGTCACGCAATCTTTACATCTAAGTGATCGCGTGCCGCAAATACATCCCCATTCCGCGTGGATATTTGTGTCTTGCTCTTGCTCATTTCTTCATTTTCTTCCTTACTAGCATACAATGTTTTCGTTTTGGTTTTCTGTAACTTTTTTTATTTGTAATCACAAGCCTATTTCGAAGGAGAGTTCTTTGTATGCAATACTTTGAATCAGTGTTTTTATACACGCGCAACACATTTACTTTTCCCATTTTCTAGTGACTGTGCAACAAACTAGAAATCCTATCTAGTTTTAACTCCAAAAGTCGAATGCCTGGGCAATTCCATTGCTAATGATTTCCTAAAGCTAGATAAAAGGGAATAGTAATATATATATATATATATATATATATCTGAAAAAGGGCTAGTTACTGGCCGCAAAGCGAGTTTTTGTAATTTGTATTAATTGTATTTACCAATTTGCCCATGCAGGTGAACAGGCAAATAGGTCCCCTTCGTGGCGCATCTAACTTTTTAGGAATTATGCTCAACAAGATACCTTTTGATGCAGAAGTAGACGCACGCTTTTATATGATTCTCGAAAACTATCCCGTTGGAAACTGAAAATGATTTGCTTTTGGGTTCGCACAAGACATGTTTCTTTTCGTACGAGCAAAGAGCACGTAAAACTGTTTTGAGAGTTGCCATCGAGAGAGATCTAAGTTTAAAACAGATAATTACCAAACGCAAATAGATTTGTGGCAAACGGTTTGTTTACTTCTAAAAAAGTTCTAAATATAGAATTCTCACGGCGTTCGAGCTGTGATCTTTTAAAATCGAACTTTTCGATCGCTCGCCCGATAAGCGAAGGTAGCACGTGCGAGGCTCCTAACTTTTTCTTAAATTCAGCAAACCTTATTACGCGGACAAACTCCACTGGATCAAAATCTTTACAACTTTACAAAGATATGTGCGGGAAAATGAGTTTAGGTCTTTTGAAGTGTATTATGTAACTTTGAGCGCTCACTTTGTCCAAAAAACAAAACAAAAAAAACATTTTGAAATCAAACATTATTTACAATTCGGCATCCCGAGTAATTAGGACGCATGTGTTTACTTGTGCCGAAATTGAGTCATTTGCTCTGCGTCATCGGTTGAAAAATTGGAAAATGGAGAGAAATTGCTCGTTTCAGCGGCTAGTTGGTGGCCAATGCGGTCAAGACCCTCGAACCACTAAAGTCCAAGATTTAGTTCCCTTGCTAACTTGTAACAAAGATATATCACGCCACAAAAGCTCCCTAGGGCTGATGACCGGCAGCGGTGTAGACACTGAAGTGGAACTGATTCTAGCAAGGTCTTCAATTTTCAGTTTCCCTTCCAATATTTCTGACATGGATATTTGTCCCGCTCATCGTTCTTCGCTGGGCATTGGGTGGCGAAGGGGTTTGGCGCGTTGCCGTATACCAGCCCAGCTGTCGAAGCACGTCCGCAAATCCCGTACTACGGATCGTGGAATCAGTAAAGACATCTCCAGATTAATCTTGCGTATTACTGGAATATTTCTTCCAGTCGGCTCTGGTAAGTGTCCATTTGAATAAAATTTATAGACTGCAGTGCTACATTGCATTTCATAAAAGCCAAGTCACATTCGAAAGAGCAATGCTGAACACTAAAATTGAATCATTATTCAATATTTATTATTGTTTTATCTTTTTTTTAAGGAATATGTAGTGAATGTAGGATAACTCTTGGAGAACATGTCAGAGCCGATTGCCAAGACCCACAACTTATTGCCGTTTCAGAGAGTATTCATGAGCTTTCTTTGGTAAGTACTAGCTGTTTTGGGAGTCTCGCACATACCATTGATTTTATATGTAACTATATACAGGATCAAAGTCTGAATTTCATTAAGTTACCATACAACTCTGATTCTGCATCGCCCTTTTTTTATCAGACCCCTAATTATACTTAGCGATGCTATTGTTATGGTTTCTAAAGATTTTCAATCATTTATGCCACGCCTTGTTTTCTATATATTAACATGGAAAAGCCTCATGAACCGTGCGCAATATAACAGTTGACGTTGCTGTTCTAGGCTGAGGAGACGACTCGTACTCGTCCTGAACACAGTACCCCAGCTACCCCAGGAGGAAGCTTCTATTTGCCACCTAGCGACGACTCGTCCTCCTCTGAGGAGATCTCCTTTGACAGCACACCAGCTACAACAAAGCGCGAACCAAAGTTCAAGACCACTGACCCACTCAATGATTATTTGCGCACTCGAGAAATCAGTCCCATTCGTTCTCGGCTACAGCGGCCTTGGGAAGAAGCAAGTAAAAGAACACGACGCTACTACGTGCGGAAGGCAGGTCAAGGTCTATCTACACTTCTACAAGACATAGCTCCAAGTGATAGTGGTTCTCTCTTCAAGGCAGTCTATTCCTCTGGTGTCATACAAAGAACCTTACAATGTAACGGAGAGGAAGCCACAAGCAGTTCAGTCGACGAAACCATGATGAGCGCACTCACTGAGTGCTACCGCGCAGCCGACAGCTGGGAGACGCGTCGACAAATCCTGTCCATTATGGCTGATAAGTTGACACTGAATCGGCTCCGACACTGGATACCCGATTTATCTCAGTATCGTTTCACTGAGGCCAGACGCCACTGCTTAGTATATGGAAAGGGGGCACCAGTGCTAACAGTTCCGACGCCAAGGATGAGAGTATCCACTGCTCAAATCGACCACTTCATAGCGTTCATCACTAGTCCCCATATTATCCAAGATTTGCCTTTTGGCGAAAAAACAATCATGTTATCGACAAAGGAGAGTATCAAGGTTCCAAACGTCATACGGATGATTATCCCAGAGCGAATAGTCATCCAGTATATGAGTTACTGCCAAGAGTCTGGGTTCACGCCACTAAGCCGCGCTACCCTTATGCGGATTTTGAGCACGTGCGCTGCGTCTGTTCGGACATCGCTTCAAGGCCTCGATTATGTTAGTTCTGCAGGTGCGGAAGCATTTGACGATCTGTGTGATGTTGTTGAAACCCTTGGAGATGTAGGACAAGGCATGGGATGGGCGAAACAGCAGGAAAATAATCTACGCGCAAGCAAGCGGTACCTTAAAAGCGACTTTAAGGTGGGTGTGACACGCGCTAGGCAGATTCCTCCACCTCGCTATGTCACTCGTCCCAGATCTTTGTCTTGTGCGTCCAATATGGCGTCTGCGATAACACACTCCGGGTTTTCCGCGTTAAAAAACACCCTCTACCACCTGCTAGCAGTTTAATCGAAATACCATTAAATAGCACCACTTCTATTGCTTTATTTCGTTCAGTTGGCGCTATTTAAATATTTGTCAGTTTTATGGTTCAACTGTCCGGCACTCAAAGGCTGATTACTACAAAGGACTAACTCAATGGGCGTGCCAATCAGTCCATAAGGAACATATGATAACAAAATGTTAGAGCGGATTTCACTTGACTGTTGTAGAACTAACCGCAAAAAAATTCCTCAACCAACCAGGAGCGGAACCCATTAAACAAAAAATCAATCAGGAGGCGAAGTATGTCTGACTTGCGTTTAGTAGTGACATGAGTAAACGTGCGTTTGGATTTAGTTCGCCATTTGATTGGCTCACTGACAACAGACCAAGCCCGTCAATCAATAGGAAAATGAAGTGAACGCAAGTTTGACAGTCAAGTGAAATCTTTTGTATTTTTCTATTTAGTTCTCTTTAAAGCAGCGCTTCTTAATCATAACTTTTTTTTAAAACGTTTGTTGCAGGTCCACGTTTCCC
>JAJGOT010000002.1:1860000-1950000 GCA_022457155.1 Cladopsammia gracilis
GTATTTTTAATCTGAAATGCAACTTTAGGCCGGCTGACTTGTCCTTTGATAATTTCCCCAAATTCTATCGCGATTGCCTAACAGTGTGGTCAACAATCAATAATAAAGTTATATCTTCTCGTGAAGATGTCCTAGAGGAAATTATATGGAACAATCAGTATTTACGTATTGAAAATAAACCCATATTCAGTATCATGCTATTAAAAAAGGGAATCGCTAAAGTCTCCGACATCTTTTCCGAAAATGGAAAACTCCGATCATGGGATCACTTTAGGAGCAAAGGACTAAATTTTAACGAATACTTGATGCTTTTTGGTCTATCAAAGGCGGTCCCACTTCCTTGGAAGAATTTACTCAACACAGCTAACGTTAATTTGAGATAACAACAAAATATAAACTTAGAATTCGCTTTACAATTAGGCGATGATGTTGTTAACCTCCCGCTTTTAACTTTTAAGAAATTATACTGGCATTTAGTCGCACAAGCACGTGTCTCTTCTAATTCAATGAATAAATATAATGCACTATTTCCCAACCACATAATCAAGTGGGACCAAATATTTTTTAATTCCCTTCAAGGTTACTCTGGACGTCCGAACTAGATGCTTTCATTTTAATCTCCTTCATCGCATAGTATATACGAATAATCTGCTGTACAAAATGAATTTCATGAATTCGAATTTGTGTTCCTTTTGCGAGGAGGCGGAAGAATCCCTCGAGCATTTATTCTTTGAATGTTAGGCCAGCCAGGACTTCTGGAAATCAGTAATCTCGTGCCTAATTGAACTTGATTTTGAAATCAATGCACTCGACAAAATTGATATCATGCCTGGATACACTATTAAGCCTGGTTTCCATATAATCGCAACGATCGCAACGATCGCAGCGATCGTTACGATCGACGATCGCTGCGATTCTTGCGACCCTTGCGATCATATGGAAACCAAAACGTTGCGATCGTTGCGATTGCGATCGCAGAGATAGAAATTTTTCTATCTCTGCGATCGCAATCGCAACGTTTCCCTGGCTCACCTTATAGCCAAATTAAAGTATATAGAATGTATTGAAAATCACATTGCTTTTAAGAATAATAGGCTTGATTGTCACAAAAAGAAGTGGCGTCCTTTTCTAAACTATTTAAGCTAAATATGCAGCTTCTCTCTTTTTCTTTTCTCCTGCAGCGTTCCAAATGGCCGAATTACCCCTCTTTACTTATTTATTTATTTATTTATTTACTTTTAAGTTTGTGTTAGTACGTCTCTGTAATTTTAACCTAGATATTGTTTGTAGGTTTTATGTGTAGTATTATTTTATCTTGTATTGTATGTAGAGCAATGTACTGTATTGTAAGTATTGAGTGTATTGTTCAATAAAAGCAATAATAATAATAAAAAAATAAAAATAAAAAAAAAACCTACATCATTTGTTTTTTGAATATTGAAAAAAATGCAATTTGGGAGTTTAGGGTTAAAGTACATTTTATTCGCCTGGACATCAACTACTGTCTAATGTCTATATAAACGGCGTGTCCGCAAGGCGGAAATTGACTGTAACCGTCCTGAAATCAGAACCAAATTTATCATATCTGGCCAATAACGCTGCCGTTGTCGATATTATCGCTGACATGTTCGTTGTTGTTGTTGTTGTTGACGTCATCGCTGTTGTTGCTGTTATGGCGCCCGCTGTTGTTATCCTCCAAGTTGTTGTTGTTGTCGTAGCTAATACTGTTGTTGACATGCTCGTTGTTTTCGTTGCCATTGTTTACATTTTCCTGTTCATTACTTTGTGCTTCTTCCCTATCCCGTTCTATTTCAAGCGGGGCCACAGGATTTAATATTCCAAAAACTCGCATATCGAGGTCTTCAGCTTGTGTGTAACTCTTCCTCAGCACTATTTCAATAAACGCTACACGAAACTGTCTCATTCTTATACAGTAAATAATTGGGTTAATAAACGAGTTCAAAATTACTACAAAGGTTGCTGTTAAGAAAGCAATGTATGTTACGTTTACTGAGGTGATGACAGATTTCGTGATAAGAATTCGAACAACAATCACCGGTGTATAAGTCACTATCAAAAGAAAAAGGACAGTTGTCGTTACTTTAAAAGCTTTTTTGTCGTTTAGAAATTTCTTTCTGGCTTCCAATGACACTTGCTGGGCAGCGATTTCCTTTTCGTGGCGACGAATCTCTCGGTAAAGGACGACTTGACAGAAGACAATGATGGCCATACACAAGAAAAAAGTAATATTGCTAACAGTTAAGTAAATGTTATTGTTTATGATCGCTAGGGGTACAGTTAAGAGGAAAGTTACAATCCACAGAAGAGCGGACGAACGGAGAATACGAGCTTTAGTAACTATGGTTAGGTACTTCAGCGAGTATTTTATGGCAATGTACCGTTCTACATTCATCATTGCCAGGTGAAAAAGTGACGCCCCAACTAATATCCTGAGAGAATCTCTCGCCAATTCGTGCAGCGTGCAATATGCGCTAGAAGCGTCTCCTTGTACAACTGACATGGTCCATGCGATGAAAAAAGGTTGTCCAATCACCCCCATTAGTCCGTCAGTTGTCGCCAAACAAGCGAGTGAAATGTTGGACAGGGTCTTTAATCGTTGTTTAGTTTTTACAGCGATCATGACCAACACGTTCAAAGCAATTGTCATAGGACAGGTGAATATGCTCATATGTGATAAACACAAACACCGCGTAAGCCGCTCTCTCACTAAGATCAAGTCTTCCTCCCAGGAAAATATCCGTTACACATTCGGAGGACGTCTCCTCGCTGTAAAAGTTCGCGCTAGAATTCATCTTTTTTGCTTGGATTTCGTGAACCGCTTTTTTCAGTTGTAAACAAGAAGCCCGCACGGTGTGTCTCTACGCTAAGTGACGATTTGAATGCCGTTTTATATCATTTGAGCTCCATTTACTTCAACAGATTGTCATTGTATGCAACTTTAATGAACAAAACGTTTCGGCATTGAAGATGTTTTCTTTTGAAAACATCAGTGGATTTTGATTACTGCAAAGGAAACGATGGAGCTTGAGATTAAAAAGCTTAACGTCGCCAAGTCTAAATTGGTTGCTTTTGTGAAAATGGAAGTTCAAAGAAAAACAATTGTAAAAAAGGATCGGCATAAAACAACCATCGATAAGTCACTATTGCAATTGAAAAATACTTCCCTCTTTATCATACTTCATCAAAGCAAATCTCATTTGAAATGTTTTAGTGGATTCTGAAAGCAGTCCCGGAAACCATAGAACTTCGAACTGTAAAGCTGAAGCGCGGCCAATCAAATTGGTTACTTTTGTCAAATCAGTTAGAAGATGAAAGAAAGGCATCAAAAAGCGTCAGCAAAAAATTGCCTGCAACAAGCCATCTAGAAATTAAAAAACACTGTTAAATCATGCAACACACACAAGAATGTTAATCAATTATCTACGTACGACTTCATTTCATCTTGTGTTTCTTGGCTTAATTTCTAAAATTTTGTCTGATATTCTGACCCACTACACCCTGGATCCAGAGGTCCGTTCTCTGAATATCATGAGTGAAATTAACCGCATATACGGTTAGAAGAAGCTCGCGAGACGGACCTCTGGTCACTCGAATATACAACCTCATTTCCATGCGAGGATCTAGTTCAGAATCTGAACTAGGTCGCTGATTGGTTACTCCTACTTGTTTCCAGACTTTACCGGGAGTTAACGATGCAACAGCAACTTCGATTGGCTGGACCAAAACAATTCGCAACGGGCGCGTGAAAAACCGGTTTCCCAAAGTGAAGCCACACAAACAACAATGGCGGACGTAGATAGAGATCGCGGCTTTTTGCGATCTTTAAGAAACGCTGTGGATTACTCTTTAGTATCCAAATTTTCAAAATATCAGAGAACTAACGCCAGTTTAGAAAGAAGCGCTGTTGAAATTTATTCAGCGCAAGGATGTCTTGAAAAGAGGTGTTGACAGGCCAGACACGACTTATTAATTCGTGTTATCGTGAAGTGTGACCTTTCGAGTTTTGTTTGAACGAGGAAAAATTTTATCTCTATTTAATTTTTATCTCTAGCACGGAGGCGTGCTTTGGAGTTGCAGGTATTCTCGCTGAACGATTTCGCTGACCACTGGTAGGTGACAGGAAGAGAAATAGGTGTACTGGATTAATTGCGTGCGGATATCAAGGATTCTTTGTTTGTTAAATCTCTCGCCTTTGAAAACGGTTGTATCCAGAAAGTTTACTTCTTTGTCTGAGATTAATGTTTGTTTGCAAGGACAATAAAAGCTTCTATCTCCTTTTTCTCGACACTCTACAGTGAAAAAATCTCATCGATGTATCTTTTCCACTGGAATGGATTTGATTTTTTTTTTTGATTTTTTTTAAACATGTCAGCTGTTAGATTTAATGTAAACAAACAGACACGCCTTGGTCCCCAAGGTTTAAAACCGGTTTGGTGAGATATCCGATCCACAAATCGCATGGAAATGAGGTTGTGTACTCGAGTGCCCAGAGGTTTTTATTTTTTCTCGGCGCGTTGCGCCTCGTTGTCGCGGCTTCGCCGCTCAAACTCGCCGTTTTCACTAAAAAATAAAAACCTCTGGCACCCAGGGTAGACCCACTAGGAAAACTGAAGAGAATCGCCACAATCTAAGGCAGACAATAGAACAAGGCAAAGGAGATCTTTCAACTGACCTCCAAAAAGACAAACCAGATGCACGCAAGAAAAAATATCAGAAACATTTTCAAAGACAAGCTTCAGCGTTAGTTCCTGATCAAAAATATATTTCACAAAACGAATTAAAGAATTCTGAAGATTACCTGCACTAACGGAGTTAAGTCTCAAAACTATTTAAAATATGCAAACGATTACCATAACTAATAGATTGCATGTGTATTTTGTTATTAGGAAATGCTATTTCAAAGTGCACGAAATATTTTCAAATAAAAACTTAACAGAATTTAGTGTTTTTAATTTTTTTTAAATCAACTTATTTATCCGACACTTTATCTTAACATGGGTCACACGATTTAACCCGTCTCATATCAGTATATTTTATTAAAGAAAGCCTAGAATACTCAACGAAAACCGCCACAAAATAAGTCGTTGAAACTCCCCTAAAACAGTCGGTTGAAGACAAAGGATCAAAATCTCTTTGCTGGGTTCTCAAGACTACCAGGAAAGAATTATTCGGCATTTTGAACAATTCCAAAAGAAATGGTCAAATCTTAAGACAGGATATGTCTCGCTATAAATTTTAAATTACGCAAATGCTGAACAATGATCGCAAAAGTGAAGTCTGTTTTCAAGTGTTGCTTCGCATGTGACTTCCACATTTGCCGATTTATCTCAAGATCAAAAGTTTTTTACCTACACAATCATAAATTATCCAAGATTGTCAAACATTTTCCTTTTAAATTAGCTACTGATTATAAGCTGTTGGGCTAAAATAGGTTGGAATCGCAAGCTATTAAACATTTTTTTTGGCTATTAAATAGTTACTCAAATGGCGAAATAATTATTTTGCTGTATGATTGCATTTTGCAAACATGTGTTCAATGAAAACAGCACCTAAAAATAAAATTCAAGAATTTAATTCTGTGAACAACTGAAAGACAAACAATACCGTATAGGAAAGTACTACGGCTTTCAATTGTCACCCAGGCTACAGTAAACTGATTTTTACATCAATAGAAAACACTGAAAGTGTACTGTTAAAAAAATGAAAATAGTGAAATAATATTTTTGACAGTTATTTGTTAACTGAAATGCTAATTCAGCGGGAAATACACAACAATAAATAAACGGGATTAGTTTTTGACAGAAGCAGAAGTTAAATTTAAGTCCAATTAATTATTTGGTTGATTATCGTCCCAAAACTAGGACTGGAAAATTTCATCAGTTTTATCAAGTTCACTGCTCAGTTTCCCTGTTTAGTAAGCCAGAAAACAAAACGCATTCAGCAAAACCACATTGGGTCCTGACTTCGGTCAAATAGAAAGACAATTAAATTGATTTATAGGAACAGTTTGGACTTTCCAGAAGTCTTCTCCAATATAGCTCGTGGGTCGCCATGAGACGAAGCGTTCCCACTCAAATAAAAGCAGCAGAATACAACTTCGGTCACAGATGGCTGTTACCCGGCAAATGATTAAATTGAGAAAATGGCGCATTAGATCTGTTTATTCCATCCTAATTTTCCGTTTTCTGTTACGTTGATTTCAGGGCGATTGTTAGGTTGGTCGGTCCGACGGAAACAAATTCTGAAATAAAAAAATAACATTTATTTGGCACGAAAAAACGCATGGATACTTGTCCTTAAATTCTTGGCAATGGAGGAACCTGACTATAATGGGTAAAGTTCAGGTTGTTAAGGCCTTCGCCTTACCCAAATTTATGTACCGCGCTTCCCTAATTTGTCTCGATAAATCCATAATTAAAATAGCCAATTCCATAATGTTTAATTTCCTCTGGAAGGGAAAGGATAAAATCAAGCGGTTAGCTCTCATCAGTGATTATAAAGAAGGCGGTCTCCGCATGCCTCATATTGAATCTGCCATTACGACTCCGCGTATCACCTGCATCAAAAAATTCTCTGAAGAATATTTCAGCCCTTGGAAACATATCTTGTCACTTTATCTGAAAGACTACGGTGGCATTGTTATTCTGAAATGCAACTTTAGGCCGGCTGACTTGTCCTTTGATAATCTTCCCAAATTCTATCGCGATTGCCTAACAGCGTGGTCAACAATCAATAATAAAGTTATATCTTCTCGTGAAGATGTCCTAGAGGAAGTTATATGGAACAATCAGTATTTACGTATTGAAAATAAACCCATATTCAGTATCATGCTATTGAAAAAGGGAATCGCTAAACGCCTAAAGTCTCCGACATCTTTTCCGACAATGGAAAACTCCGATCATGGGATCACTTTAGGAGCAATGGACTAAATTTTAACGAATACTTGATGCTTTTTGGTCTATCAAAGGCGCTCCCACTTCCTTGGAAGAATTTACTCAACACAGCTAACGTTAATTTGAGACAACAACAAAATAGAAACTTAGAATTCCCTCTACAATTAGGCGATGATGTTGTTAACCTCCCGCTTTTAACTTCTAAGAAATTATACTGGCATTTAGTCGCACAAGCACGTGTCTCTTCTAATTCAATGAATAAATATAATGCACTATTTCCCAACCACATAATCAAGTGGGACCAAATATTTTTTAATTCCCTTCAAGGTTACTCTGGACGTCCGAATTAGATGCTTTCATTTTAATCTCCTTCATCGCATAGTATATACGAATAATCTGCTGTACACAATGAATTTCATGAATTCGAATTTGTGTTCCTTTTGCGAGGAGGCGGAAGAATCCCTCGACCATTTATTCTTTGAATGTTAGGCCAGCCAGGACTTCTGGAAATCAGTAATCTCGTGCCTAAATGAACTTGATTTTGACATCAATGCACTTGACAACATTGATATCATGCTTGGATACATAGCTATTAAGCCTGGTTTCCATATAATCGCAACGATCGCAACGATCGCAGCGATCGTTACGATCGACGATCGCTGCGATTCTTGCGACCCTTGCGATCATATGGAAACCAAAACGTTGCGATCGTTGCGATTGCGATCGCAGAGATAGAAATTTTTCTATCTCTGCGATCGCAACCGCAACGATCGCAACGTTTCCCTGGCTCACCTTATAGCCAAATTAACGTATATAGAATGTATTGAAAATCACATTGCTTTTAAGAATAATAGGCTTGATTGTCACAAAAAGAAGTGGCGCCCTTTTCTAAACTATTTAAGCTAAATATGCAGCTTCTCTCTTTTTCTTTTCTCCTGCAGCGTTCCAAATGGCCGAATTACCACTCTTTATTTATTTATTTATTTATTTATTTATTTATTTATTTATTTACTTTTAAGTTTGTGATAGTAAGTCTCTGTAATTTTAACGTAGATATTGTTTGTAGGTTTTATGTGTAGTATTATTTTATCTTGTATTGTATGTAGAGCAATGTACTGTATTGTAAGTATTGAGTGTATTGTTCAATAAAAGCAATAATAATAATAAAAAAATAAAAATAAAAAAAAAACTACATCATTTTTTTTTTTGAATATTGAAAAAAATGCAATTTGAGAGTTTAGGGTTAAAGTACATTTTATTTGCCTGGACATCAACTACCGTCTACTGTCTATATAAGCGGCGTGTCCGCAAGGCGGATATTGACTGTAACCGTCCTGAAATCAGAACCAAATTTATCATATCTGGCCAATAACGCTGCCGTTGTCGATATTATCGCTGACATGTTCGTTGTTGTTGTTGTTGTTGTTGACGTCATCACTGTTGTTGCTGTTATGGCGCCTGCTGTTGTTATCCTCCAAGTTGTTGTTGTCGTAGCTAATACTGTTGTTGACATGCTCGTTGTTTTCGTTGCCATTGTTTGCATTTTCCTGTTCATTATTTTGTGCTTCTTCCATATCCCGTTCTATTTCAAGCGGGGCCACAGGATTTAATATTCCAAAAACTCGCATATCGAGGTCTTCAGCTTGTGTGTAACTCTTCCTCAGCACTATTTCAATAAACGCTACACGAAACTGTCTCATTCTTATACAGTAAATAATTGGGTTAATAAACGAGTTCAAAATTACTACAAAGGTTGCTGTTAAGAAAGCAATGTATGTTACGTTTACTGAGGTGATGACAGATTTCGTGATAAGAATTCGAACAACAATCACCGGTGTATAAGTCACTATCAAAAGAAAAAGGACAGTTGTCGTTACTTTAAAAGCTTTTTTGTCGTTTAGAAATTTCTTTCTGGCTTCCAATGACACTTGCTGGGCAGCGATTTCCTTTTCGTGGCGACGAATCTCTCGGTAAAGGACGACTTGACAGAAGACAATGATGGCCATACACAAGAAAAAAGTAATATTGCTAACAGTTAAGTAAATGTTATTGTTTATGATCGCTAGGGGTACAGTTAAGAGGAAAGTTACAATCCACAGAAGAGCGGACGAACGGAGAATACGAGCCTTAGTAACTATGGTTAGGTACTTCAGCGAGTATTTTATGGCAATGTACCGTTCTACATTCATCATTGCCAGGTGAAAAAGTGACGCCCCAACTAATATCCTGAGAGAATCTCTCGCCAATTTGTGCAGCGTGCAATATGCGCTAGAAGCCTCTCCTTGTACAACTGACATGGTCCACGCGATAAACAAAGGTTGTCCAATCACCCCCATTAGACCGTCAGTTGTCGCCAAACAAGCGAGTGAAATGTTGGACAGGGTCTTTAATCGTTGTTTAGTTTTTACAGCGATCATGACCAACACGTTCAAAGCAATTGTCATAGGACAGGTGAATATGCTCACGGCTGTGATAAACACAAAAACCGCGTAAGCCGCTCTCTCACTAAGATCAAGTCTTCCTCCCAGGAAAATGTCCGTTACACATTCGGAGGACGTCTCCTCGCTGTAAAAGTTCGCGCTAGAATTCATCTTTTTTGCTTGGATCTCGTGAACCGCTTTTTTCAGTTGTAAACAAGAAGCCCGCACGGTGTGTCTCTACGCTAAGTGACGATTTGAATGCCGTTTTATATCATTTGAGCTCCATTTACTTCAACAGATTGTCATTGTATGCAACTTTAATGAACAAAACGTTTCGGCATTGAAGATGTTTTCTTTTGAAAACATCAGTGGATTTTGATTACTACAAAGGAAACGATGGAGCTTGAGATTAAAAAGCTTAACGTCGCCAAGTCTAAATTGGTTGCTTTTGTGAAAATGGAAGTTCAAAGAAAAACAATTGTAAAAAAGAATCGGCATAAAACAACCATCGATAAGTCACTATTGCAATTGAAAAATACTTCCCTCTTTATCATACTTCATCAAAGCAAATCTCATTTGAAATATTTTAGTGGATTCTGAAAGCAGTCCCGGAAATCATAGAACTTCGAACTGTAAAGCTGAAGCGCGGCCAATCAAATTGGTTACTTTTGTCAAATCAGTTAGAAGATCAAAGAAAGGCATCAAAAAGCGTCAGCAAAAAATTGCCTGCAACAAGCCATCTAGAAATTAAAAAACACTGTTAAATCATGCAACACACACAAGAATGTTAATCAATTATCTACGTACGACTTCATCTCATCTTGTGTTTCTTGGCTTAATTTCTAAAATTTTGTCTGATATTCTGACCCACTAGGAAAACTGAAGAGAATCGCCACAATCTAAGGCAGACAATAGAACAAGGCAAAGGAGATCTTTCAACTGACCTCCCAAAAGACAAACCAGATGCACGCAAGAAAAAATATCAGAAACATTTTCAAAGACAAGCTTCAGCGTTAGTTCCTGATCAAAAATATATTTCACAAAACGAATTAAAGAATTCTGAAGATTACCTGCACTAACGGAGTTAAGTCTCAAAACTATTTAAAATATGCAAACGATTACCATAACTAATAGATTGCATGTGTATTTTGTTATTAGGAAATGCTATTTCAAAGTGCACGAAATATTTTCAAATAAAAACTTAACAGAATTTAGTGTTTTTAATTTTTTTTAAATCAACTTATTTATCCGACACTTTATCTTAACATGGGTCACACGATTTAACCCGTCTCATATCAGTATATTTTATTAATGAAAGCCTAGAATACTCAACGAAAACCGCCACAAAATAAGTCGTTGAAACTCCCCTAAAACAGTCGGTTGAAGACAAAGGATCAAAATCTCTTTGCTGGGTTCTCAAAAGACTACCAAGAAAGAATTATTCGGCATTTTGAACAATTTCAAAAGAAATGCTCAAATCTTAAGACAGCATATGTTTCACTATAAATTTCTGCAAACCGATCAAAAAAATTAAACTGAGTTGAGAATATTTTTCTTATCGCTTCTTTAAAACAAAATTATTTTCAAGGCAAAGAGAATGTAAATGCGACAATCAGAGTTAAACTGAAGGTTCGGTTCTAATGGATTACAGGCAGATGACGAAGAATGCCCGGAAATATGAATTGAAACAAAGCAATTATGGTCAAATATTAAAAGAAGTTTGCGTTTGCTACAACATTACAGCAAAGAATGAAAATTTAACTAATTAGAAAAATAAACTCAATCAGCAATATTTCAATTACTGCGAACGGAGTTATTTTCATATTAAATAAAACGTAAATAGAATAAATAAAGTTTAAAATTCGATTGCATGTACCTCGAGATCACAAGTTGTTTTTATCTACATAATCACTATCATTGATCACTAATAGTCAAATTCAACTGCCTTTGCTACAAAGTTTCAGCAACCGATTGGAAATCAACTGATTCGAAGAATAAACTGAGTCAACAATATTTTAATAACTGTTTTCGTAAACGAAATTAAGTTCGTATTAATAAAAACACGATAAACAGAATTAACAAATGAAACGGTTGTTAAAAAGCCCGTTGTATGATCTAATTGATTACGCAAATGCTGAACAATGGTCGCAAAAGTGAAGTCTGTTTTCAAGTGTTGCTTCGCATTGACTTCCACATTTGATGTATCTCAAGATCAAAAGTTTTTTACCTACACAATCATAAATTATCCAAGATTGTCAAACATTTTCCTTTTAAATTAGCTACTGATTATAAGCTGTTGGGCTAAAATAGGTTGGAATCGCAAGCTATTAAACATTTTTTTTGGCTATTAAATAGTTACTCAAATGGCGAAATAATTATTTTGCTGTATGATTGCATTTTGCAAACATGTGTTCAATGAAAACAGCACCTAAAAATAAAATTCAAGAATTTAATTCTGTGAGCTACTGAAAGACAAACAATACCGTATAGGAAAGTACTACGGCTTTCAATTGTCACCCAGGCTACAGTAAACTAATTTTTACATCAATAGAAAACACTGAAAGTATACTGTTAAAAAAATGAAAATAGTGAAATAATATTTTTGACAGTTATTTGATATCTGAAATGCTAATTCAGCGGGAAATACGCAACAATAAATAAACGGGATTAGTTTTTGACAGAAGCAGAAGTTAAATTTAAATCCAATTAATTATTTGGTTGATTATCGTCCCAAAACTAAGACTGGAAAATTTCATCAGCTTTATCAAGTTTACTGTTCAGTTTCCCTGTTTATTAAGTCAGAAAATAAAACGCATTCAGCAAAACTGCATTAGGTGCTGACTTCGGTCAAATAGAAAGACAATTAAATTGATTTATAGGAACAGTTTGGACTTTCCAGAAGTCTTCTCCAATATAGCTCGTGGGTCGCCATGAGACGAAGCGTTCCCACTCATAAAAGCAGAATACAACTTCGGTCACAGATGGCTGTTACCCGGCAAATGATTAAATTGAGAAAATAACGCATTAGATCTGTTTATTCCATCCTAATTTTCCGTTTTCCGTTACGTTGATTTTAGGGCGATTGTTAGGTTGGTCGGTCCGACGGAAAAAATTCTGAAATAAAAAAATAACATTTATTGGCACGAAAAAAGGCATGGATATTTGTCCGGGGACAATATCAATTCCGAAGCTAACAGTTCACTCCTGGAAAACTGCAAGACTCAAGACAATGTCCAAAGACAAATATCTGTGCGTAATGGCGTGTTCACGGCTCTCTGTCGTTTCGCCAACTGTTTCAAATGTGAATTTACTTGTTGAGTTTCCCCAGATTAAAACAGAATGACAAAGTGTGGAAGATGCAAAGGGGAGTGTACGATACAACTTTTACCTCGGTAATTCGAATATCAACAGCCACGGCACGCTTAAACGAAATGTTGTTTTCTTCGTGTAATCGATTTTACCTACAATCGGCGAAATGTTGTTTTCTTCGTGTAATCGAGTTTATCTACAATCGGCGACAAAAAGGGGTATGTTTTGGGAAAATAACAAACCCGAACCCTCCACCCCCTGCCCCCAACCAAAGTTGCGTTTAATGTTGCCCACAGACTACCTGATAAACGGTACAACATTGAACAAGGAGTGTGGGGGGGGGGGGGGGGGGTGGGGGGGGGGAGATCACTTTTTTGAGATAACCTTATGGTATAGGTTGAAGAAAAGGTAGGAAAAGTCCTTTTGGGCGAAGTGTCTCAACTAATGCTGACGCTGATTGTATGTGAAATTTACCTCCTTGACACTTCCTAGAAATAAATAGTGCCATTATTACACGTCATCCTTAAATTTGAATTTGGATTAAAGATGGATTGGTTTTCCCAGGTAAATCAACGAATGTCGAGTTTTGACAGCAAGTTTCCAGCTGCACGCTCTGCACCCTCTCAATTGCTTTGTACAATTTAGGTTTCAATTATTCAAATCAAAGGCTCCTGTGAGCCAACCCGTGAATAAGGGACTGTGTAATAATTAAGGGGGGGTCATACAAAATTTCTGACTGATCAGGGGGGGGGGGGGGGGCAATAACTAAATTCACTCCTTTAGAAGGGGGGTACTACCTAATATTTTCCTACTTGAAGCCCGTTTTCCAACCCCCCTCCCCCATCCCCTCCTGATAATTATTGCACAGTACCTAATTAATGTTCTATACATCGCTGGGTGATATTTGAGCGACCCTTCCTTATGAAAAGGTGTCAAAACTGACAAGTTTTTGGGACTTTGGTGAATATGGTTGCATAAGATATGCCCGATAGGAACTTGACTGTAGTTGTATTCTTAATTGTCACAAATTCTTTCTATATTTTTAATACAATATTCTAAGAATTGTGTTACATGCACGAGAAATGTTTCTAATTCTATCTATATTGAAGAAAAATAATTAATTAATGATTAGCTGTAATATCTGATAATTTAAATGCTCAGGCGGGCTGTCACTAGGATTTCAAGTTGCTGGGTATATGCAATTAGTAGGCGGGGAATTCAACAGCTAGGAAGTTCTTTTGGTTTTATTTTTCTTTTTTTTTCCTACGAAAGTAGCCGGGGGAAATCCCCGACCCCCGGCCCTTAATGACAGCCCTGAATGCTTCTTTTAAAATTGTGCCATAACAAAAGTTCTCTCAAAAAAGTTGCTTTGTTGTTGCATTGATCTTCAATCAGAAACTTTTGCCATTGGATGATTTAAAAAATAAGTATCAGGGCTGTGCTTTAGCAGTGCCCAGGGGCCTCAGGCTCCTTAGTTTTATCTTCGGGCGACTAGAAAAACTTACTTTTGCATAAAGCTTAAGTGCCTGGCTCCCCAGATTTCATAGTTGGGAGCCTTTGGGCTCCCTGTGATTCTTCTAAGAGCACAGCCTTGAGTATCTTTAATTTGCATAAAATAGAAAGTTTTCTAGTTTTCTTGTTTCTCTTCAGCAATGATTTACTACGGTACATGTATGTCTTGTGTGTATTCACATGCAGGTATTTTCTTTGAGTCCCTCATTGTTAATTTGAATCATACTGTATTTACTACAGTGTGTCTTGTGTGTATCCACATGCAGGTATTTTCTTTCAGTTCCAGTGTTAATTTGAATCCTTCTGTATTTACTACAGTGTGTCTGTGCACAGAGGCACTCGTTGCTGTGATTACAGAGTTCATGAATGCTTCACTAGTACAGTGTACATGTAGGTCTGATATACATGTAGTTGATGGTGCTCCAATAGATATCAGTTACTATTTTGGTAGTGGTGGTAGATTTTTGCATTCTTCATGGTGCATGTATGTTTGGAATTTTGCACTGGTCTGTAATATATCTCAGATTAATTCCACGAACTTTTAGTGATGACTTGTGTCCCGTCAATTACCACTTGAGCCTTTCAACATAATTTGCATCATTGAGGGTGTTGTTAACAAGTGCTGTCTGCTACTTGTATAATTATTGTGGTTGGTACTGTAGTGTTCATCCTTCCATGCTTTGTAGACCATAGTATAAAATGTTTTACCTGCAATACACATTAAAAGTATCAGGTTAGAGTTTAAATAACAAAGTGCAATATTTTATGCATTCAAAATGCTTAGCACTGTATTGTTGCCTCCCCGACCCTACCCTCCCCCTAAAAAGTCAGAAACTTACCTTAACTTTGCATACAGGTTGGATAACTTCCCTCTTATGGAGGGTTTAAGGAAGGGAATGTCAGTTAAACATTCCATCCTCAGCCCAAGGAAATATGAAAGCTACAGTAAGTATCCTTGTATTATGCAAATTCCAGCCAAGTTAACTTTAAGTTTCAATGCAGTCCAAGAAGTTGGGAACATCTAAAGCACAAATAATTCAAAACATTATTGCCTGTGCAAAACATACTTTCCGATTTTCTCTGAGATTTAAAAAGTTGCCCATTATGCTTTAAGATTGTTTCCTTATTCAGTTATAGTTTGCTATATCACATGATGCATCACTGTAGGCAGTATAGGCAAAGTTAAAATCAATGCATTCATACAGCTTTCAGGGAAACAAAGATAGGCTTATGATCACTGTAGTATGACTCCAGGGTACCTGCAGATTGTACAAGTTGTGGTACATTGGTATAAATATGATCTATTTGTGTACGGTAGTCAGTAGTATACTGGTTAATCAACTGTGTGTATCCTCTGTCTGTTACTAGTGATTTTTTGATAGCCTTTTGTTCTGTAGTCTCCTGGATTAGATTAATATTGAAATCCCCAAGCAGTACAGTGGGCATTGTAGGCTCTGTCAAAACTGAGTTATGAAGATGAGTAAGGGCTCCAATTAACTGTGAAATTGTAACAGTTTTTGAGCGGTAGATACCAACAACATGAATATTTGGAATTGGGTGGCTTAGAACCATGACAGTAATTTCTACATCATTAAAGTTGAACCTGTATGGAATTTCAGTACAGTTCAAATCATTCTTAATGTACACAGCAGTTCCATAACACGTTCTTATGTTTGACTGATTGAAGTCATTTCTGTAAAGAGTAAATCCACTCAGCTGATACATATCTTCTCTATCTGACAAGCAAAGCTTTGTTTCAACAAAAATGTTGACATCAGCTTTTTGAATGTTGTAATCACTTCGCACATCATCTATGTGTAGGTGGAGAGATCGAACATTCTGAAACAATATTGTCTTTGTTTGGGGTGAATCCATAGTATGTAATACTGCTAAAGGGATGAGGCTTGCTTCTGTTCTCAGTCTACTCATTTCATTTTTCTCTTTCTCACTAACTGTTATTTTGTTTTCATTCAAATTGAGAATATGCAGTGCAGAACTGTTTCTTACTCGGCTTAAGCCAACATAATGCATGTGCTCTCTTTTGGATTCTGGAAAATCAACAACTACTTCATCTAATGTGTCACCTTGACAACGGTGAATAGTTTTGGCAGCACCAGGTCTAAGTGGAAATTGTCTCCGAAGTATTTGCACTTGACTTTTTTTACTGTTTGTGAATTGTTTTGTTACTTCTAAAATTGGTGTCCAGCTCTTATTTATGTTTGTCCTGTACAAATGTGCATATTCTCTGCGCTGGTTTCTGCCTATGTCAGTTTGTGGAAATGACATCCAAATAATACTTGGTCTGGTGGAATTTTCAACTCTGTAGTCTATTTTCTCTATCACACATTCTGTACCATTAGTGAGTCCATCAGACACATCAATATTAGTTGTCACGTCATATTTTCCATTAGTTGCGACTGACAATACTAAATATAAACCCATCGTCTTTGTTGGATCATCTGGTATGTTACTTTTGATTTGTTTCTTCAGATCATCAGAAATATCCCCAACTATAATGTCAACAGCCTTGATCTGAGTTTTATGAGTTTTAGAGAGGTTATAAAGGGCATTGTTATGAGCATTTACTGATTCATTTGTAGGACATATATGTGAAATGCTTATAGGATAATTGTCTTCTTAAGGCCTTACATTCATTAGTCTTTCATTCAAAATGGCAATATCATCTTTAGAATGCTTTCCCTCTCTCAAGCGATTGAGTAGTTCAGCAAATTGCTTGTCATCTTTTTGTCTCATTATTTCTGTCAGTTCAAAGATGGTGAAGTACTCATTCCAAATGTTGGTTGCTAAAGCACTATAGTCCCTTTGAGAATTTTCAAAGATCCACTTATCAAAAACTGGCTTTAACTGGAAAAGATCTCCAACAGTTATCAAACTTATTCCACCAAATAGCTCCTTAGTTCCCATTATTTGTTGTAATCTTAAATTCAGAAAGTTGAACATGCCACTTCCAACCAAGGAGATCTCATCAATAAATATTACTTTTAGTTTCTTCAGTTGCGTCCTAATGGTATTTAGTCTGTCAGGTTGTAGTGCACAGTACTGAAAACCTCTATTGACTGGTAACTTGAATGCCGTGTGTAATGTATTGGCTCTTATGTGGAAAGCGGCTTTGCCAGTCAGGGCTGTTTTCAGAACTTTCACATCATCTGGATTTTCACCTGCGATAGTATTCAGATATCTGATGAGTGCTTCATATAATGCATTAATGACAGTACTTTTGCCAACTCCAGCACCTCCACTTAAGAACAATCTGAGAGGCTCATCTTTAGTTTTTATTGAATGTAAGACATGATAAAAAAACTGTCGTTGTTTTTCATTCAAAGAGCGGACAAGTGTATGATAATCGTCATCAGAGATGCGCTTTACAATAAGTTCGTCTTGATCATTACTTCTAGGGAAAATACCAATATCATCAAGCAAATCATACTGACTATGCTGCTTGTTTTTGCCAGGGTCAAAGCAACCAAATAATTCACTAGGTTTGTCTTTAACAGCACAGTCCTGCTTATTGATATGTTCTGCATTTGGAGCAACATTGTCAAAGCTGTCACATTCAGCATTACTCATATCTTCCATTGCCGTATCTAGTATTTCTGAATGGTATTCATACTGGTGCCGGTTGCAGAGAATGTCATCCTTAACTTGTTCAAATCGCTCTTGGTAAGTTTGACAGTCTTTAATCAAATCAGTGGTTTCCTTTCGCCATGGTACATAAAGCATAAGTTGTTCTCTACAATGGTTTTCTGGGTCCTTATCTTTATGGTACCTGATAGATCGGATGATTTTAGGCTTCTTTCGTTTTACTAGTTTCATATTTCCTTTAAGTTTGAATTCAGTTGATTCACACTCAGCCTCAGTCACATTAATACTATTAGGGTCATCATCAGTATTGTCATCAAAATTAGTTTCTGGCATGAAGTCATGAAGACCTCTCAGTGATGGCTGATTGCTGCTACCATCAGCACCTTCATCTTTAACACAGTTGAACCATGCAACAAAGTCAGCCAAGCACAACTTTTCTAATTGTTTTGGTCTCCTTTGATAGCGTTTAATGATGTTGTCTGATTCTATGTCAGGTGAATTGTCAGGCAGCTCCATGAGCTTATCTAATTTCTTTAATAAAAATGTCCTTTCATCCGGAGGGGATGTACTGATAAACTGAAAAGTACGGGAAGATCTTCGCATTGGCATTTGTAATACAAGATACACAGCTTCTTGAGCACTGATTTCAACTGCATTTAAAAATTTGTTTCCAATGTGCCTAACTCTATTTGTAATATCTTTATTACCTGATTTAGCTTCTTCAGATGCTTTTTCTAGAAGTCTGCTCATACCTCTCTGGCCTTTTGTAATATAAGACAGTATGTATGTAGCACATGCATAAGGATCTAGTACATATTGCATGTCCATGTTTGCTTGCCAGGCTTTGAGTAAATCAGTGTTATAACTGATAATCCTTATTTCTGATGGTGTCCTTTTCAAAAGTAATGTGTCACGCTTTAAGGTGTGTCTTATAGCTAAGATGTAACTTTCTTCATTTAATTGTAATTTCTTGAGAAAATCTTCAACTGACATCTTCACCATATTTCATATGGTCAAGAAGGTCTTTTATTTTTTCAGCATTTTCTTTTATCTTTTTCTCGTTCGCTTTATCAAAGCTCAAGTTCTCAAGAGGCGTTAAAATCATTGTTCTTGGCATTGGTGGCAATGGAAAGTTAAATCTACATATCTTATGCCCTGCCTTCTTACAAGTTTTGGCATGCCTGTGCATTTGTAAGTTTACAAGATCCTCCATTTCACTTGAGTTGTCTGGCTTGAGGCAAGTGATATACTTATTAACAAAGCTCACAATTTCTTCATTAGAACTTTTGTCATATTGTGGGGCTTCTTTCACCCAAAACAAACCATGAATATGTGGGCTTCCTCTTTGTTGAAATTCAACTCTGTAAAAATAATCATCTATTTCTCCTATTGGCATTACACTGCTCTTTAAGACATCACGAATAAATAACTGGACCATATGCTCAAAGTTTCTTGCACAAGTAACAGGATCTTTTTGTATAAGATCTGATTTTTGTTCCCAAGTCATTTGCTTAATTTCATTATCAGTGTACTCTTTTTTCTCTGCAATTCTACCCAAAGTTTTAAGAAGATGAGTCCATCTTGTTTCAGCTGCTGAGAAAGAGCAAAACCATGTAGGGTTGCCTAGTTGACGAATCATAGCAAACAAGTCTTTTTTGCACTTTTCAAAATAAGGTGGCGAGCCTCTAAGATTTCTTAAAACTCTGAAACCTTCATCAAGATGTATAAGCTTATTAAGATAATCCTCCGACTTCAAGTCGCCAGCAGTGTATCTTTTCCCCTTTGTCTTACACTTTCTGAGAGAAATTGAAGCACTATCTTGAATTTGCTTGATTTGCAGTTTTTTTAGCTTATAAAAGATGTTAGGGACAGACTTTGCAGCTCTTCTATCCTGACATCTTAATTCCCACTTAACAACTGTACTGTATGATACAGGGACCTTTCTTTCACTGTTGTCAGGTCTTTGTTTTCCACAGAATATTGTGGGGAATGATAGATATTCAGAATCTTTATCCATAAATATCCCTAATGGTTTGTTTCCTTCTCCCGGTGCAAAGGAAATAATTCTATCTCCATTTTCTGTTACATCTGGTTCTTGCAGTAGTGTATCTGTAACACCTGAATGGCGTTCATCAACTTCACACCAGCCATCACTTTCATCTTTTTCATTGGCTGCATTATCAACATCAGCAGAGGAAATTCTGTTTTGGCAATCCTGTGTTTTATTATTTTTAAGAATTTCACCACTTTGCAAATCAGCACTCAGTGTGTCAGGGTTTGGAATAAACTCACTCCAATCTTCATTGGCACTTGATGAACTTATCTTATCTACCCATGTATTCTGTGCTTCTACATGTATGCCTTCACTTTTGAATAAATTGCTTGTCTCTACAAGATATTTGGCTGCATCTAACACTTTCTTAGGTCTTACATTCTGAAACTGATAATGATGCTTATAGCTAAGACGTCTTTTAAGTTTTATTGGAATAGTCTGTGATTCATTGATGGGCCTTGGCAGACAGTGAACAGTTGAATTTACATCACTTGGCACATTAACAACATTTCCATGAATAGACAACTGGCCACCTCTTGGTAATTCACGAATTTGCATGAATGGGATACGAGGTGATATTAGCCGTTCTTCTAATGGTGTCAAATTTAACAACTCAGGCTTCTTAGGAAAACTCATTTTATTGGCTTTAGAACAGCTAGGCAATTTCCCGTTTTTTAGATTTGAGTCACAAGTTGTGCAAATCCATTCAGTATCATCAACACTTCTTAACCCAGTGACACAAGACTTGACAACATCTGGTGAACATGCCTTGTACTTGTTACCGTTACATTTCACTACTGACGACTTGAACCACAACTGGTCACAACAGGTACATATGTATTCTGGACCACATTTAATGTTGTTGTGAAAAACATTTATCATAGAAATTGCATTGCTTGCATTTTTCTGTGGTTGTAACTCATCATAACCAATTGTAGGGAGTGATGTATTTTGACATTGCATTTTAGCAGCTTGTGCAGTTGTATCAAGTAAATTGGTAACTGTTTTTCTAACTTTAACATTTCTATTTATTTGCATAATGTGTTCTGGATTTTCTGCTTACCGTTTTCTAAAGGCCTGTTTTCCAATTTTCCTGATGTGTTCTGGATTTTCTGCTTTTCGTTTTCTGAACGTCTGTTTTTTAATTTCCCTTATGTGTTCTGGATTTTCTGCTTTCCGTTTTCTAAAAGCCTGTTTTCCAATTTCCCTTATGTGTGCTGAATTCTCTGCTTTCCGTTTTTCAAAGGACTGTTTCTCGATTTCCCTTATGTGTTCTCGGTTTTCTTGTCGTTTTTTTCTTTTACACCGTTTTTCAATATCTCTCACATGTTGTGTGTTCTGTTCTCTTCTTTTCCTAGCAGCTGTGTTGTTTTTCTCCCTAGTTTTTACAATATTGTTACATCTACTTTGCAACAATTTTTCATTCTCTCTTTTTCTAAATTGTGCATCAGCTCTTCTCATTTTCATGTAGTTTTTCATGTAAACTCTGCGTTTTTCATTTTTATCAATTAGTTCATTTCCAACAAAACTTTGGCCACATTTTGTCTTGTTTGGCATTTCAGAACTTCTTTTTTCTACTGTAGACACATAATGAGTTTCACCTATGTGCCCAATGTAAATGTTTGTACAGGCTCTTGTAACATTCACTGGTTGAACAAGAGTAACAGGAGCAAAAGTTTCATTTGATTCAGCAATATGAATTGATAAATTGAGACAATTGGCCACTGCTTGAATGATAATTGCATCAGCCCATGTTCCCTGACATGACATATTACTTAAATATCCTTGCCAAGAGTGGTCGGTATTGCTCTCTATAAACTGTTCAGGGTTATTCAGTAAATACTGAATGCCAAGGCTACGGACATCAAAATGATTATTAGGACTACCATACAATTGATGTGATACAGCTCGAAAAAAGCAATCACCACCTCCTCCAACATCAAGTGCTATTCTATTTATTTCAGACAACCTGGTTCCCAGTAATGAAACTGAATTGGGACATGAGGCACCTTGTACTGTTAAATTAATATTAGCACTACACTGATCTGATGGCCCTGGATTTTCTTCTATGTCACCACTTAGAGAAATTATTCTACAAGATACATGATAGGTTTGCTCCTGACAGTATTTTAAATGCTTTAACATTCTGTCATCAACATACATGCAAAACAATGGTGACTTCTTGTGCTTTAATGTTCTCAGACGTACAACAGACAGGTACAAATTTTGTTTGAACAAGTACTTTTTTGAGGATAAAGCACACTTTGATCTGGCAAACCATTCACTGAAATAATAACGATTATACTCAGACAGCATAAGTTTGAGCTTACATGAACTTGGAATGCACTTCTTAAGGTATAATTTTGCAGCATCTCGAATTATTCTTGTCTTTCTAAATAGTTTGATAATTTTCCTATAAGGAATTCTGGAAGGTTCTCTGTCACGTTTCCTTCTGGGATGTAACTTAGTAACAAGTCTTGCTCTTGACAACCTACATTTTTTCATTTCATCTGCATGTAAAGCACGAGTGCTTGCTGGATTCCTACGTTTTTCATTTTTATCAATTACCTCTTTTTCTTGCACATCAGCTCTTTTCATTGTCATATAATCTCTCATGTAACCTCTTTGTTTTTCAGTTCTATCACTTACTTTCTCTCGCACTAAAGTATCACCACTATTTTTATTGTTTGCTAATTGATAACTTCTTTTTTCTACTGTAGACACATAATGAGTTTCAACAAGCCCAATATAAATGTTTGTGCAAGCTCTTGTGACATTCACTGGTTGAACAAGAGTGATAGGAGCAAAAGTTTCATTTGATTCAGCAATATGAATTGATAAATTGAGACAATTGGCCACAGCTTGAATGATAATTGCATCAGCCCATGTTCCCTGACATGACATATTACTCAAATATCCTTGCCAAGAGTGGTCAATATTACTCTCTATAAACTGTTCGAGGCTATACACTAAATACTCAATGCCAAGACTACGTATGTGAAAATGGTTGTTAGCATTGCCATACAATTGATGTGATACAGCACGAAAAAAAAAACAATTGCCACCTCCTCCAACACATTCTGATAACCTACTTTCTAGTAGTGAAACTGAATTTATGGCACCTGAAGAATCAAAAGCAACCATGATAAACAATTCATAATTTTGTTTTAGGAAATTATAGATTTCAGCTTCAATATATATTTTTTTGCTTTCAGTTTGCTATATTCTTTGCTAATAGAGATACGTTGAGCACTCGAAGGTAACTCTCTTGTTCAGGTCAGGATTCAATGCGATGAAGCTACGTTGAGCACTCTAAGGTAACTCTCTTGTCCACGTCAGGATTTGAATGGGATGAGTACTGTACGACACACTCAGTTATTGATATTCGTCTTCTTTTACATTGTCTTTTTCTTTGTCTTGTCAATTAACCTTAACTCCCAAATAGTGCCAATATCTCTCTTGTAAAAATCAAAACGCTGAAATCGCTTAAAAAATGCTTCTTAAAATGCTTGCTTGATAAATTTTAGTTAGCTAAATCAGCAAAATTATGACGTCTTTTGCATACTATTGCATAATCAAACCGTAATGTTCCAAAATAGAACAAAACCCCAAATTCCCGAACACAAACGAAGTACAGCCGATCTAAGCTCTAAAGACAAGTAGTAAATTAAGCCAAAATAGATTTTAATAAAGAAATGAACGCTGTTTCAAGTTTATAATAAGCTTAAGCTTATAACAATTGTAAAAGCTTTAGGTTGAGCTTAAGCTTACCTGTTTTGTCGATGTTTTGTGCAGGTTGCCAAGCACGTCGAACCACGAAGACTCTCTGTCGAAACGCCAGTCCACTCGCCAAGCGATTCGCTGACACAAAGAATGAAGTGTGAGCCCAAGTTAAAAAGAAAAATACTGTCGAACGTCCAAATACATCCAGGAAGAAAACGTAGCCGCTAAAATCGAGCCATTCGTCAAAACAGCCAGAAGGCCCCGCGCCTGGCTAATAATTTTTTCGGCAAGTACATCATGATGGGATCACATATAGTCTCCCTAATGTATAATAAAGACGCGACCAGCCCGCGACCAGCGAGTTTGTGCGGCGGTATGGCGGTACTATAAAAGAGGTCGGGCTTCTAATAAATTATTGGACTATTATTCATACATTTACCGTTACTGTACCACGTTTTCCTTAATCTTGTAAAATCCATTTGAAGTCCGCAGTTTGATTTTAATCAGTTCAACAGCTTGTGAACGATTAATTTATTTATTTTGCGAATAAAACAAAGTTCCGTAACGGAACTTTTTTCCTTTACTAAAGGAGTATTAAAGGAATTTGCGTTATTTTTATCGAATCAAGTGGTTTGCTGAAGCCATAATTGTTGCTAAAGAGGGAACGATATTAGTGTATAGAACTAAAAGTGTATAGAATTTGCATAGTAGATCATTTCAGATCATTTGAACCTTGTACCGCGAGCTAACGGCGCTAGCCTAACGCGTAACGCAATATTGCGGTAAGCTTATGTTTTTATAAACACGGTTCGATAATTTCTGTTAATTGAACGACTGTAACGCTAAGAAAAAACACCAGATCACTTTCAGTAATAACGTGTTCGAAAATAAAAAAGAAAAAAAAGAAGGCGTCGTAATCAGGATTCGAACCAGCATCGTCCCGGTTAAAAGGGAAATGGTTACACGACTGAGCTAAATCGGACTAGGTCAACAAATTTTTTAAATTTTATTATTTCAAGGTAGATAAAGATCAAAATGCGTGTCTCGATTGAAAAATCATTTTACTGACGATTTTAATGTTGCATTAAGACTCCAAATGCGAAACATCTTTTAATTTATTGTTGTTTATATTCTTTTACAACAAATTTGTTATTGTTATCGCTGGATTCCCATTGCTTTTGTTAAGAAACGCATTCGTAACAAAGCATTACGTCACAAGTTTACAGCTGATGGAAGGAGTGAGCGAGTGAGTGCTCATTTGCATATCTCTCTTCGTTACCGATAACCCGTTCATTACGCATGCGCGTATATTCACGGGTTAAAAAGGAGCAACCATGACGGCAACGGCAAGGAAAACGTCTGTTAAAAAGTGAACTCGCATCTTTTAAATTACCTCGCAATTATTCCAAATTGTTTATTTGTCTATTGTGACGGAATTGTTTAGGAGGTGAATTCTCAGGGACGGCGTTCAAGTTCAGACGGAGAAAGGAAGTTAGGTTCTCCATAAAACATCGAATTTGGTTATTTGACGGCGTTGTTATTTTGCAGAGAGCGGCAAAGACATGTAAAGGCCCGGCCAAACGAACGAAACATTTCAACGCAACATCTTGCAACATTGTTGCGCGCAACGTGTTAACACGCGTTTGGCCACCCTGTTGCAACATGTTGCAACATGTTTGATCAAATATGACCATTTTCAAACTTGATCCAACACCATCCAACATGTTGCAACAGGGTGGCAAAACGCGTGTAACACGTTGCGCGCAACAATGTTGCAAGATGTTGCGTTGAAATGTTGCGTTCGTTTGGCCGGGCCTTAACAAAATGTGTAACGCACGCAGAGCCATTGTTTTGCTAATTAAACCCGCCTATATTTAACGTTCTCGTTGTTCGTCGCTGAAAAGCCTAGGCAAATTTATTTTACCTAGGTAAATACCATTTACCTAGATAAAAGTGCTTCGTGTAACCGCGACTAATTTTACCGAGGTAAATGTGTTTCGTGTTGCCGTGGCTATTACTGTTCAAAAATAATACAAGCGAACTTCGCCAAAATTCGCTGTTCTTGTGAAATATTGCCGAAATTTCGTTACAATGTTGGCAACATTTCGCTAAGACAAGCGACATTTCGCTGAAATGTCGGCAAAATGAAGATTTTGCAGCCACAAAAAGGAACCTGGAAAATGTAGTTACTTTTAGGACGACCACAATCAATACATGTTTGTGAAACTTACTCATCACAGTTTTCACCTATGACGCCCATTGTAATACACTGACAGATGCCAGTAGAAGAATCACACGCTTTACTTTTTGCATGGGCAGTGCACTGACATGCTGAAACGACAAAAGAAGAAGAAATAAATGGCTTCATTACTTATCACAGATTGGTACAATTGTGCCATATCGGGGATGGGTATTTCATATATTATGGTGATTCATGACAAATGTGGTCACTTCTAAAAGGAAACTGCAGTTGTTTATTCTCTCTCGGGTGGTCGCTACTTTCAAAGATTTGTTTATACTTTCAGGAATAAGTTAAGAAGGGACTAACGAAACTTTTGTCGCTTGACAATAATACAGCCTAAAAGATTAAGGAATGTCAAAGAATACCCCTTATTGGAGATGAGTACGCCATGCCAACATATCAGCGGTTTCTCGCTTTCTTGACCCTATAGTCTCGTTTTGATGTTTACGAGAACCTCTGACGACGATGAGCGTAAACATCAAAACGAGACTATAGGGTCAAGAAAGCGAGAAACCGCTGATATGTTGGCGTGGCGTACTCATCTACGATAAGGGCTATTGTGCTCAATGAAATTCCACAGTCTTCACATCCTTTGCACATTGACCCCGAAAAGCAAAACATCATTAAAGTGGCCTCATTTCAAGCAGAAAATATCACACAACGCCTTTTAACGGGAAGGGGTAGTTAACCTTATTCCTTGTATTTTCGCAGGGTTTAGAATTGGCGAAAATGGTGCAAAATTGGCCGCCTAATTTTCTCGATACTCGCGGATACAAAAAAAAAACCTACAAAGCCTTCTTTAGTTTTCAAATGAAAAGCGCACAAACGTTACAAGACGTAAGTGAGCAATCACTACAGCTTTCAATTAATGACAAAAATGTCTGTCTGCAGACGAAATGTTTAGTTCTTCTTTGCCCGTTCACCTCTATAAGCTTCCGATATTTTACAAGGGAATTGAGGAAACGGTGAAGAAGAAATTGAACGAAAGTAGGGAAGCGTATATGGTAACCATCCTTAATTTATTTGTAGGCAAGGGTGTGGTAACTTGGCATCCTCATTCTTGTAGATCGAGGTTAATTTTGTCAATCTTTGACGGTGCGCATCAATAACGAAATTAAAAACGGCGCGACAATAAAACGCATTTGCGTAAGCAGCACTATTACAGATTCTTTTTTCAAACCTGAACATTTGCATCCATTTTTTGGATCTCCAAAATATCCTTTGGCACACTTTTCGCAGTAAGTTCCTGCAAGAAAACAAAATACAGAAAGGACAGAGAAATGAGGGAATGATAATCCCAGTGATGAGTAAAAAACAGTGGTAGAACTCGCAGAAAAGTGTTGGAATACATCATTTCATTTTTTTTTTCATTTATTATTTTCTCCAAACCTTAATTTGCAGATAATAATACATAAATAAAGTCACATGATATATAGGAAGGAGAGGAGAGGGGCACATCTAGATAAACTAATATTGTGCCCCTTAAGTTACATCAGTATAAACAAAAAACTTGTAATTGTTTAGTAAAAAAGTAAAGGAAAACTTATAAAAATGCTCGGAAAAAAAGCTTGGAATACATGACAAGTCTTTCTAATTGGGAAACATACAGCACTTTAGCAGAATCTTCGTACAAACACAGTTACATTTACTTGACAAGTTTTCATCCTTATTATCACTTGATCAATCTATCAAAAAAATCATTTGGTCACTCAGTTAGTCAGTCAGACGTACAAACAGCGGCTGCGGTCACAGTGGTGGTGTTGACATCAAATTGTCACTGAGTCACTGAGTTAGTCAGTCAGACGTACAAACAGTGGCTGCGGTCACAGTAGTGGTGTCGACATCAAATTTTAGTGTTTTGTTCCTTTATATGGGAATATTTAACACCTCAGCATCAGGCAGGTCATTATGTGATTACTGGAGACTATGAGCCAAATGATTGCATGATGATTAAAGCCGGGCCTTGTTGTGTTGTCCCACATCATGTATTTTCGTTCTTATTTCTTAAAGAATTCATGGTGAAAGTTATGTTATGTAAATAAATAACAAAACAATAGAATTTGATGTAAACACCAGTGTTAATTCTCTAATGTGACAGCAGCCAATCAATCAACCATTTATTTACCACAAAGCATTAACAACGGTCTGATACACTATAATGCAAGATCAATATACTCACCAGTAGTGTTATTCTCACAATCTATACAGCTGTTTTCCCTAATGCATTTACTGTGACCATTACACTGACAAGCTGCAAATCAACAGAAAACTTTATATGTACGAGATTACACAGAACTAAATGTGGATGTGTTATCCACTACTCCACTCGACTATGCACAACATCATTACATGACAACAATATTGAAGCCTCCATGGTAGATGATTGCGTGACTAATCGAGCTTCGAAAATGAATATTGTATGACCACAGTAGTCTCCTCGCTGGATGATTGTATGACCACTGACGCCTCCTAACAGAACGACTGTATAACTACTATGCGGTGTGGGATTCAAGGAGGACGTTTTGTGACCAAAGCGGTGCCCAATTCCAGGCAGGTCATTATGTGATTACTGCAGACTATGAGCCAAATGCCTGCGTGACACTTGTAGCTTCCAAGGTAGATGATTATGTGTCTATTGGAACCTGAATTGAGTTCACTCCAACGTGAGGAATTGCGTGACTACTCTGATTATGTAATCACTGCAGGTTAAAAAGAAGACTGTGGCTATACTGTAATCTGCTGATAAACTAAGTCAAATTACCTGGGCAACCTATGAAATTCCAATGTTGCTTTGAACAAGTTAGGGGAGTGAATAGAGAACATGTACGGGAAGAATTTGAATACTTCGGAGATGGAAATGGTCCATCATTGCCACCTGGCATGCATCTTCCTATGCCTGTACCAGAACCATCATCACACCAACCACACCCAGGCAGCAAGTGACAGTCACGACACGACTTCATTCCTGAGCACTGTAAATCTGACAAAGAAAGGGGGAAGGGGGCTCTGTTATCATCCAAGTAAGGAATTAGCCTAATATTATAGGGAATAAAAGCAATTGTTATATGACATCTAACAAACATGACATCTAACAAACAAACTGTTTCCAGCCAATTGTGCTAAGCGGGCAACATTTGCGAAAGTGGGCAACAATTTTGACGTCAGAGGGTAACATTGCACTGTTGCCCGCTAGCGCACGTGATCAGACCGTGATCAGACCGTGACAAAAGGTGGCATGATTATGATGGATCGAGTGCTCGGCGCGTTTTTCAAACTGTCTTGTGTTGTGTTTTTTTTGTTGCTATATAACAAATCACTTAATGACTGATCCCTCGGGAAACAGTGAATTTTGTTTCTCTTGAATCTCGATGTTTCCCTCGACTTCGTCTCGGGAAACATCGAGATTCTCGGGAAACAAAATTCACTGTTTCCCTCGGGACCAATCATTAAGTGTTTACTGTGAAGTGCAATTTCCATGTAATTTATATTTTTGTTATTTGTTGTCTTTCATTTTCCCAGGCTTGGGCCTGAGGAACCGACTGAGTAATTCTTTTCTGTGGTACTAATAATTTTATTACGCTCTACATCGTGGTTTTGACTTTTAAGTGAAGATGAAATCCTGAATTGTGTCCATTCAAATGAAAGCTATTAAGCAGTACTTTCTTAACGCTCATGTTTGTAAAATGATTTTATCCATGTAAATATTTTAGAAATCATGGGTAATCTGAACTTTGTCAAGTGAGGAAAAGCCTGTTTTTTACTAGCGACATAAGCATTTGCAGAAGCATAACAGCGTTTATGTCCAGTCAAAACGGGCCCGATATAAACATAAGCATAAAGCCTGGTTCACACTAGCGACATAACGGAGAGGTCACACAAATTCAAAACACGACGTACTTTATTATAGGAAATGAACAATGCACTTTATGAACGCGATTTTACAAAATTCGCGTTTATTTAATGTATCTTAATTAATGTCGATGTAAATTTAATGCACGCTATTTTACAACATTACTATTTTAAAGCACCTTTATTTCATTACAAAACCTTATTAGTTCAGGACTCCTCTATTGGCTCTTCAGAGTCACATTTCACGGAGGCTTTGAAAGATCTTTTGAATTGATAGGGTCTAGTTAGGCTTCAAAACCAAATTTTCGGCTTTAAAAAACTTAGAAACATCCGTGCACTTGTCTTGGAAGGTTATATTGACGGAAGCCAAAACGCAGTTTGGCGTTGAGAAATGTAAAGTGCGAGTTTGCAGAGTTATGAAAATCGCAATAAATAAAGCAAGATGGTTATCGAAAAATTCGCGTTAATTTAATGCATGTAAACCTAACTTTTGAAAAATTCGCGTTAATTTAGTGTAACGTAAATTTCCTTCGCGTTGTCAACGTGCATTGTTAATTTCCTATAATAAGGTATATCGATGTTTTATGTCACCAGTGTGTACAACACAACATAACAGCATAATAGGAACATAATAACATAAACATAAGACATAAGGGAAAAAACTGATCTTTTCTTTATGTCATTATGACCATGTTCTTAATGCCATTATGTCGCTAGTGTGAACCAGGCTTAACAGTGAAAACAGGCCCAACATAAGCATAAGGATAAAGATGAATCTTATGCTTATGTCAATGTTCGTTTTCACTTGATATGTCACTGGTGAAAACCAGGCTTAAAAGATTTAAGAAGATAACTTACCAGGACATGTTCCAGTTCCACGTTCCAGCACCTGCATACACTGTAGATATGGAAATGTGACATCATAAACAGCCTTAGACACACACTGATTGGGAGACTCGCACCAAAGACAACTGGCATCCACACTGATACACTCTTTACATGACTTTTGTAGATGACAGCGGTCATCTTGTTGATTGTGTGACATAGAAATATCTAAATGTGAACAAGAGTTATGTTACAATGCAACATGAATAATAAATGTTGTTCGGGCGATCAGTGCTCATAATGATAATAAATAAAAGTTTTGAAACTGACCTGTTAAAAATCTTTATAAAAAGTTTAAAAGTTTTTCTAAATTTTCGGTCGCTCACTGCGGCCTTCATCAGAGAATGAATGTTCTTTCAGTTTTGTGGGAAACAAGTTATTTAAAATCCTTGACATCCTAGTTTATGTGAATGTGCACAGAAAGGCAACTCACACGAACAAGTACCTCTCCTTTCAATCCCACAGTCTCGCCCAAAGCAAAAGAGCAGTGGTCAAAACCTTGATGGACAGGGCGAAGTCTTTGCCTTCGACTGAGTCTGATCGGAGAGCCGAGAAAGACCGAGTAGCACGCGATCTCCAGGCCAATGATTACACCAAACGTTTCATTGAGTCTTCTCATGCAACGCCACCTGCACCCCGTGAACCAGACGAGAGACCGGAACCACGGAAAGGTTTTGCCACCATCCCGTACGTGAAAGGGGTATCGGAGCGAGTAAAGAAAATCCTAAACAAAGCCAACGTCACTACGGCTTTTAAACCCGTTAGAACTTTAAACACTGTTTTTTAAAAAGCCTAAAGATCGACCGCCACTCATGGCCTACAAAGGCATTGTTTATAAAGTTAACTGCAAGTCATGCGATTTCACCTATGTTGGCGAATCAAAACGCTCCTGGAATTCACGCGGGCCCGAACACAAGCCAGGGACGCACAGCAATAATGACTCATTCATAAAACAACACGCGGAGACGACCAACCATGACATACACCCAAATTATGTTCAGATTCTGGAGAGAGGTGTAAACAACTTGTCCAAACATTTATTCTTAGAATCGTGGCATTCAACCATCGACCCTAATTGTGTCAACGAACGGAAGCCATTCCCAAGAGTATACCTACCAACTGTCAAGGATTTTAAATAACTTGTTTCCCACAAAAAGAACATTCATTCTCTGATGAAGGCCGCAGTGAGCGACCGAAACTTTAGAAAAACTTTTAAACTTTTTATAAAGATTTTTAACAAGTCAGTTTCAAAACTTTTATTTATTATCATGAATAATAAACATGAATACTACTGTGATTATTTGCAGTCTGCCCATTTGAATTGAATACAATATTTCAAAGATAGGCACTATCTATATAACCCTTTAACAGTTTTTATGCTGACATATTATGACATTATTTTATAACACTGAAACAGTAGAGAAAATAATACTTATATTGTTTTTGAGACGATGACAAGACCTTTCAAGGGGCTGTGACGTCAAATATACCAAGTTTTACATTGATAAAATGAAAAGCCTCGGTTTCCAGGCTGGGAGCCATTCCTTACCTTCTAAAGAAACTAAAGGATATATACTATCCTTGTGAAAAGTTGGCTTGTTTACATTGAATTTCTTACTTCAGAAGTACACATGGAAATGTCACATTTCTTACTCTAATTTCAGGTACATTCAGGGCACAAACTAAACTCAAGAAAATTTAACACAGTTAAAACAGCATATTTCAACCAGAAGCTTCTAAGAAATGACCATATGCTAACAGGTGGATAGCGTTTATGCCGGCAAGCAATAAATCAAGGAAAAACAGTTGAAGGGTTAACACACGCTATTGACGACCAAAATAAAGAAAAGCAAAAACCATGTATTAGAGTGGTTTTCAATTGAGTGTCGTAAAACCAAAACCAAAGTAATTACTCTGACCAATCACAGCAGTCGTAAACAATCCAATGAACCAATCAGAGATCGAAGCAATTACATGTCGGCGGCGCCAAGCACGGGAAAACGCGTGCGAGCAAGTCACGATTGGTTTTGGTTTTACTCCTGATTGGTCGAGAAAATGGCGCGAGATTTTTTTAGCCAATCACAAAGCGTAGCAATGCAAAACCAAAGCAATTGTGTAATTACTTTCGACACTCAATTGAAAATTGCTTTATACACTGATAAATCAATGGTTTTTGAACTAACCAGAGCATGCGCAGCTTCCAAGCTACATTAGGGAAGGTATAATAATTCACTAATTTGCACAACATACCCCCTGCTAAACACTGCTATACTGTACAGTGTATATGATGGTTTCTATCTCGTGAATACGGTGTACACGAAGCGTTGAACAAGATATAGTATACAGTTACAGATATGCAAATTTTCACTTGTTCCATCATCTGTAAACTTTATTATTTCCCCAGTGTATTACAAGTTAAAAGATGATTGCTGTACTAAACTTCTTTTTAATTCCCCAGTGTGTAATGATCGTTTCCGCTTATTCCATTTCCGGTCATGCACGTGCATGTGACGTGCATGTGACCCGCCTATAATGTGTGAGTTTACATTAACATAACGTGCAAGTACTTATTAGCATAAGGCAAGAAGTTGTGATCTTGTGTGTGTAGTCTATATATACGATAATATACGATAATATACGATGTTTTAACCTATCTGCTGGCTGATTATTGACACGACACGACTCGACACAGTGTAATTACGTCATCCATCTAGACAGTCCTGTTTCACACAATGCATAGATGTTTTGGTTGTTTTAAATCTGTTTTACTCTTTTTTACTCTCTTTGACTTCATACTCAATATGGAAAATTAAAACCCATCTGTGGCCTTAACCTTACATTGTTTTGTATTCACGAGATGGCTCTTAAAGCCCTTTGATTTTTTCAGTATTTTACAAATTAAGTTTGGAAATTTTTCTAAAATTTTGACTTAGGCACAATTTTGATTTTAGGAGAACAAAGGTTATATACATGTATTAGCATGAGCAAGTGAAATTGGTACATGTACTTGACGATGGACAATGCATGTACTTCTTTGGTGTCCCCTGATATACTATATTGCATAACAAGCATGTTTGGAAGACTAGGTAGTTTGGCACATGATCTTGGCCATTGTAATGAGAGGGTGAATACATAAAGCAACCCTAAAGGGTTCGCTCTTGAGTTACTTGTGTGGCTATTAGCATTTCTACTGGCTACCTTCAAATGCTCAGCTTTTCCATTTTGCACTTCCAGGAAACATCCATATACACCCCCCCCACCCCCCCCCCCCCCACCCTCCAATGGAACATCAATGATAATTCTGAGGGGGTCAGGGGAGTCTCAAAAGCCTAAGTGAGTTTAAGGGAAAATATGAAGCCAAACTGGAGTTTCATTTTTAAAAACGTTTAAACCAAAAAACCTTCTGTGTGGGGAAAAGGGAAATTTTCTGGAACAGCACATTGCACTTCTGGCTCTCGAGAAATACTGACTCTTGCAATAAGCCATTTTCGTAGTAAAAATTACCACTGAATTCAAACACCAATGACACATTGATACAGGGTTAGACTCGACCTGATGTAAAATATTCACAAATACCGGCAGAAGGTGCGTGAAATTTGAAAATTAAACAATAATAATAATAACAATAATTTATTCACTTAATATAGCGCCTTTTAACATTAGAGCTCTAAACAGGTCATCTTCTCGCCTGAATTTTGAATTTGTCACTTCAGATTGAGGCTAACCCCGTCTTCGGTGCTTTCATTCAGCGACCATAGCGAATTCGAAACTGGACTATTTATTGAATACAGTCATACCAGTGCATACCTGCAGATGAAAGCAATGAAGGTAATTGTTTGAAGCAGTTGAGGGATGAACTTGGTGACAAACAATCTCCTGAAGAAAGAAATGGACAGATATTTTGATTAAAAACAAAATAAACAAACAAAGTTGCTGGAAAAGTAGTTTATGATTACAAAATTAATTTAAAGCTCATAATGGTAAACAATGTGCATAATAAAGGTGGCTCCATATAGTTTTTTGGCGCGCGAGGCATGGGCTCAAAAATAATGTGAATGTGCACTTGTTTATTTTGATGACGCCACGAAAATATAGAGGTTTTTATGGTAGCTAAAAACGTTTATTGCATTTGTTCCATGTGGTACATTATTATAAAAATTGACAAATTTGTAGGATTTTCGTGGTTCATGATCACAAAAAAGACAATTTATGTACATACACAAACCCAATAAACGTAATAAACGAAAAGTGAGTTAATTGCCGAAATTAAATTATGTACTGATTTTTTTATGGCTTTGTCAGATGAGACTTACTGAAGCCTTATTCTATTTCACCAAAACTTGTGGATATTTATCATGTAAAGAAAAGCCTTGAACAACAAGCCCAACAACTCAATCAGTGGTTGCCATTGTAATGAGATAAGACTGCCAAATTAGATTTCTTTGTAAAGGCCAGAGAAAGCCTAAGCTACATGTATGACTATGTATATTATGTCTAGTATCGTGACAAAAACTCTCAAAAGACTACATGAAGCCACCTTAAGTCAAACAAATTTGGGTTACTTGATTTAGCCTACCACTATATTTACTTGATTAAACATATACTCTCATATGAATGCCCCTCTTTAATTTATGCAGCTGTGCAAATGCCCTACAAGAAATAAGTGCCTGGGCATTTGACAGAGGAAACATTTATTTGAGTGACTAGTGCCAGAAACAATGACTGTGGTGGAGTTGAATTTTTGATACTTCTGAGAGATGCCAATGCACTTTTGGAGTTCTGTATAGTTATTATCTATTTTTCCCTTCTATGTTCTGTGCCCACAACTGATTTTAAAACTTGTTTGTGTTCTTGTTAAAACAGTAACAGGAGTTAACACCCAAAAATATAAAATGCCCCATTATGATTAAACCCCTGTTGTGAATAAAATCCCTTCTAACATCACAAGTTTTTAATAAAGTCAGAAATTATTCAAGTACAGTAGAGAGAACCCCGCTAACTCGAACTCTGAAGGGAAACAAAAATCAGTTCGAGTTAGCGGGGGTTCAAGTTATCGGGGTCCGTGAAAAAATTATTTATTTTTGTGAAATGATATATATGAAATAAATCATATATGAACTGCGGAAATGAAATCAAATGAAAAATAATCCTCGCAGTTGTGAACGCAATTTAAGCAAATTGCGAAAAGAAGCCTGAAAAAAATTTCAGGACTTCAACGGGGTTCGAACCCGTGACCTCGCGATACCGGTGCGATGCTCTACCAACTGAGCTATGAAGCCACTGATGTTGGGAGCAGGTCAATTGTAGGTTCATATGTTCCCGTGAAAGGAGTGAATGTGAAATGATATATATGAAATAAATCATATATTCGCAATTGCTTAAATTGCGTTCACAACTGCAAGGATCATTCTTCATTTGATTATTTATTTTTGTTAATTATTATAGTGTGAACATAGTTTTATTATCTACTTCTGTGATAAACATTGCTTAATTTGCATTTGGTAACAAGAAATTTCAAAGATTATGACTTTGAGCTAAGTGTAACTTTAACATTTGGGTACATGTTTTTGCAATATAAACGAAGTTTGTAGTGTATAAATTTACTACAGTCCAACTAATACATGACAACATTAAAGAAGTAACCATGTCCGTTTTCCTATTTTCACTGCTGTGGGGACGTGAACAGTCCGAAGTTACAATCAGATAACAACAGAGTTCGAGTTATCGGGAAAAATTTGGGCCAAGGGAGACGAAAAATAGTTTGAGTTAGTGGGGAATGAGAGTTATCCGAGTAAAAGTGACTCAAAAACAGGGCCAAATCCAAGAGAAATTGAACTTAGTTTGAGTTAGCGGGGGAGTTCAAGTTATCCGAGTTTGAGTTAGCGGGGTTCCACTGTAATAAGGTATTTTGGACTTTTTTGATCCTAGAACTTTTCAGAATATAAAATGAACACAGACCTCATGATGGTTTGCACTATTGATGTTGTATCTTTTTAACTGAGTCATTATATGAAAGTCTCTCTGAAATGTTCTGATCCATTTGTGATAAACAATAGGTCGTTGAATGGCATACTGAAACAAAGGCGATAGACTTACCAAGGGAATACAGAAGAAATGAATTCATCATATTGCCTCGAAAGCCGCCAAAGACATACATGACACTGCAAAAATAAGAAACCAAAAATCTCTTGTACATGTGGTTAGGTGTCACTCAAGACAGTTCAGTTACACAGGCATTCAAAATGGATGTCGATGTCATGTTCAGGAAGGAAAAGTGAAGGGGGGAGGGGGGGAGGGGGGGGAGGGGGTTTCCAGAACCCCTGGAAAACTCCCATGGGTACACCCCTGGTTCTAACAATCAACTTGTAAAATAACAGATTCAAATTCTGTACAACAATGTAAGCTTTCACTGACCTGTTAACCTCCACAGCTGAATGACCATAGCATGACACAGTCTCCAGAACAAGAGAGTCACTTGGAATCTTCCAATTTTTCTTGTCTGAAGATATTTAAAAAAGCATCAAACTTGCATAATTTTCAGATACATGTAGTACTACACATGTATTCTACTGGAAAACTATTTTTTATGGAGGAATAACCCAATGTTTCTTACTGATAACGTAACATAACAAAACATACTAGTTTATTTGAGATGTTAGAAAAGAAAAACAAAAATCACATCTTGAAAAGGAATCACAAGGTCAACCCTATGACGTTCCGTAAAATAGTACAATAGACTGTTTGTTGTTATATAATAAGATAAGACTATGGAGAGCAACAGAAATGGGCTTAGATTCAATCAAAACAAAACACTCACCAATGTCAAACACCATGAGATGTTGGGATGGATATCCATGTAGTCCCCTACCACCATACACAATCATAGCATTACCGACGAGAACGGCAGAATGAAGATACCTTGAAACACCACTAGATTGCAGAGTGTGCCATTCGTTATTCTTGGGATGATAATAAAATGTGTCACTAGATGGTACATGGTGAGTATTGTTAAGCATTCTGTATCCTCCATGTATGTAGATGTATCCTGTCCGCAGATCATATATGCTAGTGTGACCATATGTTGGTCTTGCACTGCTTTGTGTCAGTTGTTTGAAACTCCACTCTTTAGTCACTGAAATCAATGAAAAAAATTGAATGCCAGCCTGCATTTACAGTGTATGAAGCTGTTTTACCACACAATGAATATAATTATGTAAAATTATTTAAAATGAAAATTGGCCTTACAGTAAAGTTATTTATTTTAAGTTATTTGTACTTACCTAACCCCAAAACCTGAATTTTGTTTACATAGCCTTGTCCAGGATTATACCCAAACAAAACAATCATCTCATTGTCAACAACAGTGGCGGTGTGTCCTGTGACACCAACAGGTTTGTTGATAAGATTACTGATATCCAGCATACTCCATTGGCTTGATAATGTGTCAAATATCCACGTCTCACTTGATACAACTCCTTGGCAAACTCCACCAAACAGAAACAATGAATTCTGAAAGCAGTGATGCTCAAAGTTAAGTAATACAAAGTTGTACAGTAAAATAATACATGCATTCCAGTCAGTTTTAGGTGAAGGTGTGTGGGAACTTGAATGACTTAGAAACATGATATTGGACTCATTCCCTTAAAGAACAAAAAACATATGAAATTTTCCATTAAGGTAACTCTAATTAAATAGCTTGAAAGATTGCTGTTCTTTCACTTTTGCATCGCAAATGGTTTAAGAGAAAATCAAGACATGAAGAAGTGAAGTTTAAATTGGCAGAAGCAAACAGTTTACATGTATTTTTGAATAGGACATAATTGGACTCATTCCCTTAAAGAACAAAAACATACAATGTATGGAATTTTCCATTAAGGTAACTCTAGTTAAATAGCTTGAAAGATTGTTGTTCTTTCACTACTTTTGCGTCGCAAATGGTTTAAGAGAAACTCAAGACATGAAGAAGTGAAGTTTAAATGGGCAGAAGCAAACAGTTTACCCTCACCAAATTGTATAAATGTGAGTTACTTCATCTCAACCAACTGTGCGTGGCAGACCGGCCGTGTGTTTACAAAATGGTCATAATATGCCCTGTGTGCATGGCCTTGTACATATATGTTTCCGAATGGTATGAGTGAGAGCTTCAGCCACAAAATATCAAGTTGAATCACAAATTTAACGTTGGTGGAACATGAAATATTTTCAAAGTTTACAGACTAACTGGCCTTCAACAGGAGAATTGGAAGGCCAGTTTAAGCTTCGCTTGATCCTACATTTTAATACAGTTTATACATCGATGGTAAGGTAATTTTTTTCTTGATAGTGTTCGCTTTTATGCCCGAAAATTGTTGTTTAGTAGATATTTATACGGAATGAATGTGTAATATTGTTAGAAGGATATGAAAAATTTCAAACCCAAAACTGATGGAAGTAATAAAATTCGCGAGGGTTGGAATTTTATAAATTATATTTTGGTTCATTGATTGATAGTTTGTGTGTTATTCCAGCAAGTAAAATGGTAATATATTATCTGTTCATCACTATTAGAGTACAACGTTGTAGTCCTTGCCCTCCTGGCTGAGCTGAGACGGTTAATTTTGTGTTAGCAGTGCGGATCGAGTGCACGTTTATCGTCGCGGGCGGACGGTTACAACTTGCCATCGAAGTGTTTGAATCCAAGCTGCTAAGAATTGTTGCATTTTGCACTCCCGGATTTCCTATAATTATGTTCAAAGGTCATGATCAAAGATTACGAAAATAATACAAACAGCTTACATTTAATTGGTATCTTGCAAGGACCAAAATTAATAATTTCCCTGTGATAGGAGTCCTAATGACGTTTAAGTGTCACTTACATTAAATACTACCAGTGAGTGGCCATATCGTGCCGATGGTCCTTGATATAGTTCACTTTTAGCTTGTATAACTTCCCATGTGTTTTCCTTAATGCTATACCTAAACAAGATTATTTGTTATTGTGAGTAATTGTTCCTTCACAATGGCAGCTATAGAATAAACTTAACCTCTTCAAAGCAAATGTAAATGTTGTAGTTCATTTTTATCCTTGGTTCAATTTGTATTTTTTACTGTTCTTTAGTATGGTAATATATGATAATGAATATAAAACAAAGGAAAATTAAAATTGAACCAAGGATAAAATGGAACTACAACATAAACAGTATCCATCCAAAGGTGGCCACTACGTACTACTTTTGGACTTAAAAACACTTTTCAATACTTGGCTATTTTCACCTGGAACTCTCTGCCTGATGAAACAAGAAGCACTCCTGATCTAAATCATAACTTTTAAACGATGTATAAAGCAGTTAACTTTTAAATATATTATAATAGTTTATACATTATGTGTAATTGATGTCTATGTTGTAGGTTGAAATAAAATTCAGATTAAAATGATTTCAACCTAGTTTGATTTTGAATTACCTTTGTTTCTGATTTATGATAATGAATCAAAGACAAAAGAAATTCAAAATCAAACTAGGTTGAAATCATTATAACCTGAATTTCATTTCAACCTACAGTATACAACATCTATATGGCATGTATTTTAATTGTACTATTTTCTATTTTCATTCATTTTATTTATTGTTTCTCTTTTCGGAGATACTAGCAGAAATGCTACTCTAAATCCGAAGTGAAATAAAGATATGTATGTACGTATGGGTACTCCCAACCTTTGCAGGTTTCCTTCAGAAAAAAAATTGTACATAATAATAATAATAATAATAATAATAATAATAATAATAATAATAATAATAATAAATAATAATAACTTAATTCAGGTGTCAAATGTACATACACCAGTTTCAAGAGTAATATCACAAACCATTTATAAAACTCTATTTTTATCTAAAACTAAATTTATTAAGCTTTCTATTGATATGTAGTTGGTCATAGTACTCTTGAAACTGGTTCAGTATAAACTTTCTTCTGAAAAACATGCACAAAGGTTGGAGGAGCCTTTAAACTAAAATAAATTTGATATTATTGTACATTATGTAGATGATCAGTTCAACCATCTTCAAAATAGAAAATTATTCAAACTGCAGGTCTGTTCAAACCTGCAATATTTTTACTCATGCGCGAAGTGGCATGAGGTAAGGTTTACGGCTCCATTTTTCTAGTTATGATTATTTTTTATTTTTTTTTGTGTCATGATTTTGCATGCAAATGTATGCATGCATATTTTAAATTGTACACTTCTGGTTCATAACTATGCCATTTACACTTCCTGTTTAGTGACTTCCGGCTACTCTCATGTCCGGCAAAACAGCGTCGCTGAAATGTCACGACAGCATCTCCTACAACCCTACTTGCATTACTAATGTTCATGTCAGGTATATATAAGACTTAGAGGAATCACTGGCTTCATTGTGGTACAGCCTTCATTTACAAAACAATCAGTAGTAAACAACATGGTTTGTAGGAACGATGACTGAATCAAAGAAGTAACTCTTCGCCATGTTGGACATCTTCTTATCTTGTTTAAAATAAATCATAAAACTTTCTTACCCATGCGCGTGAGTATAGGCTGCTGGGAGCCTCTTGTTTTTAGTTTTTTGGCAACTACTGGAGTTTCTTCTTGTATTAATTACTACAATGAATACAGATTTCACTCACGCGTTTCATCAGCAATTATTCACATTATGATTATTTCTTGTTATATATTCAATTTCATTTATAACACCTTCATTTAGTTAAAAGAATTCAGGAAATGGAAAGGCAAGTTGTGTCACAAAATACTTTGATTACCTTGCTAATGTATCCAGAGAGCCTTTGGAAAAAGACAATCCACCATACATCCATAAATAATTTCCAATGATCACCATCCCATGAGATGCAACACCATCTAAAAGGTCTTGGGATAAAATAAAAATATAATAACAATGAATTCTTATATTGCCACAAATTACCACCTTATATCACCTACGATCTGCTCCTGTCAGCGGCCTCATAGCTCAAATGGTAGAACAACATAAGATCTAATCCGGAGGCCGTGGGTTAGAATCCCAGCAAAGTCAAAGAAAAAAATTTTCTCTGCCTCATTGGTCCCTATTTCTTTACTAGAGCTAAAGCCCAGTAGAAAATTTATAGTTGTTTTCGGCACTGAAATTTACCAGAGTTAATTCTCTGATTTCACATTCACAATGACTGAAGAAACCGTGATCCTCACATTTTAGCTCTTATAGGAATTTTTTTTTGTTTGTTTTTGTTTTTGTGATTAAGAGGGAAATATTGCCTTCAGAACTGCAAAGAAGAGAACTAACAACAACCAAACCCTCTTCTGAGTCTGAGGTGTGTATTTGTCAAAAGTCCCAAAAATGTTTCAGGCCCATCAAAAGCTGTGTTATGTGCAGAAAGTAAAAAATAATTGTTTACCAACAAGGATTCAATATTCTTTGTTTTGAAAGCTAAGCAAAAAACCCCTAAGTTGACAACAACTGCTGCGCTGGTTTGTGCGATGTCACTTGAAAATAGCGCAGCTTTCAGAGCCAAAAAGTCTTAGAAAGTTTTCAGAAACGCATACCAGATTTGAAGCCCAGCCGTGTTGGTGGGAGCCAAGACTTTTCAGGAAAATGAAAAATACATTTTGCTTTTAAGCCCCCCCCCCCCCCCCCCTAGTTATTTAGTTTTAATAATCATACATTACTTTCAAACATGATTGTATCAAATTTATGTTCATGAGCAAGTATGTGTACCTTGGTTGTTTGCTACCGGCGAGCTCCAAAAACTTCTTTTATCAGAAATGTTACAAGATTCCCCTGCAATACAACAATCAATTGCATAAAAATCATGACTACCAATAAATCAAAATTCAGTTGAACCTTGATGTACTACTACCTCTTGTAAGTGCAAGACTGCAAAGTGACCATTTTCTGAAATGGGTTATTCCAGAAAAAATCCACCCCCCCCCTCTCCTCAAGCCCAACCACCATACGTAGAGGATTGGGAGAGTGACTTTTGTCTCCACCCTTTGATCGTTCTGGCATAGGAGACCCTGCCAGGGGTACAAATCCCCACCTGGACACACAGGCCACTCAGCAAGCACATAATACTTCATTAATCTAAAGTAAGTGTCTCCCATCCATCCATCCTTTGATATTATTGGAAAACTCGAACTAGAAGAAAGCAGGAGTATAAAATAAGGCCTAAAGTTGCCCGTACAAATTATTTTAAATATTCATTTTTTGATAGATATATTAATGATTGGAACTCTGCCTTCTGACGTTATGTCATCTCCTAGCCTTCAGTCTTTTAAAGTTTCACTGATTAAGTACCTTCGCTCATAATTTACCTTAAAATACTAGGCATAGTGTCTTTAATATAAGTTTTATGCATTATTATTAGGCATCTAGGTTTATATTTTATAGTCTAATTTATAGTCTTTTAATCTTTTAATATATGTTTATACATTAATTAATTATTTTTTTTCTTTTTTTTCTTTTTTGGAGGGTATGTCTTAGCATGGGAATTTGGTTTCCCCCTACTACCGTCCTGTTAACCATTTTTGTATTTTTGTTCGATTATATGTTAGTATTAGTTCATTTGTATCAGTTATGTATGGTTACGAACTGTGATTAAAGATTAAAGGATAATCAAACAAGTAAAACTATCCACCTGTAAAGCCATTAGTGCAGTTACACTTTCTTGTGTTCACATCACATGAGCTGTCATTGCATGGAACAGGACATGTTGGTAAACTGCAGTTACTGGACATCCAACCAACATCACAGTCACATGTTTGACTTGACCTTTCAGTACATAAACCATGGCTGCCACATTTTATGGAGCACTCCTCTTCAAAACTACAGCATGGAAACAAAACATGTACATGTAGCAAAGTAAAGTGTCAGAAATTACCTCCAATTATGTTAAAAATAGTTTGAAACTTTAACATCCCAAAATTGTTTGGAGAGGATATTATATTTCCCAATAATCCTTAGATCTAATAATTGCAGCCTTCCAAAATTGGAATGTAGATGTTACATCGTTCAATTAAATCTGGATTGGCAAGCAATTGTAAACTTTCTTGAGCTTTTCAAAACCCTGTATGGAAGCTGTTAAAGCATTAGCACCTCTGTCCTTAACATTAGCAAGACCAAAACTTGAATAAGAAATTTTTACATCTCAGGAGCTTGGAACACAGACCATGACATATTAAATAAATAAAGGAATTAGTTTTTAACCCTTTCACCCTGGACACATGTAGTGTAGATCTAACTTTTGAGTCTGTCAACGAAATCCTATGGTGTTACCATTCAAATGAAACCTCTTCGGCAGACTACTTTTGCATGGTAAGCATGTGTACCATCCACTTTTCAAAATTCTATGAAATGAAATTTGGGATTTTTCTTGAATGTTTTTAGTTTTGGCACTCTTGGAAGTTAAAGGGTTCAAGAAACTGTGCTGCTCACTGTGTCAGCGAGGAAGTAAAACATGAAAATTGAGTTTTATCAACTGAGTCAATAAGGTAATGATAAGGTAAACTGGCCACTGTAGATGTTTCGAGCACTAGCCCTTTGTCAGAGCCTCTGAAATATGCGGTGATTATTGTAGATGTTGTAGGTTGAAATGAAATTCAGGTTATAATGATTTCAACCTAGCTTGATTCTGAATTACCTTTGTTTCTGATTTATGATAATGAATCAAAGACAAAAGAAATACAAAATCAAACTGGGTTGAAATCATTATAACCTGAATTTCATTTCAACGTACAACAGATCTACAATTTGCTGATTTGATGAAAGATTTTGGATGGGCAACCTTGAAACAAAAAGTATTAGGCTCTTGCACCAAGCCCTTGTGTTTATCTTTTCTTCCTTTGTAGTTCCATATAGTCCTTTGTCAAGTCCCGACAGTATCCCATATCCCTACAGTGTATGTACAGTGGTATTCAAACACCTCAGCTTACATTCTACTCCTTCTTTGAAGATCTGTCCCTAACCAGTGGTCAAATGCAGCACTTATTCAAGAGAACCAAAACACCTATACCATACCTATAAGTAAGACTAAACCAACAATCTCCATCATGGAATTTCTCTGCTTTTCCTGTAAGAACAATGAATGCCGACCCAGATTTTGCTCTCAGCTGAAGCAGTGGTTTTTCTTGAGTTCTTGTTCCAGTGGAAATGATGTCACTGAAATACAAAATAGAGAGACCTGTTACTGCATTGCAATATCTAGATACACACAATTAATACCTATAATTATTTCCTAGGATATAATTTATAAGGTATATCGCTAAGGTTCATCACATTCATTTAATTAACTCTAACCTTTTTGCTGGCAAGCGTTAGCAAGGCAGCACACTATTCTTGGCAATAGGGGAGAAAATCCAAAATTTTGTCGGATGTAAGATGGGGTGCATGCGCAGTGGCTTATTGTCACTATCACCTAGCAATGTCTGTCATTTTGCTTCGCAACGCAATCAATCAACCGTGACAACGAACGCGACAACTGTCTAAATTGACAATCCACGTGAGAATCTGTACAAATGAAAATATGTGCCGTTTGTGGCGGATAATTCGACCGTAGAGTCATGCTCTATGCCCGTTGAGGCAAAAGAATTGAAAAAATGTCAATCGCTCGTCGAAGCGAACTATTCTGTGAAATCAGATGAATTGTTTCACTCTGAAATCCAACGACTCGTTGCACATTCAGACGAGTTCTTTGCCTGTGGAGGCAAATAATTCAAAATCTGTGCCGGCTGGGCCGGCTGATTCGACCGATGAGTCATGTTTTTATGTATAACTCTAACTTGAACAATTAATTATTAAAAATGTAAACAAACAGCCATAAGTAAAGATACTTAATAAAGCAATGTACTTTTGTTTTGTTTTTTAAGAAAGCTATTATGAAATCTTCAATTAGCTTGAGACAAAACCCTCTTGAATTGTCCATTGTAATAGTTATTTCTCTTCAATGTCAATTATTACTGTATCGTTAAAATATCTGTAACTTGAACAATACGTTCTTGGCAATAGGTTTTTTTTTTATAAAGCAGCCCATAGTCCATATAGTTGTTTAGCAATGTGGGTAATACAAGTCAGTAAGGCTATGGTTGGGCAATTTTCAAAAACACCACTTGCTGTAGTAATTTTTACAATTCATCCAGGGAAAGCCTACTCTACTCACCCTTTAAACCCCTTCCCTTAAAAAGTTGAAAAAATTTACCGGAGCTGTCCAATGTTCAATTCACTTCCCACTGTTTTATCCCCCTTCGCCGGCACTCACTTTCGCATTGAAATTACTAGTCTAAAAATAATCACAAAACATTGACATAATTTATATAAATTAAAAAGCAGCTACTGATAGCAAAAAATTCCTACCTGACTACGGCCAGAAGTGGTGAGCGGACTGAACTGCCATCATAAATATTCAACCTTCTATTGCCACAACTGGTGCCATTAAATTCATCAATGTTCAGTATTATGGATCTGTTATTCTTGGGTCTAGAAAAATTGAATGCACGGTAACCTGTTAGTATATAGAGACACTATATTTCCCCTAATCACATCAATAACAAAATTTTTTATTGTGATAGGTCATTGCATCAATTGTTTACTATAGTGTCAACCGACTTGTCAACAGATATGTCAACCTATATGTCGACCAATATGTCAACAACAACAACAACAACCTTTATTCATGTGTCAAATCTAAAATAGCAGTTATACAACCACTAACTGGGGACACTAAATACTACCTAAAAATATTTGTTGGTTGATAATCTGTCGATAGTTGACCGATGGTCAACTGAAAGTCAGTCGACTATCGACGGATACATCGACCAAGATGTATGTTGGCCGATACAGTTTATAGGTCACTGAGACTCTGCCGATAGTTCACTGACAGTTCACCAATAGTTCTTTGATATTCCACTACTCCACTGAGTTCACTGATACTCAAAAAATCTTTTATTTAAACACAATAAAATTGACAGCTTGACAGCTTGAGGAGTTGTGTATAAATAATTACTAATTATAAAGTAAGGAGTAAATTTTAAAGCACTGCACTGATAGTTCACTAATAGTTCCAACGATACTCCACTGAGTATCTGTCAACAACTGTGGAAGTGCGAGAAAACCCACCTTTCAAAAGGCAAGATTTGTTTATCAACTGATTTTCCTTGTGTTTTTGTAGGAGGGCTAGTTTTCTGTCTTAATAAATAATACGTTCTCTGGGTATAACCTCTCTTCAGATAAAGGAAAGGGTAAGTTTCTAAAGAAATTGGGTGGTGCTGCTTTGGTGGGGGAATGGAACAGAAATAGATAGCCTCCAATGCAGACTTCCTTATACTCTCCAGAAACCCTTGATCAAACCTCTTTTCTCACCAGGCGGGTGACACAATGAGAAATGTTGGATCCAGTACTGAATGAATAACTATATTTCAAGTGGGTAGCCCTGGGATAGCCCATTCAGCATGGTTTCTGATTCCACTTTTCACTAGGTAATTTTTTCTAATTTTTAAATTCTAGTGAAATATTTTTTAACAAGGCTATTTTTTACCTAGTTTACCTGTTACTTTATTTGACATAAAACCTAAGTTATCTGCAATGGTTAGCTTTGCGTTAGGGTTATGGTTAGTTTTGTGTTAAGGTTATGGTTAGCTTAGTGTTAGGGTTAGCTTTGAGTTAGGGTTAACTTTGTGTTAAGGTGTGTTTGTGATGGCACAACGTGACACCATTTTGATTCAACTCAACTCATTTAATCATACTTCGTGTAAGATACTATGAAATGTACATACACGTGTACAATGCCATATATGGTAAAAACAAACCATATACGTAACATCTCCCTTTCTTTAAAAGGAACAAACAAGAACTTTGCAAAAACTTAGGCACATAATGTTCTGAACAAAAAAATGCTCTGTCCGTTAAGTTCTCGAAAACAACATTAAAGTGTTCAAAGTCCATGTATAAACTTAATGTCTCATCTTGTCGACAGATGAACACTTCGGGTCCTTGTCTTTTGAGTTCCTGGCACTGGAACCTTTGTCTCTTTGGCAGGGGTCGCACCTGTGGAAATCTTTGCAGGAGTAGTAGTCTCAGCAGGCAACACAGGTTTGCATGGTACCTCCTTATGGTTTACCAATTCAGGATCAGGTGAGTCAGCAATGGTGCTTTGCTTGTCTTTTGCTGAGGGTTCTGCTGCAGGTTTAAGAAACTGCCTGTTTCTTCTTAATGTCTTGTCGCCTGTTTGGACTATGAAATGATATATATGAAATAAATCATATATGAACTGCGGAAATGAAATCAAATGAAGAATGATCCTCGCAGTTGTGAACGCAATTTAAGCAATTGCGAAAAAAAGCCTGAAAAAAATTCAGGACTTCAACGGGGTTGGAACCCGTGACCTCGCGATACCGGTGCGATGCTCTACCAACTGAGCTATGAAGCCACTGGCGTTGGGAGCAGGTCAATTGTAGGTTCACATGTTCCCGTGAAAGGAGTGAGTGTGAAATGATATATATGAAATAAATCATATATGAACTGCAGAATTGAAATTCAGGACTTCAATGCCAGTGGCTTCATAGCTCAGTTGGTAGAGCATCGCACCGGTATCGCAAAGTCACGGGTTCCAACCCCGTTGAAGTCCTGAATTTTTTTTCAGGCTTCTTTTCGCAATTGCGTAAATTGCGTTCACAACTGCGAGGATCGTTCTTCATTTGTTTGGACTACGTATGACCTGTTGGAAACCTTATCGACACAGGTACCTTGCTTCCATGCTTGATTCTTTTGGAGAGGTACAACTCTTACTTCCTGTCCAATTTCCAATTCGGGTGGCTGTTTCACATAATGATCATGGTAAAACTTGGCCTTTTGCCTTTTCAATTCGCGCCTTTCTGTAGGATTTGGACTCACTTGTGGATGCAAGAGACTTGATGCAGTGGGCAAGAGAGTTCGTGTTTTGCGAGACTTAAGCCTCTGCGCTGGGCCGGTTCCTACACCTTCAGTGGGAGTGTTCCTATAATCTAATATAGCTACAGCCAGGGGTTTTTGCTATCATGTCCAGCTTTCTTGAACAACTGTTTCACATTCTTCACTGAAGACTCGGCCTTACCATTAGACTTAGGGTAGTGTGGCGAAGATGTGACATGTTTAAACTCCCAGCTGAGTGAAAACTCATGAAATTCTTGGCTGCTGAACTGAGGTTCATTGTGGAGCGAAATCTCATCTCGGTAATTCCAGTAGTCTCGAACTGGTACTGGGGCTTCTTCTCTTCTCTCAGGCCAACCTGTTAAGACAGTGGTTTTCATGCTGCTGAGACCAAACAAATTTTGCTTTCTTTGCGGTCATTTCTCTCAGAGGCTGTGCAACTTCTGATAACCTTGGCAGGAACTTGGATAAGTAATTAACGAAACCTAGGAGGCTCAACAGTTCCTTCTTTGAAGTAGGCTTTGGCATTTCTTTGACTGCTTTGGCCTTGTCGGGGTCTGGCTGTAAACCATCTTTGGTAATCAAATGTCCCATGAATCGAACTTCAGGCTTTCTGAGGTTCATCTTGCTGCTATTTAAACGAAGATTAGCTTTACGAGCTTGTTCTAGCAGACGGATAAGATTCTCATCATGGTTTTGATTTGCTTCCTCTTCATTCTCACCACAGCCCATCACCAGTATGTCATCTCTAATGATCTCTACACCAGGAAGACCACTAAGCTTTGACATCAGTCATAATAGCAGTTTTCATTCTTATTCAACTCGCAGAAGCAATGATTTGCACCTTCCTCACATGCGCACTAATTGGGGCAAGCAAACCTTCATTTATCAAGCCTCTAAGGACTGGAACAATTTAGATAATGACATTAAAAATACCCATTCACTGTCCTTATTTAAAGCAAAGCTTAAAAGTTTGTAAATAACCTTTCCATTTTTAAACTTTTTTTAAGCTATTTTACAATCTATTTTTTACTATTTTAAAACTATTTTTAACTATTTTCTTTTTTAGCAATTTTAAAATTTATAATTTGCAGGGCCCCACTGAAAACCGCCATGGCGAGTGGGCTCCCTGGATAAATATTATTATTATTATTATTATCATTATTATAATTATTATTATAAGCTTCTCTTGTAATTTGGATTCAAATTCTTCGGGGCCTAAGTTGATGCCGAAAGGTAATCTCAGGTACTTATATCGCCCAAATGGCGTCCAGAATGTGGTCTTCAGACTGCTGCTCTCATCTAATTTTACCTGGTAAAACCCATCTTTAGCATCCAATGTACTGAACACCTTTGCTTTGCTCAGCTTGGGTAGCAATTCCTCCAGAGTGGGCACTTCGTATTTTGGGTGGATGATTGCCTTGTTAAGGTCTTTTGGATCCAGGCATATTCTAATCTTGTTTGGTGTACCATACTGCTAATCCACTCAGTCGGCATCGAGACCTTCTCCACAATTTCTTTCCTTTCTAGGTCATCAAGTTTAGCTTTGACTTTGTCTCGTAGGGCGAATTGCACTCAATGTGGAGAGTGTTGCACCGGCCTGACATTGGGGTCAGTGATGATAGATGTGTCCCCAGTATTGCCTAGCCCTTCAAAGACATCTCGGTAGTTGGTTAAAATCTGCTCTCTGGTCAGGTTACTGCTTTTCACAACATGAATGGACTCATCAGGATCTATCTCCACCTTGAGAAGTCCTAACTGCTCACATGTCTCAGCTGACAGAAGGGGCTTGTTAGAGCTGTTAACAACTTGAAATTTCAAATCTAGACATTTGCCTTTTCTTTCTGCTGTGAGAGTGGTCTCACCTATTGAGTAAACATTTTCTTTGGGTGTCAGACACACCTTGGCAAAATGATTCCTTCTCTTGCAATTTGGACATTGCTGACCATAGGCTGGACAATCTGTTGGCTTTGCATGCTTCTTTAGCTGACCACAGAACTTGCATTTCCAAACTCGATTTGCAGGATTTGGGCTCTTCTTTTTGTTTGGAGACTTAGGCTTCGGCTTAAACTTGGGTTTTTGCTTGTCATGGAGCAAGTGTAATTCATTATTACTTTGCTTACCATCACTCTGTAAAGACTTCAACTGCTTATTGGTGATTTCACTTGATTTACACATGTCAAGGACTTTACCCAAAGATAAATCTTTCTCTCTAAGCAATCTAGCTTTTGTGCCTTTATCTTGTATTCCAATGACTAATCTATCGCATATTATCTCTTCGGTAAGAGTTCCAAATTGACAGGATGATGCAAGCTTTCTTAATCTATTGACATAGCAATCAACAGTTTTCTTCGGGCGATTGAATACAGGAATTAAAAACGTACCTCTCATACACCACATTTCTCTTCGGTAGGAAATAATCTTCCAACGCTGCCAGTGCTGAAGTAATCGTAACTTCTGCGGTGCCAAAATTTAGATTGAGGTAGATTTGTAGGCACTCTTTTAGCATGACTGACCGGAAAGTCGCTAATTGAACTGCTTGGTCTTTTTTATCCAAAGACGTTGCCACCTCGTAATCTTGCCATTGTTGCTTAAAAAATTTCCAGTTGCTGGGAAACCATATACATAACAAGGTGTTGGAAATTGTTAATAGGGTCAAAAAAGGGAATTACAGAAAGAGAGTAACACAACAAATAAAAATGGGCATTCTTAGAAAACTAGTTTTACTTTTGCATAAATTAAATGCAAATTAGTCTGGGACCAATAATAAGCAATAATACAAAAAAGTTTGACCCATTTGTCAACCTTGTCCTGTGTGGTGTAGTGGTATAAAAAGTGGACTGCAAATCTAAAGATAGAGAGTTCAGCTCCAGGTAACTGCTGTAAAAATTCTTTATTTCATAATTTCACTGCAGATAGAGGGTAGAGGGTAGTAGACTAAGTATAGCATCAAGGGTGGGTACTTTTATCTTGTTTTTTAATAGAAAAAAATTACCTAGTGAAAATTTTTAACTACAACATATCCACCGGTCAACACTACCCATAGTAAACATCTGCAAACTTATTTCTTATGTACATGTAATTGAAATGCAGCTATGTGCAGTGTTCTCACCAGGCCGTGGCCTTGTAGGATTCCCGCAAAAAAAAAATTGAGACGGCGCACCAAAAGCCAAGAAGATGCACCTGTTAGGGCGTAGGAGTAAGCTTCAACTCAAACAGACTTTTGAATGTTTATGAATAGTTTAATGGTCAATCGAACACCCCAGCATTTTGCTTGTTCAAATGAATAAAAACATTTATCAAAAAATTTAAAGCCTTTAATTTTATTGCCTTTACCCTCGTTGGTCACACGTACGTGGTGAAGGTTTGCGTATTAAAGCATCGCTATCAAATCACAAACATCTTGTCCGCCATGTTGGATCAGGTAGGCACTTCATGTAACAGACCTTTTGGAGTGACTTTGTCCCTCTAATATTCTTACAGCGCCCCTATTTTTCAGCAGAGGGGGCCCTGCGACCCCCCAAGGCAAAATCCTAGTGAGAACACTGTATGTGGGTGTCCAATTACAGCCATCCATTTACAACTTCCTGTGCACTTAAATGGGTTCTCCTAGTTTCAAATTGATAGCAAATATCCCTGACATTTTGAGTAATCTATATCTCAAATTTTGTTATTGATGCATTTAATTAGTAACTGGACATTGTGTCGTACAATTCAGTGGTTATCATGCTTATAATTTCAAATCAGCTGAGCACATAAAAATGACTCAACTGATTACTCCCTGAATTGTACTACATTCAGTCCAGTTACTACTTATGATACCTATCCTTTAATTAACCACCCCCACCAAATAATCGTCCCCCTTTGTAGGGCAATATTTGAAAGAAAATAATTGCACAGAACCCATCCTCCCTCTGCTTTTTTTTTTTTTTTTTTTTTTTGCAATTTTTTTTTTAATTGAGGTCCCCTTCTTATAAGCAAGTATGGGTCTCTCAAGGTGTATAAAAATGGCTATAATGGCTATAAAAATATTCATTTTTTGGACAGTTCTATTCCAAGATTTGAGGGATTTCAACCTCAACTTAGAATTTAAGGAAGACTTGTATATTCTTCTTCTGCTACTACTACTGCTACTGCTACTACTTCCTTGTTCATTGTGGAACAAAGGTAAAGACTTAAGTATAACATCATGTAAATTTTAAATTGTCATACTTACTCATCTATCTCAATAAGCCAAGCACATTTGGATGGTAAAGATTTTTCCTTTCCTTCAGATATCACTGGTTTATTTCCTGTTTCTTTAGACGTGTGTCTAGAACAAGATTATAGAACACAACAATATCATTGTGAATATAAACAAATGCAAGAGCCTTTCATCCTCATTTCCTATAATAAAGGGTAGCCATTTTGCTTACAGTGGAGGGAAGGGAAGGGAAGGCTTTGTACACTTATGCCAACTCTCCGGGACTCTCCCGGATACAGAACGAATCTCCTGGTCTCCCGTACGGGTCACCAAATCTCTTGGAAAAAAGCGACTTTGGATCTTTTCTCTACAATAGGCAAAGATTTTAACCCAAATTTTCCCAAACTCCAAAAAAATGTGGTCTTTCATTATAATTATCTTAACTTCACAAACGCTTTTCGGGTCTCAGGAATGCAGAAAATGGCACCTACAGTATAGAGGGTAAAGCCAAACAAAGTTTTCCGGACCCCCATAGATGCTCGTGACTACATGAACGTTGCTCGATTCACGCCTTTGACGCAAAAAAATTTCACCCTCAGAAAAAAACTCCCTATTTTCAATCTCCAGAGGTTGGCATCTCTGTTTGTATATGTTGTGGTTCAAATTTTTCTTTAGACTGCTCTCTGGCCCTTTTAGGTCAGTTCAGCGGCCAATCTAATCGCAAAAACAAGCTCAGTGAGACTAGAGCAAGCAATCGAGCACATTTTTTAAAATTGTGATAAGAGTTCCAATATAAAATGATTGATATCAAGCTATTTTTGATTGCCCTGAGGAGACACCACTGTACTGAGCATCATGATTCTCCCTCACTGATAATGTTTCAATTGATATCTTGGTATTTTAGATCTTTGGAACTTAACCTTCAGGGTCATGACTATACGAAAACTCGGACAATCTATTGACAAGCGCTTCTGTAAATATATACAATTTTGTCAATTTTATTCTTTGCCTGGAGTAGTCTACTCCAGCTGTCAGGTGTTTTGCTGGGATTCCGATGCAATTGTGCAAATAGGATGATTAAATTACAAAGGGCTACAAATTAATGTCATGGCAAACCACAATTTTCTCTTTTGACAACAGGGGCAATTCAAACAATGTCTTCAATGGTGATTCTATAATTTCATAAAGATGGCGGAAATGAAACAGAAAGCTTGAAACTAAAAGTAAAGAAATCAAATGCAACCGTTTTATGCATCCCTGGGGATAAAGCACGGAAAGTGATCACATGAAAAAAATTGGGGGGGGGGGGGGTGTTTCCGAATATCAAAGGCCTTATGGGCAGGCTATTTTTCTTTCTCTTCCTCGCAACTTCCCCACCTCTTTCACTCCTCCCAGCCCCCGACGTTTTGCAAATCCAAAACGATGACCAAAGACTGCATTCAACACTCGCCCACCAAAAAAAAAAGTTCAATCAATTTGCTTTGGTTGTGGTGGATGAATATCACTTCATCAATTCTCAAAAAGGCTTGGATCAATTGTGGGCACTAGATATATATTTAGGAGAATCCTCTCCTGTAACATCTTGACACAACTGTTCACGCAAACACGGTCAGATAAATTGGGTGCACTGTTTAACCAAAGCCTGAGAATTCCAGTCATGATCTTGTTAAGTGGAGCACTAGCCTTTGAGTTACTCAAAAGGTTTGTGATGAAATGTCTCATCGCTCTTAAATTTATCTTGCAGACATGACAAACAGCAGATCCTACCTTTTCTGTCACTTTCAAGAAAGCCATAAAAGTGGTGAGTTAAATCCACTTTGTAAATGTATAATTCTACAAGCACTTTTGCCTGTGTTTACAAGCAGAGCAACAAATGGAGGTGGCATTGTTTTAAGTTGACAAGATTAGTTTATTTTTAATGGGTTCAAACACTTGGTTATAGAAAATAATGCAGTCCCTCTTTCTCTTCCTGCCTCCGAGCTGGGTTGTAGCTGTCCAAATGATGTCTGTGATTGGTAATTTTCCGTGGCGTGGACTCTTATTTACCACGATTTTCGTCATCACATGGTCAAAATGTTGTGGACTCACGAGGCGCAGCCGAGTGAGTCAGCAACAAATTTTGACCATGTGATGACGTAAATCGTGGTAAATAAGAGTCCACACCACGGAAAACCGGTGTAAATTTGTTTTTTACAACAATATTTAGAAAAAAACACAAGGAAAAATCAAAGTCTTGTAACAAAACGTGACAGCAAAGAAAGAGCAAGCGTTGTCTATAACTTTCTCGCAATCTGATTGGTGTTTTTCAAGCGCACGTGATGTTAGCGTCAGCACCGTTGTCTGGACTCTCATTTACCACTCACGTCGACCAATCAGATTGCGAGTTTAGCGGCAATTGTGGTAAAAGATATAATTGATATATCACTTGAACAATGCCCCTATCCCTAATCCCTATCCGAGTGGGACAAATCTATTGTTTTCTTAGCGAATCACAGACATCATTTGGATAAGTGCAGGACTACCCCTGCCTCTTCCCCAGCGCCCCCTCAGCTCACATTACTTTCACTCACTCGGTGGATTGCCAATTGCGTATTTGCTCGCCCACTCGACTATCCAGAAAGGGACTGCTAGCGGTCTAATTTTTCCTTGGTTTGAAAATTTTCAATCCTGTTTTATTTTTATTTTCCTTTGTTTCAAATGCATCATCATAACCTAAGACAAAGGAAAACAAATCAAACTGGTTTGAAAATAAATTTGAACCACAACATACATTCCTTTCTTTATAAAAACTGAAGACAGTTTACTTTAACCCCACTTTGTTTCTTACTTATAAATTTATAAACGAGTCACAGTTGCCACAGTTGACGGATCTGCCTTTCCTCTAGATTACACGTTTTATGCCGTTTGCTATTTTAGCGACAACCGAATCTGATCTATCAGCATAAGTCTTACGTCTTTTAAAAAACAGCTGTCAGATAATGGGAATTATTATTTTAGTTTGCATAACTTGATGCATAGCAAGACAGTTTCACGCAAGCTTAAAAATATTCTTCTTCTATGATCAAAGATTAAATCAAATTCGAAAGGAAAGGAAAATAAGTTTTCACAAAAACAGGGATTACTCGAATCTTGAACACAAAAGACTTTCTAGTCCGAGGTTTGACCAAAATATAATCTTATCACATTATAATGACTTATGTGCAGAGCTTTCCAATCTACTCGATGGTATAATTCGATCGGTAAAAAAAGTCGTGAACATCTCTACCATAATGCTTCCTATTATTTTAAAATGCCAACGATTTTCGGCACAGGTGATCCCAATAAACAGATTATATAAATAAAATATAAAATATAAACTTCACTCGTACTCATATAAACAGCAACATTTTCACAACACCTTACCTTTCTCGGCAAAACTCGCAAAAATTGCCCCACCAATATTTCGGGTCATTACAGTCGCATTGTCCACTCTTGCAAATACCATTAATACAGCCAAGACTATTCGAGCATTTACCGGTACTAGATTCACATGATATTAAGACCGGGATGAGTATGATAGCAGAACAAAGCCACCAAAAACTCATTCTTTTCCACATTCATCGCATCATTGTGTGTCTGTTGTGGAAAACAGCTTTGAAGCCGCGGCGGATTGGGCACGAAGGGCCGTTTTATTGTTTCCTCAACAGGAACCTAACAAAAGAGAGCTATTTTCACAGTCAGCTGTTATTGTCTCGCTACATTTTTATTATATTCTCAAATCACCAAAGCGTTTTCTAATATATATAATTAGATTACGTTTGATAGAAAATAAAAACGGTGCTCACATACGTAACACCAGTAACCTGTAGCCCGTGACAGGTGCTAGACTGCTAGAACTTCATTAAAAAAAATCTGCAGTTTAGTTGATTTACAACTTAATTGTATGTTATTGTGTAGAATGTTTTAAGTAAATTGTAATTGATATTTTAAAATTTTAGATTATGTCCCCAATTAGTTGTTTTAACTGTTATATTTTTATTGACACTTGAATAAAGTTATTGAAAGGGGAGGAACACTGGGAAACGGGGAAGGATGGAGTGGCGCCTATATAAAGGGACCGTTCATTATTTATTGGGGGGGGGGGGGGGGGGATGAGAACTTAACAAATTTTCCATTTTTTTTTCATGTGCCCCCTCAGGGAATCTGGATTTTTTCAGATCCCCCCTGTTCTGTTGGGGAAGAATTTCAATACCCCCCCCCCCCCCCGCCCCCCACTATTAATCTGATTTCTATAAAATAAAAGTTGTACAGACCGTATTTATATGCGGGCGCGATGATGTAGTGGTTAGCGCGTTGGCTTTCAGATCTAAAGTAGGTGAAAATTTGGGGGTGAATGTATTGCTGTCTTGTTCTTATTGGTACACTGTAGTTATGTTTTCGCTTTTTTTATTTAAGACATCTGTTTAAAATTTCAAGCCCCCCCTCCATAACAAAAAAATTTCCCCAGGACCCCCGTTTTTGCAGTGGCTAAAATTTCAGTCCCCCCATTTTCTCACCCACCCACCCCACCCCCCCCCCCTCCCATAAATAATGAACGGTCCCTTACATCACAGTGCTCAACAAGCCAGAAAAACACAAATTCTGACTCCACTAAAACGAGGCTTTCAATATAAAATAGTTTACTTAGGATGAGTCAGTGAGTCATCTCATGATTGTATCCTATCAGAAGTTTAATGAGCTTCTGATCGTATATATACAAACATTATATTTCAAAAGTTTAGAAAATTGAGCCACGCCAGCTACGAAAAACTGTCCCGGCTGAAAAATCGTGTTTTCATGATTATGGCCAGGAGCTTGCTTTAAGCTTACTTTATTGTCTTGAGATTGAAAGAAACCATCGCCAAAAGAATAGAAGCAAAGAAAAATGAACTAAACGGACAAAATAACGACTACAAAAGTCCAAATTTCATAAGAATGGAAAGTTTGATTTCTTGACCGCCTGTCAATAAATCAAATTTCATGAACTGTTATCCACTTCAATCCTTGTAATCCTGTACTTTATCTCCAAACTACTGCTTTTATTTTGCTCTATAGAATCTTTTTATCCAACTTAGTTGTATATTTGACGGCATTTGGCGATATAACGTGGAAATAAGCTAAGCGAAATTTTGCTACTTTTTCGGTGGGATAGTGTCCCTTTAAAGGGCCAAAAAAAAAACCGTGAAAACGTATTCCTCCTATAAGTGCAGTGGCATTGGACCTCAAGGAAAAGGTACAAAAACTGATAACATTACTTTCATTTCCCAACGTATCAAAAGACAAACTTGAACGAAAACGGCCGACAACGTTCCAGAAGACTGACCAATGTAAAATGATTATTATAATTCAACACATTGATACACTGCCCAAATATGTTCAAAAAGTTATCGATATACGCTATGCCTACATGACGTATATCCAACGATGAATGTAAATTTCGCATTTTGACAAGAGAATGCAAAAATGACGGACCGGCCTCGATATTTTTTCTTTAAACTGTGCTTTGTTATCAATGTGTTGGCTAAGAATTAGGCGATATCACGCGCGCTTTCGCGCTATAATAGTTAAATATCTACCGCCAACCTAAATAGTCCCTTGATGTGCCATGACGAAACGCAAGTGTCGTGCCGTCAGAATAATAATCTTTGATTAGTTGGTTTCCGTCACTCGGATGTCAGTAGTTACAGTTTCTTATTTCACGATAGGAAAAATTCCAATTTCACGCTCTTTACACGGCTTACGGGACAAAAGAACATGTTTTGCAGCGAGGTGGCCTATTTTATAATGGGACACCAAGAGCGAATTTGTGACAGGTCTGCAGGATAAGCTAGCCTACAGGATAAGCTCGTGATTGAAAATATACTCATAAGGACGTATGAACCAGTGCCACAACCAAAACGTTTGTGTATTTGAGAAAATTAAACTTATCAACGTAATTAGAAGCGTGCATCCCACGATAAAAGCCTGGCCATAACTTCCATGTACCACGGTAAGTTCGGTCACACACCAATGTTTGACCATTGGTCAGATGTCTCAGATGTGATTCGCAGGTTGTAGAGATTCAAAAGCTTACGTTTCGAGCTCTTGCTTGTATGTAGATACCAGTGTTACAATCCTTCACAAAAAGTTTCCGGTTTTAACGATGTTTTGCTTCCGATTTGTAAACGTTTTAAAATGTGTCACGCAATTCGTCACGCTATTTCGGATAAGCCGTGAAAATAGACAAGATTGAACCAGTTGAAAGTTGTTTTTGCATTATAGATGCTTATAAGCTTCTAGTCACCATATCAACTCAGTTGATGAAACCAAATTTTCACTTCCCAACCAACGCAGCACCGTTTCTTTGGAAACTAACCAGTTTTATCAGGTTGTAATTAGATTTGGTGTTAATCGTTTGTTAATCGGAAAACGACGCAGTCAAAAAGCATAATTTCTAAACGACCACTTTATCTTGGGTCGACGTTCGTTTTGTTTTCCTTCAATCGGACAACCCAATTACCCGTGTATATTCAACATAACATGACATAATGAAATGCTGAGTGCTGCAAGCGCAATATAACACAAACACATCTGTTGAAAAATGTGTTTTTATTCCACACCATTTGATAAAAATGAGTCACACCGCCAAAATGTATTTACAGCGATTCAAGAATTTCAGAAATATATTTGGTGCGCATTACAAGGCTTTGAATGCGACTCAGTAATATTTGCTAGGTTAGTATTTGTTCATCGATCACATAATATGCTTTTAACTATCAAGTAAAGTGCTAAAGAATGGTCAGTAAAGAGAAGGAAAATCGTTGGAAACTGTAAAAAACGCGCAGTTTCGACGACTTTGCTTCCTACACCATTAAAATTTTTCGCAAGGACGTCGCAAAAAATATCTGCGATCTATTATTACACCAGTCATCTAGAGATGAATCGAGAGATACATCCTAAAAAACTGACAAATTAGCGACCTTTTACGGCCCCTCTGCGCAGGTGTTTCCCGCGAAGAACAGCAATCTTTAAAAGCAATCTCGTTACCAGAACACGCGCATTCAAATCCCTTAGGCACACTCTGAGAACGAAATAAGAAGGCTTTCCTTGGCCTTTAAGTTATCCGCTATCTACCAAAATTAATATAATGGATATTTTCGATCAGTTATTACTGTACATAAGGAAAAATAAATACAGTTCACTCACGATAAAGGTGAAATTCATTTTAGCCCATGAGGGGCATCACAAAATAGTTCAAATTGTAAGCATAGAAAAATAAGTTACGAATTCAGCATTATATAAAACATATATTGGTTATCAATTTCACAAAAATGCACACATCTCTTAACATTCTTGAAAATATCTATAGTACAAAAATATATTAACTTCTTAGAAAATATTATGTCATGAAATTCATAAATTTGCGCGTTTTTGTTAAGTACAAAAGTAGTATTTTTAAAAAAACCTTGTCAAAAAATTGAGTTTCACAACCTCAAATTATTCAATTTTAGAAAACTTGTCATTACACGCGAGTCTCGTTTTTCGTGTACGCTGCCGAAGTAAAATAAATGAGACACTGTTTCTTGCGTATCAGCGAAAATCCTCAGTTAATAAATTTATTGTTAATAATAAATTATATTTCTCTCATTTACTTGCGCAGAAAAAGCTATTTTTTCCTCTAAATTTTAGGAGAAAAGCTGGAAATGGATAATTTGACACTTGTAAAATAAGATTCATGTAATGTAATCATTGTGCATAGTATGAAAAACATTCGGATCCACCGAGACGCAAGCATGTTTAATTATCCAGCATTGTAAAAGCTCGTTTGTAAACTAAACTTTCAGTAACGAAAGAAAAGGACCTTGCGACACAAAGGAAACAGATGTTTCCTTGCTGTGTACACTTAATTCAGATCTTAATAATACTGCAAGTATACGTGAATAGAGCAATTTGTCATTGATTGTTGTGCAATTGTGAAAATACATTTCTATGCGCTTGCGTAATGTGAAGTACTTATATGTCCCTAAAATGTTCTCTTCAGTATCTCTTTTATTTGTACAGATGTTCATTGTGATATTGCAGCTGTAGTTAACGATACGACCTCCTCTGGTACACATTACTATCGTTACCAGTCCCTGCACGTAGTCCTATGAGTTACCTCCCACGTGGTTTGATGGCTTGGACTGGACTGCAGCACTTACAGGGATTGCATAGGTGCCGCCGAAGGACGAAGACACCATACCTGTAAAATATGGAAAAACATATGTATAAATCTAACCGTAATATTTAGAAAACAATATTTGTTGCCCGGAAACTAGCTTAAAGAGCTATTTGAGGCAGGAGGAAATTAAATACTTACAGGTAATTGAGTCGTGCCTTGGCTCTTAGCCAAGGTGACCGACTATATAAAATGGATTGTGAAAATTGAAAAAGTCGAGATTTTTCAAGTGGTTTATAGCCCGAGGCAAAGTGTAAGTGACGTCATACAGTGTATCAAGTGGTTTATAGCCTGAGGCGAAGTGTTAGTGACGTCGTATCATAAGAAAAAGGAAAATGACGAAACTTAACATATCAAGTAAAAGGAACTTACGTTATTGCTGGGTTTGGCGAGAGTTCCATTCGATATCGATTTCGTTTTCTTTCTTTTCGAGCAACAGATAAATGGTCAGAAATGGTAGTTAAAGTTTACCTTTCATGCACGAGTAATTGCAAAGACTGATTTAAGGTTTCAAATGACGTAGTAACGTTCGTGACGGATCGCCTGGTGTGACCGGAAAAGCGGCTGTACATATGAAACAACAAGACCCTTAAAGCTTCTTAAACACGACTTCACTACTCGCAGAGTTGTTCTTGTTTAGTGGTTAATGTCATTAATATAATATAAAAACAGAAGCTTCCAATTCAAACTTCTTCATAAAGAATCGCTCTCTACGATGACTTTCTTTACAAGATAGATATAAAAGAAAGGGATTCCTGTTCTTTCTGCAAAGGAACAACAGAAACCATTGTTCATCTGGTTTGGAAATGTAAACATACCCGAACTTTCTGGAAAAATACGTCTGAGTGGAATGGAGGACTCTTCATTCTCTTCATCATTTTGTCTTGGTTTAATTGGCGATATAAAAGATTTGCTATTCCACCACTTACTTCTTATAGCTAGACCAGTAAACTTGGGAACACCAAGACATAGCTAGACCAGTAAACTTGGGAACACCTCACCTGAGCAGCAGGCATATATACAATTTCTAATGAACTCTATGGAACTTGAAAAAGAGCATTTGACAACAACACCACACACTCCTTTCAAAAGAAATGGTCCCGCTTTAAGAAAAACCCTCACCGAAATGAGAACAATTACTACCATTGCAGTATTGAAGCAAAGCAATGTATAACTTAGAAGTGGACAACCTTTAGTTCCCTGTATGACTTCTCTCTATATATACAGCTATTTCAATTAACGTTGTCGGATGAAAGCTTAAAGCCAAGACCGCAAAGTAGTATGGTAGTAAGGTAGTATAGCTATTCACACCTACACATACTACCTTGCGGTCTTGGCTTTGAGCTTTAGGATCCGACGTTAATTGAAATAGCTGTATAGATTTTTGTTATTTTAAGTAACGGTTAATTAAAATAAGTCATGTTATTTATAGTCTATAGAACACCAGGCTGTGACGTAACTAACCATGCACTATGTTTCCATGGGAACCAGTGGGTGGGTTTGCCTCTGACACATTGGGTGGTCTCATGACAGGATTGAATGCACTCTTTTGCTTCACAGCTTGAATCATGTTCGGTGGAAACGCAAACATCCCTGCATTTGCATTTGGTGGTACACTGTTAGGTGTTGGTGGCAATGATGGGGACTGTGGCACAACTGCAACACAAAAAAGTATTACTGTAATTTTCAGATGGCAACAGAAGAAGTAATGTCAGGATTGCACGCAGAGGGGATCATGTTACTCTATGATAGGCATCGCAAAGTGTCCTTATCTAAAAAAGTTCATCATAACACACGTAATTCTGTTTCACATATCAAGTAATACGAAAATGACAAATATATGTAACTCTTTAAAATATGTTAGAGCAGTTTTCAATTGAGTGTCGAAAGTAATTACACAATTGCTTTTGTTTTGCATCGCTACGCTTTGTGATTGGCTAAAAAATCTCGCGCCACTTTCTCGACCAATCAGAAGTAAAACGAAAACCAATCGTGACTTGCGCGCACGCATTTTCCCGCGCTTGGCGCCGCCGACATGTAATTGCTTCGAGCTCTGATTGGTTCATTGGATTGTTTATGACTGCTGTGATTGGTCAGAGTAATTACTTTTGGTTTTGGTTTTACGGCACTCAATTGAAAACTGCTCTATTATGAAGTATTTGTTAAACAATACTTGCATGCAATCTTGGACAAAAGTGAACAGATTCAATATCATTTAAACAATTTTCTTTGTTTTCAAAAATGTTGGGATCGTGTTGAAGCTGCTTGAACACTAATTGCTCAAAAAGCAAGTTTTTCCTAGTTCATATGTAATGACTTTTTAAACCCAATGACTCCTGGAAATTTAGCAGAAAATGGCAATTTGAAGCCACTTATGCCATTTTCTGACTGCTGTGGAGGAAAATTGCAAGAACTCATGTCCAAAACGTTGTTTAAATCATGAAAACTAAGCTTCCTTTCTGAAAGAAGGTGAAATTTTTAAATAAGAAGTGGCAATTGAAAGGAAGATCAGATTTTGCCAGTCAAATCTGACAGTTTTTTCACATGTACATATAACTCTTGTCCATTTCACAAAATCTCTCTCATTTGGGCACTTTTTGAAAGATTTCTTCCTTCTGCATAAGTTAGTTATAAAAGACATCATTTGTCGTAAAGAGGGATGACGTCACAAATGGTAGGGGGACCACGGCGACTGGTTTCAGGCGTTTGAGGGGTCAGTGGGTAATAATGTTGGCTAAATGTTGGCTAAATGTTGAATCCATTTGAACAGCTTCCAAATAACACTGTTTTGAATATGATAATATGACTGAAAAAAATTAATGTCACATACAAGTGGGTGCTTTCAAAATGTGGTCAAACAGCAAGATTGGTATGTATTTAAACACTTGTACATATATAATTTATTTAGTCTTACAGGTGGCACCACTGAGGAAACCAGGCGATGAAGGTACAGTCATATTGTGCAGAGTGATTGATGATGGAAGACTTCCTGTAAATCCATTGATGCCATTAGGTGCACTGGACATGGAAATTGCTGCACTCATAGAGACTGGGACATCAGAGTTAGGTGTTGGCACTACATGTCCTTCACTTGGTAGAGAGCTCCCATGTGGATAGCCTGGTGGTGGCATGCTTACATGTCTTGAGGTAGATGAACTACTTTCTAGAAGTGGAAAAAAGAAATAATCTCAACTTTGTTTATTGTTTATAAAAACAATCAGACATAAACATATTAATTTTGTAACTACATTAATTCTGGAATAGGCAATACTCTTAATACACATGTTAAAGAGTCCGACCCACCCAGTTTGCATTGCGCGCTTCTCTTATTGTTATGATATGGCTCTATTCCATATTTGGGCAAGCATATCACCTCTTGCACGAGTGAATTTCTCATCTACAATACAATTCAGGGGCCCTGAAAATGGCAGATGAACCAACATAGGCGTGCAATGCAAACTGGGTGGGTCAGATTCTTTAAGACCCTATTTGTGGAAAAAAATGCATTGTGGCATATTCTTGAAATTTCAAGTCATTCTCTCCAGTGACCAAATAAGCCAGATGGGTGGTTCATAGCTGAGGGTAGTGCCTCTGAAATGGTGGGATCATGGGTTCAAATTTTTGTCTGTATTTCATTTCCAACTGCTTCAGTTGCATCAAATAGAGAAGAGAGACACAATCAAGAACAGCACTCTGTTGACTGAAACTTCCTGCCGGAAGACAAAAACAGATGACTTTGTCCTCTTGGAATGATATAATTAACAAGAAGACAGAAACAAAAATTAATGCAGTTTGTGGAAGAAAATTGGAAAGACTGTATTTCAGTGATTACATACCTGATGTGGATATGGCAACCTCATTATTGTTAACATCAGTAGACCTTGCTAGTATTCTTTGCTGTTGACTGCCAGGGTTTGAATTGCCATAAACAACAGTTGGACCATCTGGATTAGTGATAGTTACATACGTGCCTCCATTGGTTATTCCATCAGGAGTGATAGCAGTGAAGTGTTGTCCAATCATCATTGAATGGGTACCACTAGCAGTGGTAGGGGGAGGTCCCCCTGAGGGTGGGTACTGAGGCCCATGAATCTGAGTGGGGGTGCGGGGAATGTTGTAGCACAAAGCTTCTGCAAGATCTGCAGCTCTCTTTAAAATAATTTCCTGAAAAAGAAAGTGGTAAAAAATTTAATATCAGACAGGAACAATATTAATCTTCCATGAAAAGTATGGTACCAGTAGAAATACATGTATAGGTTAAAACATTGGTATGTTGTAAACTTAAGGTACATAACTGTCCTGAGGAATTAAAGTCAGTGGGAAATAGACTAGACAATACAGAACTAAAGGATCCAGAATGAGATTACAGCCAACTCTCTCTTTAAGGAAGATGCCTTTCTAGGGCAAGGAGTTGTCCTTGCCATAGTTCTGTTCTTAACTTCATATCTACAGACCCTTCATTATGGTACATGTGCATGCCTGTTTTTTCCCTAAAATTTGGTCATCCTTTTTTAAGGTGGTAATTTTTTTTCCATTCAGTTTATTCAGCTCACCTTGGGTAACTTTTCAGGATCACCTGGATGACGCGGAATAAGTTTTGTCAGTCTCTGGAATCCATAATCAATGGTTGGCTCACAAAGTGCTGTAAATAAGTGATGACAGATTGTAACGTACACATATTGCAGGTCTTTATACCATAGTTATTTTCTCATTACATTGCTTAAAATTTAGCAAAAAGTTTATGACTGGACCATACACGTTTGTTCTACACATGCAGGCTAACATAGGTGGTACAAGAGAATCTGCGAGTAATAAAACAAGTTCCTTCACTACCTTACAAAAAAATTATTCTTATATAAATTCCAGCAACCACCTTGAAATCAAATTCTATTCTTGAGAATAATATTGCCTTTACAATGAGTTTGGTGAATGAAATATAAAATATAACATTTCAAAAAATAAAATGAAACACTCCATGCACTCTTGGATTCCAAAAAAAATACTGTTTTCAGTTTACCATAATTATCTTTTGGAAGCACACAAACTTATTTTCAGTGCTTCTGTGATAAAACGTACAAAGCCTGTTCTGTCATTTATTTTCATAAGTAAAAGTTTGGGTGAACTAGAAAAAAGGTTAAACAGCTTTCTCATACATGTACATGCTGTACTCCACAAACTTTCACTCATGTTGTTTATGGAAACACAGAAAGTGTGCTCTATTTCTTTACATGTGAAGTGCCTTACCAGAGTAGATAAATCTACCAGGAGCAGTCTTGCAGAACTGTTTATTTCTGTACATGAGAGTCACCTCCACCATACCAGGAATGGGTCTGGGTGGAGCTTGCACACGAATAGCATTAGGTGTAATGAACTGCAGGCAGGAAAGATAAAAAATATCATTAACAATAACTGAGACTGAGATAGTTAAAAAGAGGGAAAATGAAAAATGTAACAGTTACATAAACAGAAAACATGTACACAAATAGAAACTGTAATGATGTTAATGCTATGTTCATGCAGTACAACATGCATGTGTCTTAATGTGCAACTGCTGGTTCTGAACTCCAAATTCTTATTCTTATGTACCACTACCCCATATATGAGTTGCCAAATTGGTGTAAAATTTCCTTACTTATGTGTTAACTTACCAAAACTGATAAAAGTACAAAGTTTCTAGGACTGTTTCCTCACCTCACTCCAAACAATTAGTGAGCCAAAAACAACTTGCAGACCATCAAAAAAGTTATCTCCGATCACTACAACATTAGTTCCACCAGTAGTCCATCCCTCATTGGGACAAATGGCCTTGATACCAGGAAATGCTGTAAAACACAACATACATTCAGAATACAAATGGAAGCTCAGTAAAGTTTTTTTATGAGCTATGTGACTTACGAGACCAGTGCTTAACCCTTTGACTTCCAGAGTCAATTTATATATATAGAGACATGAAATTCTTGTTCTAACTTTTGAATTCCTTGACGAAATTCTATAGTGCAACCATCTAAATGAAACCTCTTCCATAGTACTTTTGCAAGGTACCAGTCTTGTTTTGCATGTGTTTTGGGATTTTTCTTGATATTTGCCACTCTTGGGATCTGAAGTGTGTATTTTTAAGAAAAACTAATTTTCTCTCAGACTATCCTATTCAGTTGCCTACCAAGGGAAGCTAATGCAGACACTTCTATAATAAGCATGCTTAGATCTAAAGAAGATTCACTGATGTGTGTCAATGAGCAGTAAAAGAGACATACCATATGCAGACTCTACTTTGCGGCTTTTTCTACCATGCTTGGAGTTGTTATGTACAAACATGTTATCAGAGCATGCCAACATCCCAGCAACAGGATCAGGCGAGGATGCAATATGAACCTAAATTAAAAAGGAAATAAAGAAAATGTTTACCAAACCAACAATATGTAGATTTATAACAATGTCTCCAGTGTTCTATTTCAAAATTTTAGAAATAAAAAATCTTCTGCACATTATTTCTGAATAATCCTGTGTGTCGAAGCCAAGAACGTGTTGGAACATCATATAGAGTCATGCGACATCACGTCTGCTGTACACGTTCGACGTACTACATTAATGAAAGAAAATGTAGTACACAGGATTATTCAGAAATGTACTAAACCTGGAGAGGTTTTAGAGGCTATGAAACATACTATGAAAGAAAAATGTTCCATGGATTGACCACGCTCTATCCACTAACATCAATAAGTTGCCACGTATCCAGCGTGGTGATCCGATGGTGTAGTGGATATCACGCCCAACTAGTGTGCGGGGAGACGTGGGTTCGAATCCTGCTCGGGACACAAATTTTTTTCTTTCATTAATGTAGTATGTCGAACGTGTACAGCAGACGTGATGTCGCATGATTCTACATTCTGCATATTAACATACAGTCTAACCCCAAGGGGCCATTGACATATTCACTTGTTCCCCGCTTAAACTCTACAGGTCGTTTATGGGAGGAGGGGGTAAGGCAAATCCAATTCTGGACAATATGCAGGGCATTTTTGACCAAAAGCAAACTGATCCATTTTAATAAAGTCTTAATACCTCATGTTGAGAATGGCAAACGTGACATTATTAAAGAGAAAGCACAGTTCAGTAGAAAATAAAAAGTGGATCTACATTGTGATCTTTTTACATATTAGCCTATATACTAAATCACTAATAAAGTTAAACACCAAAAATTTTTAGTTTGCTGATATTGTAAATATGTTTGTGAACACAACTGTGAACTTTCTTCGATACAACCTTTCAACGTCAGTGTTCTTAATGGGGAATTCATGCTAGTTTTAAACATGCAGTTGTTGCAACAGAACAGCATAGAAAGCATCATTTGATTTATAAACAATTTTCTCTACATTTTAAAAGCAGTAAATTGAGTTGGTACCACTGATAACTTCACATAATGCATGTCAGTAACATACTATACTGTAGTGACTGGAATGCTGTGACTATATATCGAGGCCTGGAAATTTCAAGTGGATGTTAAGGAGGGGGGAGGGGGGGGGGAGTTCTGACCTAAACATCCAGTACATCTGTAGATGTTAAGCAGGGAACAAGTGAATATGTCGACAGCTCCTAAATAGCGTGGTAAAATTGCACAGACAGCCCACATGCATTGTGGACCTTAATCTGATTTCTGTAGCACAAATCAACTTGAAATATTACTTATCCACTGTGGATGGAAAGGTGGTTCATCATTTACCTGAAATCGTCTCATATCCTTTGGATTTCCAGCATTTTTCAGACAATTTTGATTGCATTTAAGAAAGAATTTCAAGAAGAATCTGCAAGATAAAAGTAAAAATATACATAACTTGAAATCATTTTCATCCACAAGTGGTTTTAAAGAAATAAGTTTTCAAATCAAATCTCCCTCTTTAACCATAAGGTATTGTCATTTACTGGCATGAGCAGGTTACCATTTTTTAAACACAATTTGGCAATAATAAATATCCATTTAATTTTAGGAGGTTTGTAAATAATTATTTATAGTCCAACTTCCTTGTGCAACCACTTGTTGAAAACAGCCACTTGTCCATGTTATCAAATTTCTTATTTTTTTTTCAGTCTATGATCGAAAGGCTGAGATCATACCAACTTATCTCAAATGTTTACATTGTTCACCCACAAACTGCATTTTTCCTTCAAAAACAGATTTTGTTTCTAAAATAATGGTGGCTTACAGTAAATTTCACTACATCGTGCAGAGCTGGCTTTTTCTAACATAATTCACTGGCTATGATATTCCTGTCATGACTTGGCTGGCTTGAAGATTGATATAGGATGCTTTTTAGCATTTTATTACCCTTCTGGGAGTGAAAATACATGTACAGGATCTTTTCAGCCTTCATGATTGGATCTCTTTTACTCTAACTCACATCAACCAGTCATTACTTTAGCAATTAAGTGCTTTCTTGGCACTTAAAAAAAATGTTGAGCCCTTCACTCATTATTTGAGATCTTTTGAAAGTAGCCACCTCTATATAATATCCTGGGTGATGGTCTTTCCCAGAACATTTTAGGTGATCACTTATATGAGCGGTTTGGCCGCACTGTGATTTTACCAACTCCTCGACAAAAATGCCAGTGTCCACCAACATGGGGTGTTGCCCAAGAGAGTAAGACTATTGGGGGGATCCACTTGATTATAAGCTAATAAATAAGACTATCCTGTCCTAACTTAATTTACTAAGTTGACTTATATGAATGTAAATATATGAAAAACCATGTAATTATTTGAACTGCGGCACGGCATGTCTGAAAACCAGTTTTACTGAGCCGTTTTACCATGTTTAAATAAAGTTAATTGATTGATTGATTGAAACATGGTGAAATTTGTGATCCTCGCAGTGTGCTCTCAACTTAAGCAGTTGAAAAAGCAACCTGAAAAAAATTCAGGCTTGAATGGGATTCGAACCTGCCACATGGATAGATGGTCAATTGTGAGTTCATAATATACCCAGTGATTATGTGAATATATATGAATGTGAATATATGAAATATATGTGAATATATGGTTTTTCATATTATTTACATTCATATACAATATTCACCATCATTGGGTATATTATGAACTCACAATTGGCCATCTATCCATGTGGCTTGATAGCGCAGTGGATACAACATTGCACTGGTATCACAAGTTCATGGGTTTGAATCCTGTTCAAGCCTGAATTTTTTTCAGGGTGCCTTTTCAACTACTTAATAAGTTGAGATCTCACTGCGAGGATCACAAATTTCACTAAACAGACTAAACAATACTTTCTTTTATCAGAAAAGTCCTTCATTCTTATGGAAAAAAAATCAACACCTGTGTTTTAAAAGTGATTGACCAAAACAGGAAACAGGGATTTTGAAAAACTGCCAGAGTATTCAAAATACCTACCAAAAAGCTTTTCCAGTGAGTCAAAGTGATTTGAAAGGAAATGGTTTCTTTTCTTTAGCAATATTGCAGTTTGGCACACCATTACAAGGTTTATTCAATTAATTAACTCAATTCATTATCAGTTCAATAACTACTCCTTAGCATGTACACTAACAAAATTGGGTTAATGAGCCCCAGGTGTGGTCTGTGAAAGAATGTAAAAAGGATGACACTAACAATAGCTCCACTCTTTTTTTCCAAATTAATTATTACCTTTGAATAATTTATTTTGAATATTTTTTTACGGAGAAACCTTTTCATATATAACTGACAAATATTTAAGAAAAACAATCACCATCGTAAAACATTGCACACTCGTATTTAAAAATAAAGTTGATCATGAGATGAAAATTATCACATTTATTACAGCAGCACAAAATTTAGAATTAATTTCTATAATTTGAATAAAAATATTTTCATAACAAATTATACAGCTTACTGTCTTTCTACCAGCACAAAAACCCAAATTTATGCAAAGGGTTCACGTCACTCAGAAGCGCCAAGAACTATAATGTGATTTTCTCAAGTGCTTAAATGAGAAGCCTGAATTGATAATATTATTATTTGAACGTCAGCTAAGCAAATTTGGCTATAAACATTTTTTAATAAAACAGTGAAAAGAATTTTGAAAAGTTGCAAACCATTTCTGATTAAATTAAGTGGTCAACTAATTTAAATCACGGCCTAATTAAACACAGCTATTGTTTCCTTAAACAATATCACAGGACAATCAAGCATACTCAACACCTCTTAATGTAATCTTTTTCTTTCAGTGGGATTGAATTGAAAATATAATACATTCTTTTGGCCATGAAGTCAGTCAAGTAGGATAAACATTTCCCTTAGGGAAGTTTTCTTTGACTCTTTACACCACATGGGAACAAATTTTACAATATTATTGACAATGTAACTGTTCATATTACCTGTCCACTATAACTGGATCTGACGGGGTTTCATTTTTATTACCACATGATTTCTTTTCACAACATCGACTATAAACAAATCAGAACAAAAGAGAAAACATTAGTATTCTACACCATGCCTCAAGATTTTTGGCTAATGACCAAGAAAATTCCAGAACATTTAAAAACATCTATGAGAATATCAATACTAATAGCTCAGACAGTATAACTGTTGAAAATTAAATATAAACGAAAAATACCTGCACATCACTTCGTGTGTCATGAGTACACGACACATTTCGGGGTTTTTGTCCTGTCCTTCATATACAATAGGCTACATGAAGTAAACAAAATGAGTCATATTATAAACAATGAAAGGTTCTGTTTTTCTTTTGCTGTAAAATGTGCATCTTCCCAGATCTTGTTGAAAGTAAAACATTCAGAGGTTTTCTGGAGGCTTCTTGGCGTTTAAAAGCACAATCAAGAACAATGAATAATATGCACTGTAACTTAAATTTCAAGTTAGCTAAAGTTAATTACACAAGATTTGAGCACCAATATAATAAGACTTAAATGTAATTTTACACTACTAGCAATTTCAATACATTTAATCAAGAATTTGGCTAGCAAACAAGTTTAGGGTCAAAAGCCAATTGAACTTTGGAGTTTCTTTCACAAGTCATTAGTGTAACTGGAAAAGAATTTTAATTACCACAAATATGGTAATTTCTTTCTTTTAGTGCCAACATTAAACTTAACTTGTCTTACTGAAAGATTCGAGTTTTTATACCTGCTTCGTTGCCGAGTTAACAAGGCGAATAAAGATATCCTGTTCGCTTCGAATCCCTGGCGAGAAAGTAAAGTAAAAAAAAGTTTAGCTCAGTTTAGCTTCACTCGTGAAAATATAAAAGGGAGTAAAAGGCGCGTTTTCTCGCTCGTCATGTCCAAACTAGTCAAACTGAAGATCACGGTTCTCACAATTTTATCTTCCAAGTGGTTAAATGTTTATTTTTACGCTATACATTTATCACCAATTGAAACCGATTCTTTGAGCACAGTAAACACAAATGTACAGTTTGTTTGAAGAAACAAGTCCCTAGGCAACTAGAGTAAATACTGCAGCGCCAAGAATTGACGCATTCCGTTAGACGGCAGCCTGAAAGTAAACGCGACAAATGTCTGGTTAATACACCGGAACCAAAACATGTCTCCGAAGACCACGGATCACTTTTCCCCTGTCGACGCTTATTTTCCACAAGTGAATTTCATATTCCCACCGGGCTCCTTGTCAATTTGATAACAAGCTCACCCATACACACTTCAGCGAACCGTCACTGCACAACACACATGGCTAACAACACGTGAACAACACACAACTCACCATTGCTGTAGAGAAGTTGAAGTCTGTACGAAGCGCCATTTCGAATATTCTTCTGGTCCTGTTACAAGGAAAAGATGGACAAAGCCGCTCACGCCTGGATCACGAAATTCAAGTTGAAGCAACAGTTGATTATAACTTTAATAGTTAAAATATTTAGAAAAACTTACCGGCAGGTGTTCAATGAAACCAGTGAATGCCGCACGTTCGATTTCCACTGCTTGTCCCGTGCGATCGTAAAAAGCTAAAACGAAGTGGAAGAAGTTACTCTTGCGAAGATTCGAAGGAGGCTGTTTTTCAAAATGTGCCCTGGCCAAACCGCAACCACTGGAAGGAAAAAAGTGCAAAAAAGTACGTTAAGTGAGTTTTTACTACGAGTAGAAAAATATGTTTGAAAACGCTGGTGTACGAAGTCGAGAAGACAAATCACGTGGCCGAATACGTGCGATGCAATGTTGCGCTGTTCAGGAGGAAATCGCTACGTTCTAAAAAAATTAACCCAACCTGGGCGCTTGGTTGCTTTCCATGGTACTCATCCAACCAACGCTTTCTTCCTTTAGCGGCGAAGTAACGCTATGTTCTTGCATGAATGTACTTTTAATCGAGTTAAAAACTCTAGATATTTTTCCACCGTTGGCGTCCCGAGGTTGACAGATGAATTCGTATCAGAGCGTAGCAACTTCTGTTTTACAGATCGAGTGATGGTCGAATTTTACTGATCTCCGCTGGTTTGCCGGTCTTTTGGCTACGAAACGGGTCGCGGTCACAAGTCGCAGGTTTCTTTGTTGTCGTGAAGAGTTTGTGAGCTGTTCAACTCCCAAAGGACAGAATGTGTAGTTATTAGCCTCCCGAGGGAATTATGAACAGAATGCAAAGCCTAATATGTTGACAATGACGTAGCTCTCAACCAACCAAACCGGACTTGACTTTTGTCTGGAACAATGCGTTATGTAAACAGCTATTGTTTAGTTATGTAAAAATATTTAACCACTTTTTAACCAATCAGTTGTCACGAGGAAACAAATCACTGCGCGTAACGCCAACTACGTGGTTTTACGTGACCGTGACCGTGACAGCGAAGAACCAATATGGTCAATATATGATACACGCAATATGGACGCTGATATTTCTGCATGGAAATCTCTCAAAAACCAGTTTTCAGTCGTTTGAGATCCATTGTAGATCTCATTCTAGGGAACATAAACAAACGATAGCATTCCGCGATGGCAAATACCATAGTAATTTGTGCCAAGAGTTATTTTTCTTGCTCAAAAAGGACTGATTTCCTCGTTTACGTTTTGTCATGTGTGAGCGCTAAAGGTCAGAGAAGGCGGCCTTAACCCTGCCTCTATCCATTAATTTTTTAGGTGCAAATGAGAAGAGATGGTGCTGCTCGTTTATTTGAAACATTTTGAGGGCAGATTTCAGGATCAAAATTGCTTTTTTTGGTCTCGTCCACACTAATAAAACAAGTCTTTTCATCATTCACACAAGCGTTTTTGTTTTCGCTGCATCTTTCAACATTAGGGGTATTCATAATTAATTTATGTAGTGGGGAGGGGACTACGGTAGTTATTATTTTTTTCCTGGCTCTTTTTGGAAGCACACCCCCCCCCCCCCCCCCACGTCCCCTCCCTCCGGATCATATGTACTATAGGTCGTCACGGCCGAACATCCCGAAATGTCGGTCGACAGTCGGCCGAGTGTCGGCCGATAGTCGGTCGATATATCGGTCGAGAGTCAGTCGAAAGTCGATCGATAGTCGGTCGATAGTTGGCCGACAGTCGGTCGATCGTCAGCCGAGTGTGGGTCGATAGTTGGCCGATATATCGCTCGATATGTCTGAGGCATCTCGGTCGAGTATCGGTGAAATGTCGGTGGTATATCGGTCAAGTGTCGGTGGTATATTTAACAAAGATCCAACATAAAGTAGAGCAATTAGTATATACCCGCGGCACAAGTAAATTTCGTGCTCTCTGATTGGCTAACTCGGAGGTGACTATCCTCTGCTATTCAACGTTTTACTGCTTGTGCCTACTTGCGTCTTCACGATTTGAACACTGACAGGACGGTTTACGCGTCATGGCTGTGCGCTGTACTATCTTGCAATAGGACATAGAATGAGTAACTTCTCTTATACATATCGGTGAAAAAAAACTCAACCAAACTAACAAAACGTTAAAACGATGGTATTTTTTTAATTAGTATGTTTTATTATTTGGTAACAGGAATTCGTGTCGTCCAATTCGGTCTGTAATCCGTACTTGTGATTATCAAGATTTTGGTAATGACTGAAGTCTTATTACCATTATAAGTCGGGCGAATACTTTCAACTGTTGACTTCACCGTCATTTAACCGTCAGCAGGGTGAATCAAAGGGCTCTTCGAGCCAGCTCATTCATGTAATGGACAATTTTCATTGTACCCTTGATGGTCATAAAGCAGATTGTAAAGCACATTCTGTACGCGCGAGCCTCAAGTCTGCCCGGCGTAGCTAATCGAACAAAATCGAACGGAATTTTAATCGAACTCAATTGAACTTAATCGAACTCAATCCATGAATTGAGTTCGATTGGTTCGGTAATCGAACGTAATCGAACTCACAAAAAAATTTTGGGGGTAATCGAATACAATCGAACGTTCGATTTCCGAAACTCTTGATTGGTAAAATAAAACCTCGGTTGAAACTAGGCCTTTCCAGACTGTGCTCCCAAAAAGCTAAAAACGTGCTCCCAAAAATGCCCAAAAGATGCTTAAAAAGTGCTCCAAAATCAAAATAGTGCTCAAAAGTTGCCCCAAAAATTAAAAAAGTGCTACCGAATATTTTTAATTATATGAAAAAAAGATGCTTTCCAATTTAGATTTGCAACTAAAAGGAAAGTTTCCATTGAATACAAGTCAATAAATGCACAAATAACGAATAATACTTTTATTAAATAAATGCGTTAGAGTAGTTTCCATAAACCTGTGAAACACACTTTAGCGTATAACAACTTACTATTATAAATGCCTTTGTTCTCTTTTGTGTTTTCTTACCTTCTACTCTTTACCTTCAACGCTAATATTTCACGGGTTTATAGAAACCACTCTAAAACAATGTTCATTTATGTAATACCATATCTGCTTTTCTGGCTAACATTAAGGTTACAGTGTACCTTCAGATCGAAAATTTATTGAAAATTTTTTTTTGGCGTTAAAATAAAGTTTACAGAATGAACTTTCATCCAAACAAAAAAGTATCGAAAAATAGTGAAAATTGACGGAGAAATGACGGTATAACTTTTGTGGGCGGAGTTTGTTTATTAAGCGATATGTTTTTTTAAGCGCCGTTTTCTCAAAGTTAATTTTTCGCTTGTTGGGGACACTTTAAAGAGCTACAACTCAAAGGAAATTTGTTCGATTTTCCTAAAATTTGGACAGAAGCTACGCTAACATATAATCAACAAAAACGTGTCGGCGAATTTCTTAATTCCGAAAACGTTTTCGTCAAGAGGCATTTCCGTCCGATCATTCCAATTTTTTTTCTCCCCTTTTTGAAAATATTCTGTAACTTTTCACTGCAATTGAATATGGAAAATCGCCGACACGTTTTTTTAGCGCTTCGTGTCCGGAAACCCAAAAACAAATCAAATTAGCAAAATATAATAATCGCTTTGAGTTATAGCGTTTTAAAGCTGAATCGGACGTTCGAATTTAGACGTCGTAAAAAATTCGACAATTCATTTTATTACCAAATGGTTTCCATATTTAGATAGCCAGCTCTATAAGCTTTAATTTGATATCTGGGTTTAGGTATATTAAGTGTAATCTTAAGACGCTAGAGCTGTTATACTGGAGACACCCCCGAAGGTACACTGTAACCTTAAAAGAATTCATTCTAGCCTGTTCCAGGCGTTATTCGCGCTTTCCCCACTATCTCAACACCTGGAACAGGCTAGAATTCATTCTAGAAAATGAGTAAAGCCTAAGACAGATGATGTAAAGAATCAACTAATCCATCAATTAGCTAGTTAAATACAGTGGAACCCCGATGTAACGATATCCCAAGGGAGCAGTGAAATTTTTGCGGAGCACTTGCCGGGCCGAAGGCCCGGCTGCGCAGCCTCATACTCATAGAACCCATGCTCGTCATTTTTCATGGTCATGGCCAGCGGAATGTTTCGCGGGCGGCGTCTTTACATATGTGTCCGTCCGAGCGTTAGGCAGGGCTAATTCGCGGGCGCGTATGACGTTGCAAAACATGCGCGTATGACACCACACAACATCCGGGATCTTTGAGGCTTTGTTTTTCGCGCGGCTACACAGCCGTCAGCTCGGTAAACACTTGGTGGCAGGATTTTTTGCTGTTTTTACCGGAGAATTACAGTAAAGTCGTTATTACCCAACATATTTTTGCGGTTTGCTACTCAAGACAGGATACTAATTAAGGGATACTCAGAAGCCGCTTTAGTGGGAAAAGAAGAGCTTTCAGGGATAAAATCTCAGTTGCTTCGAGGAACTTAATACGTTTTTAGCAATGCGAAGAGATGGGTTCGTTTTGCGGATTTCAGCACCAAAGCGGAGATTTAAAGAATTTCCAAGTACAGTAGTCGCCGGAGGGACTTAAAGGTAAAACAAATTACATTTTTCGATGGGAATTTATCTTGCTATCAATCTGTGATTGACTTTTTGCAGTTGTGTTCTCGTTAGTTTTGTAGAATTGTTTATAAACGTGTAGCTTAAATTCAGTTGTATTAATTTCTTGAATTTGATCGAGGACACGGTAATGGTACGCGTTTTGCTTTTAAACAAAAACTAATGGAGATTTGAATAAAATTTTTCGAAAGAAGATTGTGTTGTCCATTTTTATGTGTTTGTTCATTCATTACATAGATTGAAAAGCGATTTCATGTAAACAAAACAAGACTTAGATTTAATATGGGCCATTCCATTTTTTTTCCACACCCCCCTATGGATGAGGTCAGTCAAAATTAACCCCCTAAGAAAAAAAGATCAAAGTGCCGACACGTTCCCCCCCTTCAGAAATAACCCAATTTTTCTTTTCCCCTCAGAAAAAGGCCATTTTTCTTCAACACCCCTCAGAAATATTCAAAAGATCAAAGGCGCCGACTCGGCCACCCCCCTCAGAAATGACTTTCGAAGCCCCCTCAGAAAATCTCATCTATAGGGGGGGTGTGGATATAAAATGGAATGGCCCTATTCGCGTCGCCTTATGCAAATATGTTTGTGTATTTTTGCAAATCATTTTATCGGGCATTTTTTGACAAGCAACAACTGTATTTTATTCGGAAAATACTCGTAATAGTTATTGTAGACGGAGAAAAAGTTGTTATTGTGAACTTTTGTACGGTCTAAATGTACTGTGCAGACGGTCGGGTAATATTGAGAATTGCTAAAATTGAAAAATAGCCCGGTCGTCAATCTTAATTCTTGTGCTTCCGACCCTTTACCTAAGTGACCTAAGTTAAGTTCAAAGTCACCTTAGTTAAGCTTGTTCAGAGGGTGTTCAGAGGGGGACGCTGTAACGCTAATGCTAACTATATATATTATCGTTATATCGAGATATCGTTATATCGAGACTCCCGTTATAACGATATGGCCGTAAAATAGCCGAAAATATCGTTATATCAGGGTAAAATTTACATCAAATGATTCACAAATGTAAAGGCTGGTTTCCACTAGCGCATAAGCATAAGCACAAGCCAACATACGCAGACTCAGTAACATGTTGATCATTAGTGCCTATTGTTCTGTTTTGTTCAAACAATTGGAACTAATGAATAACACGTTACTGAGTCTGCGTATGTTGGCTTGTGCTGGGTAGGACTAATCTGTGGAACTGCAGACCGCGGAACCTGCGGAACCTGTGGAACCTGCGGAACCTAGATTTTTTTTTAATAAAATGATAGTACAAATCATAAAATGGTCTACAAGTGGTTGATTTCTCAATAAACAGTCAGAAGAAAAAGAGATAAAGAAACGAAATGGGAAAAAAGGGTCGGGAACCGGACAAAATAAATTAAGTCACGCGTCACGCAATTGTACGCGTAGTTTTGTTGTGAATATCGAATCAGGATTTCAGTTTTCGATTGACAGTTCTACTTCACGTCAAAATGGCCGAATGGCGGTCTACTCTTAGGTGAGTAAAACAATCTTTTGCTGAGTTAATTCGATTGCATTTTAGAAGTAGATTAATGCCTCTGACCTTTCTTGAAACAGGATGCAGAAGCCTGAAATAATCGATTTGACTGAGGACAGGTAGGGAAACGTGGACTTTGTTTCAAGTCGCGCACATGTCATGTGGATAATTACCTTCAGGTTTTTATGCTGAAAAAGTATTTTCGTTAATCGATTTTCGCATTTCTTTGCATGGTAGTGATGTGGAAGTTTCAAGCATGGAGAATAGCTTCAGGTTAGAAAACGGAGATAAAAGAATACAAGTTCTTATCCTGTAAATGACCAATTGACCGGCTTTATCTTGACCATGTGCGAGGAGCAAGCTTGGTTTGCCGCGGTTCCCTCTGTTAAAGTCATTTTAATGGATAAACAAGTTCACTCGTGAATGAAAATTCCTTTAAATAATATCATGGCCTGCTTAACGATATTCCAGTGAACTCTGAAGCGCAGTAATTCGTATTCTTTTCAGTCTTTAACCATATTTAGTACCTTAGTTGGGGATTTTATATCCTCATATGTGATACAGTTATCACAAATATTGTCCAGGTAGCGTCTGTCGCCCATACATTTCTCCCTTTTCCAACAAGTCCTCTCAAGTAGTTTGCATATCTTGCCGAGTTTTGAAAATAGTTATTACTGCTTTCTTGGTGCAATATAGAATGAACTGAACCTTTTTTCGGTTGTAATTTTTCAAAGCGCGCGATTTCTGGTTGAACTGCTGTGCAAGTGAAGTGAAATAAATTCTTAATTTTATGAAAATTCCTTAGTGCCAACAGTGAGAAAGCTCCATCAGTTAAGAGAAAGAGTAAAAGGTATATATCAAACGTTTAGTTCTGTTTACTTTGCAATAGTGTTTTCCAATTTAACGGAAAATTCACTTAACTAAATGGTACACTTTAGGCGGACAAAGATGATCCGCTAAATCGGAAAGTGGCAAGTGGCAAGCTTTATTGCGAGAGCAAACAGAGAGTGGAATTAATTAAAGTAACTGTATCCAAAATTTTTCACCGCATGTAAATCTCTTTTTTTCCCAACTTTACTGAATTTTGTAATTATTTTTTAAAGCCTGTATAAGGGACTGTGCAATTATAACATGGAGGGGGCAGTAAAACCAGAGGGGGGGGGGGAAGATGTAAACTCACAGCCTTAGGGTGGGAGGTTAACATGTAAAGTTTCTGGAAACTGGAAGGAGGGCAACTGATATAACTGACTTAAAAACTCCAATGCCAAAGATATTTCACTTAAAATTAAAGCTTTCTTATGAGTCTTCCTTTAGAAAAACACTGGAAATGGCATTTTTGAGGCCTAAAAATAATAAAAAAAATTTCTGGGGGAGCATGCCCCCAAACCCCCTCGCACAAGAAGGACAAAACATGTTAATTTGCACTTCGTGGCCCAAGGTGGCATGCACGTTAGGCAGGCATTCTCAATAAGTTGAAATTTGGACATCTGCAAGGTTGATATGAGGAACAAGTCTGTTATATTTAACTTTATCGGGTTCAAATTATCTTTTATCAGTGAAAATTACACATGTGAACCGCCAAGCCACAGATGCACGATTTCTGTCTCAGTGTAGGCAAACGCGAACGATGTAAGCAGGTGTTAAATCTGTTTGAAACTTAACTGCAGGCTTGCTTTAAAATCTGATGACAAAAGTACAATTTCAAAAGCCCCGAAGTTTTAAAGAAAGAGATTTCCTTGCAAGACATAAAAACAACAACAACAAAAAAAACAAATGTCACGACGCGGTCATCGCTGACATCACCTTGAGAGTGGCAGGTACGATTTTTCGCTTCTCGATCCGATCTCATTTTGATCTAAGTCTTGTCGCTAAAATAGATCGTGACGACTACCTCAAAACACGTAAAACGTTTTGTTGGCAATTATGGCTGTTTAGGACGGAAATAATTTGTTTTCCGTCTATTTTTCCCTAAGGTTATGGCCGCTGGTTGCGTTTCCATTGAGTTGTAACTTCTGTTGTTTGCATTTGTTTAAATTAAGAGTGCGTTCTTTTGGGATGATCCAGATCAGGATCAGTGATCTGAGATCAATTGGATCATGGCACCGTGATCTAAGGATTCGGCAAATCAACTCTGAGCAAGGACTCACAGGTGCACAGTGATCCAAGTGATCTCGGATCGCTGATACTGATCCGGATCAACCCAAAGGAACTCACCCTAATGATTTAAAACTGAGTTGGGTTTTTAATTGATTTCTAACTGTTCTGGGTACAAATTTAAATTGTAAGTGATTTGAAACTGTTTGGGGTAGTTAAAGTTACTTTATTGTCAAAAATAGGTATTTTAAAGAGATTCGTACGTAAGAGATTAACACGTTAATAAATAAAAGTTGTGTTTACGGTTACCGTACAAGCCCATGAAATTAATAAAGCAGTATTATCACAGCAAGCACAGTTTAACAACAACGGGCCACAAAATGAAACAGAACATTCATTTGGGCAGCATGTTTAACCTTCGCAGATTTTTCACAGATAGCATGACGAGCGTTAGGAATGGTAGGAGATACAAGTATGATATAAAATATAATTTATGCTTTTATAAAGGCTAAAAAAATGAGTTGGCGTTTCCTTGCCCCTTCACTCCATCAAGAAGAAAAGTCGTTAATATATCATTTCCCTGAATTTTTTAACAGCTTATTATAGTTGGGAATTGTCATGATATCATAGTCAAAACTCGATCGGAGGTGAATAAATCAACACTACCTTTGGTAATCCTCAATTTTCCCACCCTATTTACGACATTGAACCCGAAGATCTTTGTACGAGCATTATACTGGGGTGATGTGACATCAAAGGTGAAATCAAAACCGATTTTAAATGTACATACATGAGCAACTTACCGCACTACTGAATACAAAGTACTGAGAAGTGGTTCAATTTTATCTTTTTACCTTCAATATTATCTTAATCATTTCACTTTCTTTTACTTTAATGAACCCTTAACATGAAATTAAACAATAAACGGTATTTCAGTACAATAAACTCACGCCGTTTTAAGCAAATGAAAGATCCTCGCAGTAATGTACTCAACTTAAGCAGTTGAGAAAAGCAAGCTTAAAATGTATATTTCATATGCTTAAAATGTATATCTGCAGTACAAATATTCCATATATTCATCACATAAACTCACGGTGTTTTGTACTGTAACAGTTTGCTAGGAGAACTGTCAATCGAAAACTGAAATCCTGATTCGATATTCACAACAAAACTACGCGTACAATTGCGTGACGCGTGACTTAATTTATTTTGTCCGGTTCCCGACCCTTTTTTCCCATTTCGTTTCTTTATCTCTTTTTCTTCTGACTGTTTATTGAGAAATCAACCACTTGTAGACCATTTTATGATTTGTACTATCATTTTATAAAAAAAAAATCTAGGTTCCGCAGGTTCCGCAGGTTCCGCAGGTTCCGCGGTCTGCAGTACCGCAGATTAGTCCTACCCGCTTGTGCTTATGCTTATGCGCTAGTGGAAACCAGCCTTAACGTTTCAAGCACGCAGCAACGTCCTTAAGTCTGTGGTGTGAATCGTCAAAGGGAAACAAAACTAAACTTAAACATTTGAATTTGCGACTGTACAGATCGTTTTTACTTATCGAGGTTCGCGTGTTCATTGTTTTTCTTTTTTAAACAGACACTTGTTCATTAATTAAAGTACTCTTCGAGTTTAGTTTGCCTCATGTGTTTTACTTGCAATCTTGAAAACGCATCCTCCATCGGTTATCACACCCGAGTGACACTGAAATGGCCGCCCGTTTACACATGCGACAAAAATAGCATTGGAGGCGCGACAAAAATCGCATCAAAAATCGCATGTGTAAACGGGCCTTAATGTTATTGTATTAAATTCAATGTTTTGCTTAAACTGTAACTGTGTACTGATACTGTAACATCGTTATATCGGGGAAGATTTAAAGCTCGGTGCGGTAAATTCTCATCGTTATATCGGGAATATCATTATATCGAAGATCGTTATATCGGGGTTCTACCCCATACACTTTACTGTAACTTTTGCCGGGACATAGTATATTCATCGTTGTACCGGGGATATCGTTATATCGAGGATCGTTATATCGGGGTTCCACTGTAGAATAAATTCATTTTGAAAACATAAAATAAAATAAATATTTAAAAAAAATAAATATTGAATGTTTGTTTTTTACTTAATCAAAGCTAACGAAACTTGACAACAGAACTTAACTATATCAATCTCCACCTCAAACTTGATAACAGAACTTAACTATAACAATCTCCTGAAGAGAAAATGATTACAAAAGATGGAAAACAGGAAAACATGGTTTCCAATGTGCAAGCAATGTAGTGCTGACAAGGTAGTAAAAATGTTAGTAGCTAATAAGAACTCATTCAGAGCTTTCTCTGGTTAGTATTGTATCTGACCATCACAGATGCCTCTATGTAGTCCTCTAGCGCTGCCTCTTGTTGTGCTGACAGTGTAGCGAGAAAGCTAAAAACCCTTTCAGCACTTGGCTGGACAAGTAACTACACCTTTCTGACCAATGTGGTCCAGTGTGGAAGAGTGTCCTGATGTGCTACCCACCATGTAAGCTTCTCCTCTTCATTGTTACAAACAAGGCCATCCGCAGCAGCAATATATAGTGGCAGCTCTGTTGCTAATGCAGCAACCATGGCATCATTTAGGAATGGAAAGTTCTTCAACTGTTGCAGAGAACGAGCATCTGGTCTTAGCGCAGTAACTTGGACCGGACAACACAAACGTGCTGCCTTGAAAGCACAGACATTTGAGATGAACTGGATATTAAACTTCTCTCGAAAGAAGTTCAATCCAGGTTGAACACATGCCTTAGCCTCAGTGATCAAACGATTCTGCAGCGCAGCATTACCCCCAGCAATCTCTCTAGCAATGGCCTCAAGGCAGGGAAAGTGGCCTACCGCAACTGCATGCTGGACAGCTGATAATCGCTCAAAACATGTGAAAATCAGTGGCCCATCTTCTTCAAGGTAAATATGTAGCAGTCACAAAATGGACACCAGCATCCACTAGTAGCTGGAAATTAAGTAGCTGTAATTCCTGTGGACTTTCTAAAATGTCCAGGAGATGCCGGCGAGTCTGCGGTGAGAGAATGTCGTTCTCTTGTAAGAAGGGGGCCACATCGCCAAAGTAATCTGATACTTGCTTCAGCACTTCCCACTTGCTTCACCAGCGCGTGTTACTGTGGGAGGACATTAACTTCCCAGTTTTCTGTCAGGATTTTCTGTTTCCAGAGAAGTTTCGCATTGTAGCTGTAGGCAAATAAATTCAATCCAGTGGTGAAAGAATACATCTAGAACCTTGAACACAAAGTTGGAACCCACATTATTGATAGTATGGGAGAAGCAAGTGATATCCATAATCGTTGGATAAAAGAATAACAGTTGCTTTATGGCATTGCCATTTACTGAGGCGCCATCTTTCATTGCAGCCAAAATCATATCTGGCTTGAAACTGTTATTAACAGCCATACATGTCATAAGTCTCTGGGCTAACTCGTTACCCTTGAGAGGCTTAGCAAGAACCTCTGGCCGCAAAAGGCGCTGGGTTGGTCTGAAATCTTGCTGAACATACCGAACCACCATAGCAAGGGCTTCCCCTAGTCGTGCTGTACCATCAAATATGATTGAGGCTTCTGTAACAACGTTGAGCTCGGCTTTCAACTTCTCTTTCTCCTCATCTAAGACAGCAGGTTAAGGTCATTCATGTGACTACTTAAAGTTAACTTTCGAAATAGGTATTCCTGCCAAAAGGAGCGTTTCAACTACCTTCCGGTTGGTCGGCAATGTAGTACCACTTGCATTTTCTTGCTTGTCTTGCCTCTGCAAGCACTGGAGAATGGTCTGACTCTCTTTTCTGTCTGCAGTGATTCTTGCCATTCCAGCCTGATGCTTCTTCGACTTCATTTTCGTGACAAGCATTGCATTTCAGCTGTCCACGGACGCACTCTAAATCTTGACCAGGGTGGTCTCGAATCCTGTCCCAAACCGACGTTTTACTGTTGAGATCCTTATGCTCACGACTCGCTTTATATTTCCCATCATTGACTATAATCTTTCGCTTTCGGGAAATGGACGCTTTTTCCGGTTCTGATAATGAAGCGCCTCTACTTATGGCAGTTTCTATGGGATTTTCTTCGATTTCTTCGCCACTCGACGAAGCGTCCGCCATTTTGATCTGGGCAGACAGATATTCTATAAGGATTCACAGTCCACAGGCTACCCAATATTTGTAGTTACCGTACCACAGGAAACGATACCCAATCAAATGTCGAAATCATCAGTTTTAGCCTAGTTGAGATATTATTTGTAGTCAAGGGAACTTGAAATTGCTATATAAAACAAAAAATCCAGTAATTTGCTTCAAATAAGCTAGAAATCGGCTTGTTTACCAAAAAAGTTGTCAGAAGATGCTCTTTGGCCAAAAAAGTGCTCTCTGATCAAAATAGTGCTTCCAAAGCCAAATTGCGCTAAAAAAGTGCCGAGCACAATCTGGAAAGGCCTAGTTTAAACAAAAGAATATAGTATAGTCTTGAGGCTCAATGTAGCTAACACACCTTGAACACGTGTCAACATTCTGCTTGGAAATTATAGAGCTTGTAACGATAAAATGCGTGGTCAAAGGGTACCAAGAGTGCCGATTTGACGTCGGTGACGTGGAGGACAACGAAAAATTCAAGGTTTTAGAGAAAATTGGCGAGAAAGGGCGTGCTTTTCGCGTTGTCAGAACAACAACAACAACAACAACATAAATCTTTATTAGTTAGTTATTATAGAATTAACTCTTCAGTATTTTAAATTGTAAGAACTGTATTTTATGTAAATTTTAATTATTTTAAATTTTAAATAATTAGTAATATATATTATAATTTAGGATAGTGTCCTTATTTAGTGGGAGACTGCTACATCTCTTGACACTGAAATAAAGTTGTTATTATTATTATTATTATTATTATTATTATTATTATTAATTTATAATACTGGCCTGGAGGTAGCAAAAGCTAATCTTGGCAGGCCAGTGAAATTAATTACATGATTACAAATCGCTACACACACCAATTTGTTGAAATAAAAAGAAAGGATCAAACAATAGAAAAAAAAGAAAAAACAAAAAGGAAAAACAAGAAACAAGTGATTGAAATAAAAGAAAGAGAATTGTGAAAATATTAATTAATTACTTTTGATAGCAAGGACGCGCGGACGCGCGGACGTGCGTTCTACTGCTCTCCAGTTTATTGTAGATTGCTACCTTTAATCTAATGCAATTGAAATGATCTAGAATGCCTGACAATTTAAAGTCACTAAAGAAAGAAAACGAAGAGTTAGGAAATCAGGTAAAGGATTTATCAAAGGACTTTGAGAATTTCAAGGACAAGATGGCGGAAATTGACAAGACAGCCTCGGCAGCTATAAACCATCTACCGAAAGAACAAGATGTTCAATTTCTGAGTGATAGCTACGACGAGCTGACGCAATCAAATAAAGGAACGAGTCTCGAATTCAATAAGCCCGATGATAGACTGAACATAATTACAGTAAACGAAAGAGGTCAGTTGGGTCACATCCAACGTCAGCTGGTTGCGGCACTGTGGCCTGTAAAAGGTGCAATAACATCTGACTCGTCCCCAGTCGTCTTTCTAGGTAAACACCTCGCGCTCCCCTCGGCCGCGCTCCTCTCGTGAATTGAGAGACGACTGGGGACGAGTCAGCAATAACATGGTAAGTGAATTATTTCATAACCACCGAAAATTACCGGGAAAATACCACGTAATAACGGAATAATGGCTGATTATGGATGATTTCCTATTCTAGTAGAGTTTGTGGGAAACCATTTGATGATCCTAAAGGTCGCTGGAGAAAAAGAGGTGGTACCAATGTTCCGGTTTAATATCCTACAGTTTGCAACGTGCAGGCTAAGAAAGACTAAACAATAATTTGCAAGGCTAAAACGCGGCTAAAAGGCGGCTAAAATGGCATCGGAACTTAACTTTGATGACGCTAGGGGCGCAGCACCGCGTCATGATCAATTAACCATGGAGTGGTTAGTCATTTGCTGTAGTCAATAAAGTCTTGAATTTGCTCATTTAGTGGTTTTTGGCTTTATTTAAAACAAAATACAGATGCAGTATATTATATCTCACTGAAATGAATTTAAATCATCGAACCTGCCTTCGAATTTCGTTTCAGTCCGTTTTCGGGTCTTTTGAATCCAAAATAGAACACCGGAAATGATAATCACGTACAGTACCCGGGAGTATGCCCTACGAAATAGGCACTGAAAAATAGTATACTATTACGCACTGCAACAATCATCGCATCGCATTAAGGTCTGGGATGAAATTCGGCGACACGACGAGAGGCACAGTGCGAACGGAAAGAGGGGTGGGAGGGAAGGTGAGTAAATTTCCCTGGCCCGTACACCCATCCGTAACACCAAATACCAATTGCTTTACACTTAGTATATTTCCTTAGCCGTTGCACTTGAAGGAATGACAATTTATTCATATCTTGTTGGTCTTATATGCTCTGTTTATGATTTGCAGTGCGAATAGTATACTATTACGAATATCATCACAACTGCATTGGCCATGCCAAAACGCACCACCAAACCTCACTCCCAAACCTTACTCCCCACACCTCATTTTCCCAAAGTGCACAAAATCCAGGCCCCACTGTTATCTCCAAGGCCACAATAATTGCTCGCCATGCGCCCGACCAAGAGCGGCTTTACATCGTATAAACGTGAGCGATTGGTATCATGTCTGTAACTTGATAGTTTACTTGAACGTTTCCAGGGCAACCATCACCCCCTCACTGGCCCCAATAAGGGTTTCCTTCCAGTGAGCCTAAATGTATGGGTTAGGCAGCTGTTGAGCCGAAACCAGTAGACATTCGTCAAAGGACGGATCAAACTGCTAGTCCCATGCCGGGGGGACGTAAAATGGGAGACCCCCCGGGGAAAGAATCATGTCACTAAGAGTACAAACATCGAGCCCAAACAATTCTCATTGTAAACATACTCATTAGTGATCATCAATCGCTCCCTTGACGAAAGAATCATGCCACCAAGAGTACAACCAAATACTGAGCTCGAATAATACTCATCGTAAACACACTCATTAGTGATCATCAGTCGTTCCCTTGACGAAAGAATCATGTCACTAAGAGTACAAACAAACATCGAGCCCAAACAATGCTCATTGTAAACATACTCATTAGTGATCATCAATCGCTCCCTTGACGAAAGAATCATGCCACCAAGAGTACAACCAAATACTGAGCTCGAATAATACTCATCGTAAACACACTCATTAGTGATCATCAGTCGTTCCCTTGACGAAAAAGAGTACAAATAAACACCGAGCCCAAACAATGCTTATTGTAAACATACTCATTAGTGATCATCAATCGCTCCCTTGCCGACAGAATCATTTCACTGAGAGACAAATCTCCACGTGAGAATATAACTCTGAGCTCAATACAAAAATCATTCAACACTCATTAGTAATCAACTGATGGACCCTCGCCGACAGAATCATTTTACCAAGAAATTTGACGACATTTGACGACAGAAAATACCTCTCACCATTGGGGGCAAAACATGAGCACAAAACATCCGTGGTCATCGTTCAAATATCAAGCCGAGTAACTTACTTCAAGGTACAATGTAACTCTCCCAAACCTCAAAAACTGGCGCTTGCCCAGTAAGAAATAATCACAGTTTTGCTCCAATATTAAGCCCCAGCCGAGCGATTCATCCTACAAAAGGAAACAAGAAACTGGCGATATATCGCCCACATTTATATTAGAACAATATATCGGATGAAATGCAACAAACATTTATGGAGGTTGCTCGAAATTGTACGCCGGCGACAACAATGACAACAAACACTAAAGGGAAAGAGACGCCCACGTGTGCCAACAAAAAATACACTCCAAGTCAAATACATCAATTTTGTAGTCTTTACCTGAGTCACTAAGCCAAATGAGCTTCAAAGGGTGGTGTACATGCTACCGAAGACGATAAAAGGTCAGCGCTGGTGTTCAGATAGCGAGAGACACTTTGATGTTGACGCAGCCGTTGCACTTGAAGGAATGACAATTTATTCATATCTTGTTGGTCTTATATGCTCTGCTTATGATTTATGCAGTGCGAATAGGAAGATATTACAAAGGCTGTTTTAAGGTGCAGAATTTGCTTTTTCGCTATTTACATGTGATAGCGAGCCCCTTGTGAATGAGGTTCAAGGTAGTTTCATCAGTGTTAGCCCAACGTCAAATAACGAATAGCTAATAAAGACGGAAGAAACAGGATACCAAGCGCGAGACGTTCCCAGACTTCAAATTCTAGAAACCGCACGGATAGTGCAACGCGAAGTGTTTATAGTTGGCGATTCTATCTTAAAGAACCTTCAGGGACGGAAAATCTAGAGGTTTGCAAAAGTCAAGGTTTCCTCGTTCCCTGGTTGCACTACTATGGACATGAGAGACCATATCAAACAAATTTTACGAAGAAACCCTGATGCGATTGTGATACATGTTGGTACTAACAGCCTTCGATCAAGTGCATCGGTGCGTGATTGTGCTGAGGAGATCGTTAACCTAGCCACCATGGTTAGTAATGAATCCTCGGCCGATCTTGTGATATCCGGTATTATTCCGAGGTCTGATGATGAAGTCCTCGCCGTTAAAGTGTCAGTTGTCGGTTGTAACGAAAACGAAGACCCCGAAAACGAAGACCGAAGACACGAGAACGAAGAAACGAAGAACGAGACGAAGACCCGAAAACGAAGACCTCGAAAACAAAGACCCCGAAAACGAAGAACACGAGAACGAAGAACGAGAACACAAGACTTTGATTGACTTTTGATCTTTGCGGAGATCTCGTTCCATGCAAACTGTGGCAAATCTATGATTTCTTGTGCAGGTTTTCTTTTTCTATGGCCATCTGCAGCCGCAAAGAACAGAAAAGTCGACATGTTTACAAGCGCACATGCATACGTTGCGCGACCGCAAAGCTACCGGTTAGCGCGGCCGCTAAGCTACAGGAGCTAGCAGTGAGCTGGTCAGCGGTATTACACAACAAAGCAAACGAACCATGCCGATATTTCGGTTTTGTCAGTCATGACAATACGATTTTTCTAATGAACAAAGCTTTCGGGGTCTTCGTTTTCGGGGTCTTTGGTCTTCGGTCTTCGTTTTCGTAACTTGTGAACAGGCTTCTTTTTGGGGAGTTAGGTTAGGTTAAAATCGGCGAGCAAAGCGAGCCGAG
>JAJGOT010000002.1:1952500-1980000 GCA_022457155.1 Cladopsammia gracilis
ATTAATATTGACAACGGTCTCTTAAATGGCGTGCTAATTATTGATCTTTGATCTTTCATCTTTGATACAATCGATCACGAAATAATTTTGCGGCAACTTGCAAACTATGGGGTTGATCAAAGTGCTCTACGATTTTTTGCGTCCTACTTATGTAATAGATCCCAAAAATGCAGTGTCAATGGAGCGTTATCCAGTGCAAGTTGATTAACCTGCGGGGTTCCCCAGGGAAGTATACTGGGACCTCTGCTCTTTTTAATATATATAAATGATCTTCCTAATAGTCCAGTTTCGAATTCCCCGCTCCTTCTAAGAAACCGCTGGATTTTCGTCTAGTAGGCACAAGTTTTGCACCGGGTCTAGGCTAACCCTGTATTCCAACTCAGCAGAACATGTAAAGTATAGGAAGCGATAGTGAGAAGCTGAAAAGTTTACTTGATTTATAGCGGAGCACTTGCCAGGCCAAAGGCCTGGCTGCGCAGCCCCATACTCATAGAACCAGAACCTGTGCCCTTCATTTTTCATGGTCATGGCTAGCGGAATGTTTCGCGGGCGCGCGTGTGCCCTCCGTCCGCGTGTGCCCTCCGCCGTCGCACAGGACCGGACTATCGCGCAGGACTAGCTCGCGGGCGCGTATGACGTCGCAAAACATGCGCGTACGACGTCATGTTGAAACCAAAGCGAGGCTTTGTTTTTCGCGCGGTTACACGGCCGAATGTCACGTCAGCTAGAAAAACACTTCGATGTTTTGCTGTGAATTTGCTAGGCGGAGAAAACCGTTTAAATTAAAGGCGTTATTTCCCTGAATATTTCGCGGATATATTTTTGCTACTCAAGACAAGGATACTAATTAAGGGATACTTAGAAGCCGCTTTAGTGGAAAAAGACGAGCTTTCATGGATAAAATCTTGCTTCGAGGAACTTCATGTATTACGTTTTTATCAAATACGGGAGACTGGTTTGTTTTCTACGGATTTCAGAACCAGAAGCGGAGATTTGAATTTCCAAGCAAGCGAGGGACATAAAGGTAAAACAGATTACAGTTTTCGATGAGAATTTATGTTGATATCAATCTGTGAGTGACTTTTTATTGGTGTTATTGTTAGTTTTGGAGAATTGATTTTAAAACGTGCTTAAATTCAGTTGTATCGATCTCTTGAATTTCATCGAAGAAAGCTTGAACTCGATGAGCTATCATTAAATGGTACACGTTTTGCTTTTAAACGTAAACTAATGGAGATTTGAATAAATATTTTCGAAAGAAGATTGTGTTGTCCATTTTTATGTGTTTGTTCATTCATTAGATAGTTTGAAAAGCGATTTTATGTAAACAAAACAAGACTTTCATTTTATAGTACAGTTCTATCTTCACTCGCATCGCCTTATGCAAATATGTTTGTGTATTTTTGCAATTTTTGATTTTCAAATCAGTTTCTCGGGCAATTTTTGACAAACATAAACTGTATTTTATTCGGAAACTAGTGGTACTAGTTATTCTAGACAGAGAAAAGTTGTTTTTGTGAACTTCTGCACGTCTATAATGTGCAGACGGTCGCGTAATAAGCTTACTGTTTTTGAGAATTGCTAAAATTGAAAATAGCCCGTTTGTCAATCTTAATTCTTGTGCTTCCAACCTTTTACCTTCGTTAAGTTTCACCTCAGTTAAGCTTGTTCAAAGTGCGACGCTGTTAGGCTTGGGCTATCTATATATATTTATGGAAATTCCTGCTGCGCCCATGAGCAAATCATTAGAAGCGATCAAGAAGCTGAAAGTGGAAGAGCTGAAGAAAATTTTGCGTGATCGGGGGCAGCCTGTGACCGGAAAGAAGTCGGATTTAGTGTTACGTTCTCAGGTACTCTTTGAAAGGCCAAAAACACCTACTAAAGAAAATGCACCATTATTACTTGTTGCGTCTAGCTGTAGCACGAAAAATGCTGATATAACTTATGAGAGCCTTGTGGCCGAAGCGGCGGATTGCATATGGGCTACCGAATTACGAGGACTACCACCTTTCAATTTTGTGCAGTTGTACGATTATCACGTTATCAAAACAGCAAAATACGATCACGCTTCAATTCGCACGTCATCCGTCATCCGAAAGACGCATATTGGTGCAAAAGGCGGACTTACCTTCGTTAAGGGAGAAGTAGTGGCTTCCATGAAACAGAAGAAATACAAGCTCATGATCACAATGAGCCACCTTGGAGAAATCTTTAAGGCAGCCTGCCAGTGTTCAGCAGGGTAAGGTTGAGGAGGTTTAATAATTAGGAGGAATGACTGGATAATATCCCCAAAAGGATTTGAGGATAATGCTACACACATCTTAGAGGAGCAATAATAATGAGATTTGAAAAAAAGCCACATTTTCCTTTTTTTTTTCACTCTAATGTATTTAATCATGCCTTGTAATAGAAAACCCCAACATATTTCTTAGGCTCTCCACAGACTAGGGATTTAGTTGTCGACAACTCTACCATTTGCGTTCATCCTTGAAGCGTGACGAATTTAGCGCGAAGTTTTACTTTTCAAACGTTGAAGGTTTTGTCGGTTATGTGTCACTTTTGACCAATGAAACGTTGACGGTTAAGTCGTGAAATTTACAACGTTTGTAGCGCCATACGACCATGTTTTGTTCACGTGATTTGAAAGTTTTCAGATTTCCCGTGGGAGCGTAGCTTCAAGATGGAGCTTCAAATTCAAGTGCAAATTGGAGATACTAGGCGAGTGCTCTTTATGAATCCGCCAAGGAGTCTTAATGAGTTAACAACAGCTATCTCGCGTGAGATTCCGAAAACACGCTTCATGGATTTTGGCTTACTGTACGAAAACGACGAAGGGGAATATGTAGTGTTGAATGACGATCCCGTGTGCTTAAGAATTGCCATGTATGCCTCAAAACGTATCGAAGGAACAGATATTTCCCGTCTAAAGCTACGATTGTTCGAGGGTTCTTCACCTAGTGTGAAAACCAAACCTCCCGCCAAACCTGCTGACAGGACTGATCCATCTAGCTCTACTTCCGAGTCAGATCGTCCCAAAGCCCGGGCTTGTCTGAAAAGTGATTTTCTTTCCAATAATAATGAGCAAGATACCAGAAATACCGCAGAAATCATTATGGATAGCAATGAAAAGACTTCATGCAAAGAGAAAACTCCACTTGAAAGGTACATCATTAAAAGCGAGGAAAGAATGGAAGAGAAGAGATCCGTGATTCAGCAACTACGGGAAAAAATACACGAAACTGAAGCGAAACTAGAAAGAGTAAAGACGGAAATATTTGCAGAAATTGTCATCTGCGCTTAGGGCATTCTGCGCGCACCTGTGACATCGGGAAATGCTGCTCGGTCTTCCAATGCGGAGAGGAAAAATTGCACCCCGGTGAACTGAACATAAAAGAGATGCACGGTCAAACGAAGAGACATCAAAGTGAGCTTAACAAGTTAGTCGTTGAGCTTGATAGTAAAAAAAGTGCCATAGAAACAATGAAAGACAAAGTAATCAACCGCATTGAAAGCGACTTGTTCCAGGCAAATAAGTCTGCTTACATTATGAACGGCAACAAAAACTGGTCATTGTTACGAAAACATGTTTACCTCGTGGAGGAATACTGCAAGAAAAACTTAAGAGGAAAAATACCCGGGAAGCAAGACATCGAAAATATTTTAGAAAAAGCTCTAGCTGACAATGATTCACGTAGTCTATCATTTTACAGGTCAAAGCAGAGCGGTAGCCGCAAGCGTGAAAACCCCGCAAAACCGTTGCTTGAGCGACGCGGTATAGAGTTCCCTAGTAGTAAACGTGAATGTAGCAGTTCAAGCACTGAGAAACTTTCTTCACAAATTTTGTATACTGCCCCAAATAATGAAGGGGAAGAGGCCGAGCAGTTAGCTATGGTCATTAGGGAAAGCTTGAGGGAGCAGTCTGGGGAAATGCAAAATAGAGTAAACACAAGTAACCCTTATGACTTCTTGTCACCTCCACAGCCGCCACTTTCTTTCCCAAGTTTCCATCACCCCGTAACAATAGGTGCAATGGGTTACCCTCCCATGAGCACATATTCCATGCAATATCCTACAGTAAGTGCTGAACATCGCACATGTACTGTAACCTGTACTTCAAGTACAGACAGCACCGAAACAGCAGAATGCATCAGTCCTAAACAAGTATCAAGTGATTCATCTGACGTTGAAGCAGCATCTTTATTGCTAAATCTATCAACGCACCGTAGCTGAAAAATGCCGTTTGAAACTGAATCATGTTTACACGTGGTAAAGCCGGAAATAAAACTATACCCTTGTGTTCCACTGATTAGTTAAGCCTATCTAATTTTGTTCACCACCAGAGACAAATTTTGTTGATATTGAAAACGTATAATTTTGTACTTGAGGTTTTTTGTGTCAGGAAAAGAACTTGTAGGACCCGTTCAAACGGAAATTCGAGACTAATTTGTTTTATTTACCAGGGCCGTAGCTAGCATGAGGCAAACCGAGGCACTTGCCTCAGTGAAAATAAATTTTGAATACTAGTACAAGCATTGGATCTCTCTAAAAAATGAAAGAAGTGTTTTTTTTTTTGCCTCGGTAAGAATTTTCGACTCGCTACGGCCCTGTTTACCTAATAGAATAAAATATATATAGATAGCCTGAGCCTAACAGCGTCGCTCTTTGAACAGAAAGCCGATGATAAACTTAACTGAGGTGAAAGGTCGGAAGCACAAGAATAAAATTGACGACCGGGCCTATCTTTTAATTTTAGAAATTCTCAAAAACAGACTTACGCGACCGTTTGCACAGTACATTTAGACCGTACAAAAGTTCACAAAAACAACTTTTCTCCGTCTAGAATAATTAGTACGACTAATTTCCAAATAAAATACACCTGCTGCTTATAAAAATTGTCCGAGAAACTGATTTGGAAATCAAAATTGCAAAAAATACACAAACATATTTGCATAAGACCACGCGTGTGAAGTATCCAAGTCTTGTTTTGTTTTGTTTACATAAAATCGCTTTTCAACCTATGTAATGAATGAACAAACACATAAAAATGGACAACACAATCTTCTTTCGAAAAAATTAATTCAAATCTCCATAAGTTTGTGTCTAAAAGCAAAACGCGAACCATTAAGAGGCCGAGATGTCTCCGATGAAAGAAATCAAAACAACTGAATTTAATTGAGCGAGTGTTATAAACAATTCTCCCGAAAACTAGCGAGAACACAAAAAAGTCAATCACAGATTGATATCAACATAAATTCCCATCGAAAAATGTATTTTGTTTTACCTTTAAGTCCATCCACTGCTTGGAAATTGTTTAAATCTCCGCTTCTTCAGTTCTGAAACCCGAAGTGACAAACATCTTCCCGCATTGCTCCCATCCTCGAAGCAAGATTTTATCTCTGAAAGCTCTTCTATTTCCACTATAGCGGCTTCTGAGTATCCCATAATTAGTATCCCTGTCTTGAGTAGTAAACCGCGAAAAAATTCAGGAGAATAACGACTTTAATTTAAACGGTTTTCTCCGCTAAAACACAGCAGTGTTTTCCCAGGTGACGTGAAAATTGCAAAGATCCCGGTGTGGCGTCATACGCCACGGTCTACGCGACGGTCTACGCGCCCGCGAGTTAATAGGCTGTTTTAGCAACAGGACGCGAACTCAAGTCAGGACGTCGCGCTCGCGGAATAGGACTGGGAACTAGCATATTTGGCGCGCGTCTTCAAGCCGACGTCGTGTTGAGGACGTGAGATTGACTGTTTTGGCGTCCTTGCGAAGACGTGAAGAAAACAAGAGGTAAAATACTTTTTATTTCACTTGATAGGCTTAAATTTCGTTCTGTGTTGTACCTTAGTCTTTGCTGAAGCAACACATGTTGTATTCATATTAACAACATGACGAAAAATTGACCACATTTCGCTTCTTTGCCGTCCTCCGAAATGTTTAACTTACCTCGATGCGAATTTTTATCAGTGTTTATATTTTCGAATCCACTTTAGGTGAAGAGCAATGGCTGAAGGAACTAAAAAGTAAGTGTAAGTCGTTTTGTACGAAGTTTGTTCATTCATACGATTTGGAAATTATTTAACGTACACGAAAGCTTTGAAGCTGCAAATTGTTTTTTTTTTAACCACTTGGCACTTTCGCCTTTTAAGTATATACACACAAAAAAATGAACATGGTATGAACTTCTTAGAGTTTCGTACAATTTGAGAGTTGAAAACTTTCGGTAAATTTTTCTATAAGTGCAAGGGTAACACTTGTTTCATTTTTGAACAAAAGGTCGGATAAGGATAAAAATTATTTTGATTGAATTCATCATTTGTTTGTATTATTTTACCTATAATTTAAGCTTAATTCTCGAACTTAGTCTCAAGCTATAATTAAGTTAAACCCTATTCTCGTGTTATTGAATTTTAGATCTTCGATGAATTGGACAGAGGAAAAGGACGTCTTGCTTCTAAAAGAAATGGGTGGACAGGGGATCTTCAATTATAAAGCTGGTAGCAGAGAGCGAGGGGCCGTATGGCAAGTGATCGCTACTAATCTAAACTGTTACCAGGAGCTGTTTGATCAGGTCACTGCTAGGGGCGTAAGAGACAGATTCACGCTTTTCTCGAGGCGATACAAGTCCAAGACGTCTCGTGAACTGAAGGGCTCAGGTCTCGGTGGAGAAGAACTCACTGAGTTTGAACTGTTAATCGAGGACATGATTTCTTTGAGCGACGAATGTGACAAGAAAACGGAGGCAGAAGCAGAGAGCGCTAAAGCGAATGCCAACGCTGATCGGCAAAAAAGCAGTGGAGATCAGAAAAAAAGGCAATGGAGACCATGAGTGAAAGTAAAAAGAGGCTGGCTGACACAGACGAGGAAGTGAAAGAAAGGAAGACAAAGAGAAGATCTGGAGTTGACACGATGTCTTGGTTAAAACAGAAAACAGAAATCGATGCCAAAATGAAAGAGAGAGAGATCGAAGAACAGAAGCAAGAGAAAGAAATTGAAAGAAAAGAAAGGAACGAGCAGATGGCTCTACTATGCCAACAGCTACAAATGCAGATAGAAAGTCAACAGCAACAGCAACAACAACAAAACATGATTCAACAACAACTTATGGCAATGATGCAGCAGCAACAACAGCAGTTTCAGCTGATGTTTTCAAATGTTTACAAAGCTGATAAGAAATGAATTGTCGTCGATTTTCTGGCAAAATATTGTTGCGTTAGTTTGAAGGCTTGATTGTAAGACATTTAAAAGTCATATTTTTTCACACAAATTTGCCTTTATTATGATGGCATATTTTTCTTCTTGTTGATAGCTTTCCTAGCTCCCAGTATATGCCTGTTTGACAAATATGCTAGGAAGAAAATTAGTGTCGATTACTCTTGCTTTTTAAACAGAAAAGTACAAGTTAGACAGTTTGATTTGTTGCCCATGGACTTTGTTGATAAAAGAAAAAATGTTCTCTGTCATTTTACCTTTTTTCTAGCTGATTCATAATACATTGAACTGTAATTAGACAGATGCTTGTCAAAAACTGAATAAAATGGCAGCCTGTGTTACATGATAACAATGATCTCTCTGTCAGTTTAATTTACCAGAAATAGTCCTGAAGACTTGGCGGATCAAAATTGAAATACTCTGAAACTAAATTTCCATACAAACAAGTGTGAGCATTCTGGAGAATTCCATACACCAAGTACATTTTCCCTACAGGACTCATGCCTATTTTCAATTGCTTCTTAAAGTCAACAAATTTGTAATAGTTGGTGATAGTTCCAAACATCCACTCCACCGACACCCTTACTTCACTCATAGCCTCGTTGAATCTTTGCATTTGAGGGGTGAGGTGTGCATCTCTAAATGGGGCTTGCAAGTGAATTCCGAGCGGATATGCTGGGTCTCCGTATAAACATAAAGGCTCGCCATTAGCCCAAGCAACTCTTTGCAGTTCCCTTAGCATCCCTGACTCGTGCAACATGGTGCTATCGTGCCTTCGTCCTTCAAATGGTCCGGCTAAATTGGCGATAAGTCCATTTGGAGTTACAGCGCTTTGAAATTTTATTCCGTGTGCTCGTTTGTGGCCATTGTAAACAATTCTTTGATTATTCTGAGGCCTCGCAATTTTACAAAGCGTCCCATCAACGAAACCAAAGCAGTTCCTTAAAGGAGCACCCCGGTCGTGGATTGTTTGAGCATAGCGCTCTAGGACTTGGGGGAGAAGAAATGGCTGATTCGAAGACTGAAGACGATGGCGATGTGAAGTGTAAACAAAGTCTAAAACTGTATTGAATATTAGACACAATTCAGTCGGATTCCTTCCGAACCGCGAAACCATGTCAGAGTATCGACATGGATAAGCAAGCCTTTTTAACAGGATACAAAGTCCTTCAAGCCTTGGACAAATGGTTCTTTGAGAACACACAACTTGTCTGGAAATCCTAAAACTTCCAACTGCGAGAAGATGTCTGCTTTGTTGAAGCGCAACTCCGTTCTGCACTCGGTGTCGTCCCAGTCATCAAAATTAAATTTTTCGAATTTCCAGTAAGGAAATAACTCTCTTGAAGAATTTTCCTCATACAACACAGCAAACTCTGTAGCATCAATAATATTGCTACTATATGCGAGAAGTAAAGCTTCTCTCATGCTGCGAAGACCTCCATTCGCCATGATGGAGTTCTGCGTCTTGATTTTCCCGCGCTTGCTAAATCACGGCCGCTTCACACGTTCACCCCCAGTACTCCCGTCCTCAATCACGGTCAAAATACCGCGTCTTGAGCCAGGCGTCCTGTTGCTAAATCACTCTAATAGCCCTAAGCGACGGCGGCGGACGACAGCGGCGGACACACAACGCGCCCGCGAAACATTCCGCTAGCCACGACCATGAAAAATGACGGCCATGGGTTCTATGGTTCTATGGTTCTCTGGTTCTATGAGTATGGAGCTGCGCAGCCGGGCCTTCGGCCCGGCGAGAGCTCCGCTATAATTAGTTTGTTGATATTGGAATAACCACAAGGTCACTTGTATTACTAAGTAAAAGTAAGTTGTGTAATGATAATAAAAGCAACTGTTTATGTAATTTTATTAACCTCAACACTGGGAGAAATAATTCTTTGATACTAAAATCGTGAAAATCAAACTTGCCCTCAGGTTGTGTTCATAGTATTAACAGAGGCGCATGTAATTAACAACATTCAACAGTTTCACTAGAAAGAATAGTTATTTTGTTGACATTTCAACCACTTGGTTTGTTAATAAATGTGAAATGAACATCAAAGCTTACGCGTTTTTCATTGATAGCTGTCTCCTTCAAAATATGAACTTGTACTGAAGACTTTGTTGTTTCATGTACGTGATCTAGGGGTATCATGACAAAAATCCGATTGGAGTTTGTTCTATATTTTATACATTGAAATGCTCGTCTCGGAGGGAAAAAACTACGAAATTTTAATATTACAATTCTCATACAAACAGATAAGCTGTGGCTTCGTAAAATCCAGCCATATCTCGTGCTTTGATGGTCTACTGCTTCTGCTATCGCTAAATTAATATTTGAATAAAGTAGTTCCCTCGACTCACCATTCAATTCGGTTTTAATTTTGTTAAAACAAAGCTCTATTGGGTTAAGGTCTGGGGAATATGAAGGTGTATATAGCAACTCAATTCCCATGGTATCGAACCATTCCTCCAAAATCTCTCCTCCTTCATAATGATGAGACGATAAATTATCCATAATAACAATGTCACCGACTTCGAGGCACGGTCGACCAGTTTCAATGTTTACAGCCTCACCAGCTTCTTGAAAGAATGAAAGAAAACGAGCAGTATTTGTGGCTCCGCGGACAACATTATAAATACTCTGGGCCGTTTAGAGAAACAAGCATACTCAAGGTGGTATTTGGAGATTCGAGTTTCCTAACGACTTCTACACAGCGTGTTCCTTTCGCGCTGTGTCCATAAGTGCGAGTTCCCACCTCTGGAATCTTTATTCCCGCTTCGTCGAAAAATTTCAGTCTCCTTGGATCTTTTGAAGATAGGTAATTGATAAACAGCTGGGTATAAAATAAGTTATCCGGGGTGAATCGCTCGCTTGCCACTTTTGTGAGTTTTTTTCTTGAATATTGCTGACCCGAAGGAAGCCTGTTTTTTAAGGCCCGCGAAACGGCCGACATTGAAATTTGTTGTGTTCCAAACTGCTCCAACTCCTCGACAATTTCAGAAAGTGACATAGATGGGGAGTGGATTTTCAAAACTTCGATGAGTTCAAGGTCATCTTCCTGTAATTTTTCATATGTCTGGCCTCCTTTAGGCTTTGCTAAAGTTTGCATATCTTCGCAGTATCTGTACCATACAGATTTTACAGTGTTAACGGATACACGCAGCTCATTCGCAAATTGTGTAAAACTCCGCGGAATATAACCCGTTATTCGGTCACCTCCATCGCTTATAATTCTGTCAATGATGGAGCATTTGAAATCTTGACCAAGAGCGACTCCTGGACGATAACTCCTTCCAAACTTGTTAACTTTTCTCGTCTCCATGAAAAAACAACAACAAACGAGCAGAGACTTTCATTGGGGCGGTCGTACAAAAGCTGAAAACTTACATATCACGTGAACAAAACATGTTCGTATGGCGCCACAAACGTTGTAAATTTCACGACTTAACCGTCAACGTTTCATTGGTCAAAAGTGACACATAACCGACAAAACCTTCAACGTTTGAAAAGTAAAACTTCGCGCTAAATTCGTCACGCTTCAAGGATGAACGCAAATGGTAGTATTTGTGATCGATAACTAAAAGTTATCGACAACTAAAAAACGTAGTCTGTGGCGTAAGTTGTCGACAACTAAGCAGTTTCCCTTTTCGAAAAGGGAAACTACTTAGTTGTCGACAACCAATAGTTGTCGACGGCCTCATTTTTAGGCGTTTTTCTAGTGTGTGAAAACTTTTGTTTTTGTTGTCGACTACTTTTAGATCTCCGTGCTATTGTGTCAGCGGCTTTCCCCGCCGGCTTAAAACATGGAGGATTGCAGAAGTAAAATACTTGGTAAAGAAAACATTCTTTTTGATCTTCCTTCTCCACATCCCGTTCTTGGAGGTGGAAACGACACTAACGATGTCATTATTGCGGCAGCTTGTGCCCACCAACAAGTTCTGATGCAGGTTATTTTATCCAAAACGATTGAACGGCAAATTTGGCGCAAAGTTCGTTCGAGGGAGTTTTGGCCAACGTGCCGTAGAAACTGGAATGACGGCGATTTTATCACCAATCTGTGTCGTTAAATCGGTGTTCTCTTTTGCCGCTTTTCTCCTTTCGTGCCGCCATTTTGAATGCACGAACACGTGAGCATGCGTAGTAAGCTCTTGGTGCCCAATCTCCCTGCGTATTGGTTGCTAAATCAGTATTTGAGCGCCAGTGTGTGGAATCCCTTTATTGGACTTATTTAGTTGTCGATAACTTTTAGTTGTCGATCACAAATAGTTGTCGACAACTAAATCCCTAGTCTGTGGAGGGCCTTAAATACCAAGATGTTTCTGATGATTTACATTTCAGGAGAGGGGTAAATGGTCTAGGGCACTGTAATCATGTTTGTGGGATACTCTTTGCCATTGAAGATTTCTGTCGTCGGGGACTTAAAGAACATGAAGAGCCAGTTTGTTGTACCTCAAGACTCTGTAGCTGGAATGCTCCCAGGAATGTGCAAGTGGACCCTAAACCAGTAGATAATATAGTCATCACAAAATATCGGTTTGGTAAGGAAACTAATAAATGCGCCAAAGTCAGTAAGTTTGACCCCAGGGCACCAGCAGACAGGGGAGTAAACCAGGAGGCAGTAAGTCAACTTTCAGCTGAGCTAAGTAACTGCTTACAAAGCAGCTGCTATTTTTTGTTTCACAATGTTTCTCCTCAGCCAACGCACAGGAGAAAAGATGAAATCCCAATGTGGAAAATCATTGGTAAATAGCACATTGAATATACCATGATTGGAATATTATTGGTAAACAGGAATAATATCAAAGTTAATCCAACATTGGTAAATTTAAAATCACTATACCAAAACATCACTGGAGTTTTATTGGAAATTTACTGGTAAATTTATGCTGCAAAAATCCAATCGTGGAATAACATTGGTATAATTGAAGGGAATGATAAGTGCAAACCAATTATATTCCATTGTTGAAAAATTAACTACTGTTATGAAATGCCAACGTGGGAATATCACAGGAAATTTACAGGTATCTTACTCATGCAATACTCCAAGCTTGGAATAACACTGGCATATTTATTTGCTTTGACTAAGCCATACCATTAATAACCCAATGTCGGAAAATTAACAACAGTTATGAAATGCCAACATGGAATATCACAGGAAATTTATAGGTATCTTACTCATGCAATACTCCAAGTTTGGAATAACATTGGCATATTTATTTGCTTTGACTAAGCCATACCATTAATAACCCAATGTTGGAAAATTAACAACAGTTATGAAATGCCAACATGGAATATCACAGGAAATTTACAGGTATCTTACTCATGCAATACTCCAAGCTTGCAATAACATAGGCATATCACAGAAAACCACTTGGTATATTGCTTATGAAACACTCCAAACTTGGAATAACAATGGCCGTGTTTTCGCGAGCGATTTTTCAAGTCGCTGAGCGAGTGACAGTCAGAATTCCCGTGAAAACAGTTGCTTGTCCAACTCGCTTAAAGTTAAGCGAGTCGGCGAATTTCAATAGAATTCTCATTAGCCGTGTTTCCACGAGCGATTTTTCAAGTCGCTGAGCGAGTGACAGTCGGAAATCTCGTGAAAACAGTTGCTTGTCCAACTCGCTTAAAGTTAAGCGAGTCAGCGAACTACAATAGAATTCTCATTAAATTTAAGCCACCAATCCAGGTAGCTTAAGCGAGTCGGCAATTCATTTCCGCCAATCAAAATGAATTAGCTTTTATTTATCTGACACGTTGTAATTTTATGCCTCCCGCGAAACTTCTGAGGCAACAGCAAAAGCGAAGCAACATGAATAAAAATTATTATTCATATCCCAGAAGTGTTCCTTTTTCAAATGACCCACGAGCAAGCCATGCAAGGTGAGTTTCCTTCCTTTCAACATCGGAAATGCAAAGCATTCAGCTAACTTAACAAATAATTTGCTTTAGGTCTCCCTTCGTTATTCCTCAAGAGAATGGTTACGGTGATCATTTTGCCGATGCCGCACGTGGACAGTACATCTTTCCAGCATGGGGAAATCAACTCTGACTTCCACAACCCGAATTTCCCCGACCATATTCGCCAGCGGCTTCACCAACAATCGAAGCCATGACCCAGTACCAGAGTTCAAGTGGTGCAGTTGAAGAAAATTTCAGCAAAGGAAACAACGCCAGTACCAAAGGCCGTTCTCCTAACTGGTCGGATGCAGAGATCCGATTTCTCATAGCTATTTGGAAGGATCACCATCCCTTTAACAAAAAAATAACTCCTCTGTTTGGGAGTCTATTGCGAAACAACTAAATAGGCTGTGAGGGAACAGGAGCTCACGTCCATTCGCACGGCATCCCAGTGCAAGGCTAAAATGAAGAATCTCGAAGATGAATACAAGCGTGTGAAAGATCACAACAACAAAAGTGGGAACGATCGAGAAACCTTCACCTGTTATGAAGATTTAAATGAAATACTGGGTTGCCGTGCCAAAATTACACCAAAAACCGTTGTTGAATGCGGGTTTGAAGACGACGGGCTGCTCACCGATGTTCTCCTCTCATGTTCCAGATGTCCCAGAAGGAAATCTGCCTCTCCAGCTCCAGTGCCAGTAGAAGAGCTATCAGAGTTCAGTGACGGGGATGAAGAGGACCAATCACTTTCAGAGGCGCTTTTTAAGCGCAAACCAGCTGCCAACAACGGTAAGAAAGCTTTGGATACTACGCCGAAATCTTTCAAACAACAAAAGCTAAAATCTACCGAATCAAGTGAAGCTGGGGATGAAGATCTCACATTTTCTGAGTCGCTTTTTTTTAAGCGCAAACCTGGAAGCAAGGCCGGTAAGAAAGCACCTGGTACGTCAAATCAGCCCCACATTAAAAGGCCGAAAAAGAAAGAATCCAGCGGCCAAAGCTCCGGCAGCACCGAGTATTTTGCCTTCCTGAACGAAAGCCAAAAACGTGACCACGACTTTTTTTGAACGGCTGGCTGAAAAGGAGGGGGAGAGATAATTAAAAAGCCAGCAAATGATGTTCTCGATGGTTAAAGAAGTGGCAAAGATCTTTAAGGGAGAATAAAGTGCCCGCATAAATAGTACTTTGTATGGACAAGGGTTTCATCAACTGAAGTCCGCGAACTTTTCTCTTTTTAATAACGTTTCGTTTACAGTATAATAATCACAAACCCATGATTTACTGACAATTTTACCAATCATTTTAGAACTTATCATGAAAACACGCTACTTAATTTTTGGTTGAAAAATTGTTGTTACCAATTAAAACATTGAATTTACTTTTCGTCCACGCCAACATACTTTGGGTCAGGATTTTAAATTGACAAGCAAAATGTTTCTTATAGGATGCATGTAAGAAATGAAATTATGAAAATGAAATTTATTGAACTAAGCACTGAGAGTACGTTTGATTTACTAAAATGATTGTTACAGCTGCTCATTAGTTAGCTTTAGCAACCACGACGGCAACGGCGGCGAGAATAATGAGCGAAAACAATACCTCTGCACGTGCGTTTTGCATTTTGGTAAATTTATTTGCCGTTCCGTGCAAAACAACAACGTCAAATGATAACATTATAGGTTTTATGGAGAACGTGAACTTCAACTACTTTGTAGTTGGAACAATTGCAAAGTAGTTTCAAAGAGCGCGAATTCTTTTTTCCAAGGAAGTTTTTTTTGCCGTTGCCGTCGTGGTTGCTAAAGCTCCCTATTGTTGGTTGAACATTAAATAAGCACAAGAACAATTTGTTTGTTGTAGCAAGTACTGTTACTGTTCACATTAAAAGTTGAAACTAAAAATAAGCTTCTCTTATTCTATTTCTCAATCTTGTGCCTTCACGGTTTGCGTCGTGGCCAGGTAGTGGGAGAAGGGGGTATGGTCCACCACTGTGGGGCTCCACATCAGTTTCATCATGAATGTTCAGATGTTGTGCAAAATACAACAAGCTATAATTGTATGGGGTACTTTGTCGATAGATTCATCGAGTTTGTCTAACAAACAGCGCCATCTTCCCTTCAGCATTTCAAATGCCTGCTCTATCACCACCCTAACCCTACTAAGTGCTTTGTTGAACTCTCTCTGGCTGGCGGTTATTGCTGCTGTTTCGGGATAGGGCTTCATGCACCAGTTAGTGAGCTTATAAGCAGGGTCAGCTACTAATAGTGGTTTTATTCTGTCGCCATGACCAGTGCGGAGAACGGGGGAGACTAATGTCGTGTCATTTTCAACTTCGTTAAACAAGGAACTCATGCGTAGAACCCTCGCATCATGAATACTTCCAGCATATCCTGTACTAACATGTATGAAGCGTCCTTGAGCATCAGCTACACCTTGTAAAACTACGCTGTGGAACTGCTTCCTATTGTAGTAATCGTTAGCATCTTCATTTGGTCTAATGATTGGGATGTGCGATCCGTCAATTGCGCCGACCACTTGGGGAAAGGAACTGATCGCTTGAAATGCTTCAATTGCTTGTCTTGTTTCAGCCTCTCCTTTTGGAATCACAAATGTATCGAAAGGTTTGTCGAGAAACCCGAAAATGTTCACGCCAGAGGTTGTCTTCATATTGATTTAGAACCATCTGTTCGAACCAAAATTGCGGCCGCTCTAAAACCCAAATAGATCTCCTTCTTCGACCGACGTTAAAATCTTCTAACATCCTCTGAAAGAAACAGGCTTCGATTCTTCTTCTCTGACTTCGAATAGTAAGCAACCTAAGCCTTTGCTGAAACCTTCTCCTCCTCCGATTGTGGAACAAGCGCGAGAGCACAGCAATTAATATAAGAATAACATATTTGCAAGCGCCTTCGTTTCCCGCCATCGTTCATGTTAAAAGAGCTCTGTTGTGGAAACGCGTGCATAAATTAAGCTGCTTAACGCGGTCGGTTAACTAATTACCTTACGGAATTTTAAGCGAGTAACAGCGTCTCGTGAACAGGTCGCTTAAACTTGTCGGCAATTAATTTCGGCCAATCACATTTGGCCAGCGTTCAAACAGCTATACCGTGCCCGATATATTTTCCTTTGTTAAAACAATAGAATATTACAACACAAAAGAACGACAATACAATAGAATACAATGCCATAGAATATTTTACAATACATAATTATACCTAATGCAATGGAGGTGTACAATGTACTGACAATGGAGTTCAGAGAATATATCGGGCATCATATGCAAACAGCCGAGAAATGTCAGAAGTGATATAATTTGCATTTGCCGCGAATATTTGAATTGGCCAAAAATGCAATGGCACGCTACCATTTCCTCATGTTTACAATTTTAATTTTCCACCTTCTCTGCTGAAAGAAACAGGCTTCAATTATTCTTCTCCTATTCGAATAGCAAGCAACTTGAGCCTTTGCTGAAACCATCTCCTCCGTTCGATCCTAGGGGAGCATTCATAATTTATCTAGAGGGTGGGCTATGATGATTTCCTTAATTTTTTTCTTTCATTTTTAAAAGCCCCCCCTCATTATCTCAGGATTTTTTTCCTGACCCCCCCTCAAGCGATGCTGATTTATCAAAAGAAAATATCATAGCCCCCCTCTCCCAGCACATAAGTACCACTTGTCGAACTCACCCTTAGCCATTTCAAAGTCTTGTGAAAGGTATACTGTGCTTACTGAGCTTTATTAACTGGTAATTAACATAGTAAATCAGTAACAACTTGCACTAATGAAATGAAAATATAATGTTCAGTACAATTAAATCTCTATGCATTTTAATTCAAAAATGTTTTTTGGACATTCCTGAGAAAGCTGATTGAATTATTGGCTGATAATAACTTAAATTATCTGAATTGGTACTGGAGAGAAAGTAGTCTCTTAGAAGCTAATGATCTGATAGATCATGGCCAGTTGTCAGTGCAGTGTTTTTAAATGAAGATCTGTTTAAAGGATGCTAATGATCTTCATCAAACCACTGCATGACAACTGGCCTATATAAGGGCATTTGTAACTGAAAAGGATATGGAGGCTTTCTTTTTTAACAGGAGCCAGCTCCATGATTTCATTAAAGCACCTGACAATTCAAAAAGTAATGTACCTGGCTATAACTATTTTGTCAAAATTTGTGACTATATTAATGATCATTATGATATTGGAGAACTATACATGGAGTTTATCAAGATGCCTGCATTGTAAAGAAAGGAAGAAAGTGCGTTTCATGTGGTAATGGCTGGCTTGGTTCTGTGATGGACAGTAGGATTCCGCGCCCTTTTCCAGATGTTGAGACATTCAGATATAAAAGTGTTTTTGAATCTACTGCTTGTTTGGATGGAAAGCCTCGACCAGTGGACGACTTTATGCCAAGGGCACAAATTAAGAAATTTTTTGCAGAAGGAAAGTTGGCGACTGCAAAAGAGATAGCTGAATTTTCTGTAGCTTTTGTGGGGTCTGAGGAGCTGGTCAAGAATTACTTAGAACATTTAAAACACCTTTCTTTTTGCAAAAAACTAGGAGTTCAGGAAACTGCTCAGAAGAGGCGCGTGCGAGCAATGAAGAGCTATGAAGATTATAATTGGGCGGAACTTCTTCTGACTGGAGGCCTAAATTCCCTTTACGTTTGAGAACTTGACTTATATTTGAAAAAATACTCGTTGCCTTGGAAAAAAAGCTGAAAAAAGAAAAATTGGAAATAATTACCACCCATTTGAAAAATACAAGGACTGAGGCACTGAGAACAATGACTGTCAGGGGGCAACGTCTGTTACAAGAGTCAGAAGCAGTTGACGATGATGATGACGATGATGGTGACGAAGGCGACGACACTGTCTTGGGGGAAACATGGAGTGAAGAGAGTGAGAGTGAGGAGAGCGAGTTTGAGGAGAGTGAGAGTGAGGAGAGCGAGAGTGAGGAGAGCGAGAGTGAGGAGGGTGACGAGAGTGTATTTGAGCCACTTGCAAAAAGACCTTGCAGCACAAGAAGTGGGCGTCATGCGTCAAGTTTTATACTGTAGGCTAAGCTCTGTATTTGTTGTAATTAAATAAAAGACAGGAATTATAAGAGCGTTCAACAGCATATTTTCATTTTCTTTTTTCCTGGGAAAAAATGGGTGCCCCCCCCCCCCATGCTCGATGTAATTTTTATTGGCAATTTTCCACAGCCCCCCCCCCCCCCCTAAATCAAAGTAGGGAAAAGTAGTAACCCCCCCTCAAAATCATCATAGCCCCCCCTCTAGGTAAATTATGAATGCTACCTAGAACAAGCGCGATAGCACATCTATAAACATAAGAATCATTTATTTGCAAGCGTCTCTGTTTCCCGCCATCTTTCTTGTTATTCCGCGAATAACAAGGGACAAATATCAAGAAAAATGAATAAAGCACTACAGTCATAAACAAAAATTAGCCCGTGCAAAAACCGAGGAAAACAAAAGAAACCGCTCCGGTGGGACACGCTTTTTGTGGAATGTTTTTGTTTTATGTCATTTTCCACGGGCTAATTTGTGTTTTTGACTGTAGTGCGACCAGGTCCTTTGTCCGTGAAAACGCATAAACTATTTAAGCAGCTTAACGCTGGCGGTAAACAAATCACTTCAAGGAATGTTAAGCGAGAAAAATGGCCTCGTGAAAACACAGCCAATGGTACATTTTTTTTTTCAAAATACCAAACAAAATCTGTTAAGGGCTCACAGACGGATTTCTCGCATGTTGCTAAGGAAGTGAAAAATAATTTCCAGTGAATGACGCAGGCATTTCGGCAGCCAATCAGAAAAACCCCGTGAGAACCCACTAAAGCACAGATCTCTGGTCAGACGAATAGCGCATGCGTTGATAAAATGACTTCCGGTTCAACCTCGTTCCCAGTACCCTCGTTTCAGATTGCTTCCGGTTTGCAGAAAAATCCTAAATTCTTGGCGGTCTCTAACTTGATTCATTATTTTTCAATGTTACATTTATTTAACCTGGATATGGAATACAGTCATCAACTCTCGCCTTGTGGACACCCCGCTATTACGGACGCTCGCTATTACGGACAAATTTCAGATCCCCGGCGGAAACTATAGAGGTTTGACTGAAAACAACTCCCGCTATTACGGACTCTCGCTATTACGGAATTACGGACACTTTTGTGGTACCAACGTAACAATTTTATTGTTTTCACTCTCGATAAAGCGGACACTGAAAAGTTCTCATGTAACATGATTACGTAAAATGGCAGTCTGTTCTTCTTCATTTGTCAACAAACACTTCAAAATAGTCTGGAATGTTTATTTTCTCGTACGGCCGGTCAGACTTGTTTCATGTAGACTTTTCGGTATCTTCACTTCAGCTTGCGCCTTTTCCTTTTAGGCTCTTCAGTCGCTAAGCCCTCATCCTCCTTTCTCAACGACTTCCTAGCACTCTCGCTACTGTTGATCAGCTCGTCCAGTCTTTCAAGATATGTTTGGTCACCATACAGTTCATAAATGACGGGAATCTCAAGCCCTAGACCGCCACCTCTGTTAATCCTCTTCCCGCAGATTATAGACAACCCTCTGTGGTTGTCCCTTTTCAAAAAGCACGACACAATTTTCGACAGCCCCAGAGGAATGTGTCCTACAATGCGTCCATTTTCTTCTGTTACGGCCACAGCAAACCTATCTTTTGCATTTTCTGGTTCTCGCTGAAGTGTCAATTGCTTGTTAATTTCAGGCTCAAATACATCTTTGTAGGCGTGATGACCTCTCATCCAAGAAAAATATCACTTGCATTCCTCATTAGTACGTTGTTCTGCCATGATGTATTAATAATGTACTGTTCACGAATTGCAAGTCTTGCGAGTTATGATGAATGCGTGTTACAAAATGTACTTTCACTGCGTGAACAGCGCGTGTTCGCATTACGAAACGTAATTTCCAGTTTCAGAAAACTATTTCACAAGCCATGTGCCATGTGCTTTGGTCATTCGATCGAGTTAACTGCAGCTGAACAAGTTTTCTGGATTTTCATCTACCTTTTGTCATGTCAGAGCGGAATTCCAGTAAGAAATAAAAAAAACCGAGGAATGAGCTGTCTTTGGATCAGCGTTTCAAAATAGTAGAAGAACACGAGGGAGGAAATAGCTCCGTACGTCAACTTGCTGAAAAGTATGCGTGTGGAAAAACCCAAGTAAGCAACATTCTTAAGAATAAGGAAAAAATAAGAGAAGAGTATGAAAGAGGGCTGCCTATAGCAAGAAAGCGAAATCGTACTTCCCAGTACTCGGACCTAAACGATTCTGTTTGGGAATGGTTTAAGAAGAAAAACGACCAGCATGTACCAGTTGACGGCCCCACGATCCAAGAGTTTGCACAAAAGGCAGCAGAGCATCTTGGTTACTCTGATTTCAAGCATCATGTGGTTGGCTCACAAGGTTTAAAGAGCGACATAATCTTTCCCAGCACAAAGTTTGTGGAGAATCAGCGGACGTCTCAGAAGATACAGTGGTTTCGTGGAAAGAGCGTCCGGGATCCATTATTTCTGGTTATGACCCGACAGACATTTGGAACCCGGATGAAACCGGCCTCCTGTTTCGCGCCTTACCCGACAAGAGCCTTTCAGAGAAAGCCAAAAAATGTAGGGGTGGCAAGAAATCAAAGGAACGCTTAACTGTCGCCTTGCTGGTTTCTGCAACAGGGGAAAGGAGAAAGCCCATTGTCATTGGAAAATTCGCAAATCCAAGGTGCCTGAAAAATGTCAATAGAAATGATCTGCCTTGCGAATATTTACATCAAGCCAAGGCATGGATGACGTCAGATCTCCTCCACAAGATTCTAAGCCAATTGAACAGCTTCTTCAAAAGCAAAGACAGGTCAATATTGCTTTTTCTGGACTCTGCTGGTTGCCACCCGTATGACCATAAAGGCGGTTACTCCAATGTCAAACTTGTGTTTTTTCCTGTAAATTGCACGTCAAAACTTCAACCCCTAGACTTAGGCGTAATCCAGAACTTTAAGGTACACTACAAGAAGTTACTGTTAAGGCATGTCATCACCCTGGCTTCGGAGGAAAACAGCGCAAGTGGCATCGCTAAAACCCTCGATGTTCTGCAAGCCATGAACTGGATGGCAACTGCATGGTCCAAAGTCGAGGCTTCAACAATAAGCAAGTGCTTTGCTGCTGGTGGAATATCAGCTGACGTTGCAGACGTAGAAGATGAAGGCGACCCTTTTGATGACCTGGACACAGAACTTCAGGATCTGATTGAACATGCTGCACCTGGCTGTGGTATTAGCACCGAGACATTCATCCGATCAGAAGAAGAATTACCAGTCTGTTATAGCATTTGCAACGAACAGCAGCTTCTGGACTCAATCAGTAACCAGAGTCAAGAAATTGTGATTGAAGATGATGGCAAAAGCGGGAGTGAAAACGAAGAGAGTGAAAGTTCATCTGCGGCTTGCCCACAGACTTCCACTCTAAAAAGCTTTGCAGAAGTTGTTGCCAGTGTTCAAGAAATACAGCGTTTCCTGGTACAGCATGGGCAAGTCTCACTGGCAAGTGATTTTAGTAGTCTTGGTGATAAAGTCAGTGAAACTGCTGTCAAACGAAGAAAGCATCAAAGCACGCTGGATGACTATTTTAAGAAGAAATAAAAGCATGTGATATCTGACTTAAACAGCCTGACGTTTGGCCAGGTTTCTTTTCAGTTGATGACAGTCTGCACAATGAACTGCAGGGAACAGTTACTGTTTGAAATAGACCGAGTTTGATCGTCTTTTTTTAAATTAATATTTCAGTTTCAGTTCACGTTGTTATGTTTTTGTTCGGCACGGCAATTGAGGGACCGTATCGTTTAAATGTGGTGTTTATCGTATACTTGGCACATTTAACACATTAAAGATATAAAATTACCCCACTGGTATTGTGTGTATTAACTTAGCACCCTTTAATGGCACATATTTCCGTACCCCGCTATTACGGACTCTCGCTATTACGGACACTAAACGCTGGTCCCGAGGGTGTCCGTTATAACGAGAGTTGACTGTATAACTAAGTATGCATCTATTGAAATCATTTTCAATACAATTTTTATGGACAAATCAATATTTTAACTCTCTCTAAAAAAAATCTATTTTTCAAATTAAAACGAAATCCATACTTACAACGATGGGAAAATGAATAAACACCATAACACCGTCAATGATTTTCCGATAAAATGCGACACATCAAAACTTTGACTTTTTTGTTATTGGTCACGTGATCATGGCCGTGGCTCGATGACGTCATTTTTGGGTTTAGGACTGAGTTGAAGATTTGACCGTATGTAAACGATTAAAATTAATAAAAATAAATAGCCATTACTGTCCCTAGCAACGGGTCCGAAAATATATGTCAGTGAGCCCTTAATAAACTAATTTGTTGCAAAATAGTCATTGTCATCATTACAAATACAGGAATATCACAGGTAACTTAGTGCTATTTTACCCATGAGAAGCTCCAACTTTATTATAACAAATGGTAAAATAATTATTTACTAAGGTCCAAAAAATTCATTTTATATGTATAGCTATATAGATATTTGTATTAAAAAAAGTCAATGTTATAAAATGCCAACATGCATGATTATAGGAAATTAATTTACTGGTGTTATAATGATGTATAACACTTAGCTTGAAATAGCGTAAATGGAATTTCTGCCACTCAATACTCTAAGCTTAGAATAACAGTGTCACATCTATAAACCTTGTCTAAGACATAAAGAATCAGATCTTGGAATATGTTAATAAAAGTACATTCCTTGGAAATAACCAATATAATGGGAAGGAAATGATGAATTGCATGTAATTATAGCAACGTTTTGTAGAACTGTATTGTAATTTTTGGATTGGAAACATTTTCCGTTAGAACTAGGTACTGGATTACTAGTTAGTAGTAATGCATGATGTTCTATTAATTAACAACTTAAGGTGATTCCACCACTTAAGGTGATGCCTGACAGCTCCTTAACCAACACGGGCACCCCCATTTTTCAAGTTCAGCGAGCCACGAGCCAAATTCGTTTCCGAAGTACAACACCTAACTCGGTTCATTGAGGAAGTGGACTCTGAACTACATTCAAGCTTAATGATGCTCATCAGGCAGCTACTAAAGATGAAAAATGGCTGTGGACTTACCAAAAGTCGCAGATACACTATATTGAAGACTTTATTGCAATTCAACAAAGCAAAATGCCAACGTCAGAATGACGTTTCCAGTAAATTCGAGCCTTCAGTATTTTAGAACAGCAGCACTTTCAACGGTAACTCCAAATATGAAGTCACGAAATCCTATGGGGCGTGTGTATGCAGAAAATCACTCAAAAACGTAAAACTCCTCGTGTCAATGGGTTAAATATAATAATATTAAATTTAATTGCAGCGAAGACCGAGTCAGATTTTGGTAGTCCAGAATATTATTCTCTTCCACAGTAATTTGTGTTTATAAGTATCTGGGAAAGGTACATTAGAACAATGCTTGTGCTTCCTCCCAACAAGTATAACGAGTAGCCCAGTTGCCCTCAAAATCGATGCCAAGAACACTGTTCAGGTGAACTTGCTGGGCAGGCGAATTTTGTGGTATCCAAAGTCTGTCATTGTGTTTTTGAAAAAAACTGAACAGTAACAGTTTTTCGCACCATATTGAAAGCAAGAACGAGTGCTTTCCATACAGGATCTTCAATATCACCTCTTACTAATATCATATCATTCCTAACAGGATAATAGGGGACAACAACCGTACCAGCACTGATTGGAAAAATTCTTCTCATGAAATCAATAACTATGTACAATGGGCGGCCAGTTTCATCAGTTTCATGATGAAAGAGCATCACTTTTCTGCTGATGTTTTTAAGTGGAGCAACTACATCATTGTCTGTTTCACTAATCACCTTTGCTCCATTGTTGCTAAAACCCTGTTCTTCAAATTTCTTTGCTCTGAAAAAGAGTTGCCATTTATCCACAACAAACACAGAGAAGAGATCCAAAAGCTTAACAACTGTCTCTCCACCTTGAGTTATAACAGCATGTTCCTTTTCTCTGTAGAGTAAGCCATCATTACTATGAGAGGGAAACCATGCACCACGGCAACGGGTGCCATCTTCGTTTATGTCTGTAATGGCTACATGGTCTGCATCAGTGATGGCTTGACGTATTATTCCATTCACTAGGAATGACTGTGCACGTCCTACTAAAATGACACTTTCATCTGCTTGGTAACGTACCCGTCCATGAGTGTAATACAGTTTTTTGGCCTGTGCAACAGATTTTGCCCACAATTTTGGTCGGGTTTGTTTTGTCTGGATGAGGTCCTTGCTCTTCAGGGTCTTTTCTAAACTTTAAAGCCTCACGCCTTTCTTCGGTGGCAGCAAAAGTGCATTCAATATTTTTACGATTGTTTGGCTGACGTACATATCGCCTAACTGCCCTCTCTTTGTTCCAACAAGAGAAATTGTCTTGCCCACTAAAATTCAGTGTATCTTCTTTGAAATGCAGAAGATTGTGGACAATCATTGTGCAAGCTGTTGGACCTCTTCGGTCTTCATGCAAAATGGCATACCTTAATGACATTTCTCTGAAAGTGTCAGCATCACTTTCAGTCCATCCATGCCTTGCATGGTTCTGGAGAAATTCGACCATGCGAGCAATGCATAACCATTCCTCTTGTTGATCATGTGACAAAAGTCCATCAAACACAATTTCTGAGGCAGGAAAAGCAAACTTGTTGAAATCATCAGCTTTCCAGTAGCCGAGACGTTTCTCAATACCCTTGGGAATGCGTGAGCTTTTGAATTCTGGGGTGCATGGAAAATTTGTCAAACGTTTATCTGCTGTGGCCCAGTCAATGCTATTGTCCTCATCTTCACTCAAGTTCAGTATAGCATTCTTAACAATGTTAAGATGAACTGTATGCATTTCGTCATATACTAAGTCTCTATCATAGCAAAAGCCATAAAGGTAAAACAGCCTATGCAAGATTGAGAGTCTTGTGTAGCCACATTCTTTGGAGCGACTCTGTCTAACAGTTGTTCTTTCTTCTGAGGCAATCTCATTGAACAAATCCAAGTTGTCAAGGACATTCTTCTTTTCTGCTGGAAAGCGGCCTTGTCTACTAAAATTAGGATAGTAGTAGTGAGATGTTGCTGAAATGTACACACTTTCAGGTTTACAACGCCGGCATCCACTTTTCCCCACTTTAATAAACTTCCCAACCTCGCACAACCCACTATGATCTCCTGAAAAACACAGTATCAGATGTCTAATTGTAGTCTTTCCAGCAGGTTTCCCACAAGTTGCTAGCTTATAGTTCACCTGAGTACCATTGATGAAACCATCCTCTATATCTACAATAAGTGGTTCCAAGAAAGGATCCAAAGAAATGGGTCTTTTCTTTGGAAGCATATGTGATGGGACAAATCCCACCACATACACTTCTTCAGCTTTACATCTTTCGACCTTTGACATTGTTGCTATGGTGACCTCAATAGCTCCACAGCCACGGAGTGATGAACTAAACGGTTGCCATCCGTCCCAGTGTGCTGAAAAGAAGGGATTTCCTAATGTAATTTCACACAATGGAATTAAAAAATAATGAAGTTAACTCATTTAACCAATACATTTAAGTTATGAGAAGAATACATAACCACACCAAAAAAGCAAAAGTTACCATTGGGGTTGTAAAAATTTGGATATTCTTTCATAACAATTTTTATAAGAACTACATTGTCACTTTTTCATGCATGGTTTGTACGCTTTTTAAAAACAATTATCTTTCAGGACATTTGTCTATTTTTCATCGATGTTATTGTTCTTCAGTTGCTGAACGTTTTCATTGAAAAAACTTTATAACTTAACACTCAGGCTTACAGATTTCCAGGACTTTCCAGGACCTGCAACCATTAAGTCCTTGAAATGCAAGAAAAAAATTAAAGGACTTGCATGAAGGCAGCATATTCTTTGCCTTTAATTTTATGCACAGGTCTCACTTTTAAAATTTTATTGACATCTTTATCTCTATTCAATTTTTCACTAGGTCTTACACAAAGTGAACAGGATAAAAATTGGGAAATCCTACAAGTACTCATTTAACCCTATTCAGACTGGTGGGGGGGGGGGGGGCTTTTCGAACCCACCCTCCAGTAAAATTGTGATAACTCTTACACCGAAATAGCTATCAGGCTGAAATTTTCTGACTTTTCCTAGAATTTATCTAGAGACATTTTGGTATCCATAACATGTCAGTGTGATTAATCATGTTGAAAAGGCAACCGGTTTTTTCCACATAGGTTTTCAAAATATTAAAATATGGTGAATTTTATATTTTAAGATCTTGTTCTTTGACTGATAGTGCATTTTCTTGTTAGAATAGTTTTTTTTTGGGACTAGTTCTTGAAAGACATCAAAAATTTTTAACATCAAATATTTGGGGGAGGGGTAGGTAAATTTTTGCTCTCTTTTACTTATAGACAAACATTTTGTACTATTTATTAAATAACGCTTCTAAGTTCATTGTTTGGATAATAGACATTAGTTTGATACCTGCTTTATACATTCTGATCCTTTTCTCTTTTAGATATTTTTTAAATTTTAATTTAAACAAAAATAAAGAAAATCCAAGATGGCGGATCCAAGATGGCGGATCCAAGATGGCGGACAATAATTTCAAAATTATAGTTTTATCGCTTTTTATTGCTTTTTCTCGCTTTACAAGTGTGTCTTTGTTTGTATTTATTATGTTTTAATATTAAAGAGATGATTTTACAGTTATATTTGATATTTTAAGTATCTGGATGGAAAAATATCAAAGAAACGTCGGAAAAACAAAAAATTACGTCATTGTGACGTCATAATTGGGTGTGGCAGGTCAAAACTGGGTGTGAGGTTTCCTTGTACGGAGGTGAACATTGTGTGAAAATTTCATGGTCCTAGCCTTACTGGTTCCAGAGATATAGAGGGGGGTCCGAGGGGTCCGAGGAGCCCCCCCCCCCCCCCCCCCAGTCACAGATTGCCTAAAAAAGCCCAGTCTGAATAGGATGAAGGCCTTCTCTACTCCACTACTATATAAAATTTAGTTTCATTACTGGCAAGGGCATGCACTTGAAACAACTTGAAATAGAGTGATCAAGTACAGTTATACACAAACTCACCATCATATGCTATGTTCCTTGGATCTCCTCTAGTAGTCTGTATCTTGTGTTTAAAAGTATGATAACATCCAGGGCACTCTATTTCATGCTCATCAACAGTACCAGCAACTGTAAGTGATTCTGGATCATATCAGCTGATATAACAGACTTGCAATCAACTTGTGGGCATCTGACGGGGAGAACCCACTCTTCATCTGGATT
>JAJGOT010000002.1:1995000-2010000 GCA_022457155.1 Cladopsammia gracilis
TGGTGATTTACATCGCGCTGGAGATGTCACCAAACAAGAATTTGACGAACAACAAGAAAAAATGTTGAGGGACTTGTCCAACGCAGTCTAAATTAATCGCGTCACTGAGGAAATTGTTTAAGAATTTTTATGATTAATATCGAAATTAGCATTTTCCCCGTGAAAACTTTAATTAATATTATAATTGTATTTACTGTCCAAGCTACGTACGTTTATACAGTTTGAATCATAAAGTTTTATACCTTATTAAGGCGAGTGTACCTCAACTGACCGTATTACGAAATTATATAAATGGCATTTTGATACGCGCGCTTTAAACAAAAACTCCTGTAACTTATACATATTCTGAAAGCTTGATAATTATATAATTATTAAGCTTTCAGAAACTGTAGAAGTTGTTTGGGTTTCTGTTAAAAGCGCGCATGTAAGAACACGATTTCTTAATACGGTCTGTTGAGGTATACTGATAGTCCTTCAACTATGTCCTTATCATGAAACAAAATTCTAACTTCTAATCAAAACATGAATTCGCGCAGCCTGCATTATAATAATGCTCTTCAAGTGCAAACACTAAAAATAGAACCGGAACCCTTGCTATGTCTATTTCTTCTGGATCAGGGCTGACGAGAAACATAAGTTCGTTTGATCTTATCCATGACTTAACGATTGAAAATACTCCTTCTATCGGATTAAGCTCCGGGCAGTAAGTGTGAAGATATACCAGAATGGTTCCTGTTGCTTCGATCATTTGTTCAACCTCTGGGAGGTGGTGGGCTGCATGGTTGTCTGTAGATAAGAAGAAATGTTTAGCAATAATACATGTACATGGTAAAACTCTGTCGAAGTAAGAAAATATGATCGGAAAAAACTGTGAAACATATACGATATAAATAAATGAAATCATTAAAACATGAATAAAAAAATTGGGTTTTCCCGAAATGTTCTAACACTGCGTTCATGATTTAACTACTTTACGTGGTAACTTCGATTGAAGTCAGGCGAAGCACGTTATATATAGCGGACGAGAGCGCAGTGCCAATCGCATCCGATAAGATCTTCACAAGTAAACAATGCAATTATAAACATGTTAATAGAAACGTGTTTCGTTTGAATATTAGTTTTACTCTCAACGTGTTTCAGTGCTAGAAAGTGTTATTTCCTTACATACCCATAACAACCACAGAGTTTCGATTAACTCCATTATACGGTTGAAGATTTGGTACAACTTCCTCTCTCAAAAAACGCAAAAATCTTCTCCCATTAAACGTTTTTCTTGTGAGACGTGCGGCAATAACGCCGTTGTAGCTTACTGCCGACATGGATGTAATTCGCGGCGCCCACGGTGAAACGTATCTGCCAGCTGCTATTTGCCCCTTAATACTGTATCCATAATTTCTGGTAATCCGACGATCCTAACAGAGTGAAAGATGATTATGTTAATAAACGCAATACATAGTTATTATATTTGAGAGGATTGCTATAATAACCGAAATTAAATCAAGACAAATATACTATTTATATTCGGAAAAAAAATCTGAGAAGTCTCGGAGTACATAGCAACGTAGAATTGTAGGATTTTCCCCGATTCCACGGCGATAGCGTGAATTTTTTTTATGTCGGCCCGACGTTTTTGCCTGCATGATATATCACGCGATAGAAAGCAAATGCAGCAAAAGTTTCGCACTCTGGGCAAAGCCGTGTCCTTTTAAACGCCTCGGGAATGCTGGATACTATTGTGACGTATTAACATAGCGCAGAAATTGCATCTAGAAACTTTGTTCTCGATTCGTTCCCCTTCGTACAAATGTCACAGGACATCCAACACCGGAGTAGGAAGCGTCTCCTTCGTCGACGTGATAATCATTCAGACAACAATTTTTCTCATAATGTATATCAGTAATTCAGCTTCATAAATGGAAAAGTTCAATTTTTAACAAGTGAAAAATAAAACGTGACCTGACAGAACAACTTGTGTAACCAGAAAAACGACTCTAATACAATTCATAACAAAATTATTCTGTGCCTAAGGGGCACTTACAAGACCCTAAAGCCCGACTTTACTACTCGTAGAGTTCTTCGGCCAAAAGTAATGGGCCAAAATGTTACTTACTCAAACCCAGGTGATTAAACTGTAACAAATTAAAATACACGAAACCTACTAGTTTCCAAAAAATTGACAGACGCTTAAATGATTAGTTTCTTTCTCTTATTATGATCTTTTATAAAGGTAAAAACTGGCAGAGAGTACTTGCACTCGAATCAAAAAATGGTCTATCGTACCGGCTCAAAATTCGCACCTTAATAGGCCTTTTGTTGTAAGTGACACTGCCGAAACCATGCCGAAACCATGCCGAAAAGTTCGTGGATAATCGTAAAATCTTCGGCTTGACAACCTGAGCGCGTGCAACTTTGTGCTCACAAAGAAATCCGCTTTCTGAAATAGACTGATAAAACTGGTTCAGACTTAGATTTTCGTTTTCGTCTTGTAGATTGTGTGCTCAAACAAGCGCACTTCACTTTTTTTTTGCTTCAAAACACCACACATAAGCCATTGTTTTACCGTTGATCGTTTTTGCCCTTACATGGACAAAAACGATCAAGACAATGCCTATTGTTGTCGAATAGGCCATTTGCACGATGACGTCATTTGACTATTACTACCAGAATCCTTCAGTTTTTTGTTTTGTAGTGCAAATTAGGGCTATTGTTATTTAAACCCCACTGGGATTACAAAATTTAAGTAAGAAAGGAAAAACGAAATGAATTCTGGTTGTAGTAGTCAAATGACGTCATCGTGCAAATGGCCTATTTGAGGCCCTTCTCTTGATACGTACAAAAAAACACTCATCAAGAAAAATTAACTCCTCTGGACGAAACACGGAGACAATCTCTTGGTACTCCCTCTTCAATTCGAGGTTTTTCTGTATGGATATTTTCTTGACCTTTAAAATAAAATAAAAAATAGGTGTTAAGCGAGCTTGAACCCTTTTCAGGACCCTCCCTGTTATTCACCCGGAAACTTACCCGCTTACGTGAATATCCATAGCGTTTCAAAGCGCGATGCAAGCCAAATATATCTGAGCAACTTCCAGTTACCGTTGTTAGATATTCGTTCATTTCTTGTAGGGTGCCGGTTGGGTTACTTAAGACGTACTCCATTAAAATTAGAAGCTGTGCTCTGGTGAGCAAGTCAGTTAGGTCTGGCCTTCCGAGTTTCGCGGACCGTACGTGTCCGTAACGAAGATATCTCCGGACTATACGATGAACTGTTGAAATAGAAATCCCTAGCCTTCTAGCAACTGACCTGGGAGATTTATGTTGCATGATATTAAGCCGGATAACTCTCCAGCGAAGATCGTTGCTGTACGCCATTGCCTCAAAAGAAGCATTGGCTTGAGTCATTCTCGACCCCAGAGCTCTTCTCTTTTACGCATGACCGAAGGAGAGAAGAGCTCTGGGGAAGCCTGTAACAGAGTTAACTGCGATTGGTTTTCGGATGAAATAATGCAAATGCATCCGATTGGTTCATTTTTGAACGCGCGAAAAGTCAAACAAACGGCGCAAATTTTCCCGGGCAGACGGGCAAGCTTTGGCTCGTGGCAAAAAGTTCGCAAGAAACCGCGAAGGCTCTGGGGGGAAACAGTTCGCAAAACAAACATGAACGGATCGAGCGAAACCCCGAAAAAGCCGTGCAACGCAAATGTTAAAATCTGTCGTTGCTGTAATTCACATCTTTTAAACTATTATGATCGAATCGACCTTTTCGGGAAGACATCGGAAAGAGAAAATCTTCTGGAAAAGCTAAACGAAATCGGGAAGATCGAAGTGTGCGAACAAGATGAAGACTTCCTTCCGACCAAGATATGTAGGAAATGCTACAGGAAAATAACTGGACTAGCAAAGGCTATAGGTGATTTCCGAAACCTTTGTTCTAAATCAAGAGAAAATCAGAATGAGGATCTAGAGAATGTGCGCCTTAAACGAGGTAGGAAGGCCTGTTCGCCTCAGGAACCGAACGAAAAACGAAGGCCGGTTGTGACAACTGAGGAAAACAGCACTGCTTCGAGAATACGAATGTCTTTATTTTCCCCGACAACCGATCAACACCCTGGGTCCGCTGTTAGTACTTGTGACATTCTCCCTTTCCCCGCGACTACAGAGGAGAAAGATGAGTCGGTTGCAGAGGAACAATCAAATCACCAGATACATGCTTCAGAGATTTTAAAGGATGCAGGGCTTCGAAACCAAGGGTTTGTTTTGAATACAGTCGAAGCTCTCGGACTTTCGTAAGCGGACAACTCTACTTACGGCCGCCTTGAATTCACGAGAATAATCCCTTAAAGTGGCCAGCCCCAGTTTAATAAAATGGACACTTTTTCTGCTTCCCGAGGGTGTCCGCTTATGGGAACTTCGACCGGCTGTAGTAATATGATCGAGTAGTAATATGAATCGAGTGAATGGTTCAAATCTCGCTTTAATAAGAATATGCATAAGTATGTTCTCTTCAAAATATCAAATTAAAATGAAATTGACTGAGACATACCCTATCGAAACAATTGACTATAGGGTTAAGGGATAACCTACTAAGTAAAAACCCGCAAGTAAGAACCTACATTTTTTAGAATTAGCCTAAACAGGTTCTTGTTTAAATGGTAGTTAACACAATTTTAGGCTATCTAGGTTCTTAAATAGGTTCTTATTTCTGTGTAACAACAAATAAAATCCAGCTACAAGATAAAATGGTAATCAGCCTATTTTTCAGTCACCCCACCCACCCCTCCCCCTCAACAACGCCCTATTACATTAATTGATTTGTCTGCACAGCAATGGCAAGCTCCTGTTTTTCCAAACAGGATTCTTACCCAGCTCTGCATCACTAAGTGATGATTTTTGAAAATAAGAACCTGTTTTTCATTTTCTAGGCTAAATAGGTTCTTGTTTATAGGGGGTGTTAATGACAAATTTGAGGCTAACAGGTTCTTAATTTTTAGGTTCTTACTTGCGGGTGTAGTTGACAGAAAAAAAAACAAACAAACAAAACTAAAAAAAATAAAAACAGTTTTAGGGAAACTTAGGTCTTAATTACTTTAGCTGAATAAGGTATTAGCATCCTCCAACCCTTTAACAGTTCCCTGTAAAAAGTCATTAGGTAACCAATTCTTGTTATTATCTCATTAACCCAGCTGCTTCAGTCATGCAGAGCCCATATCTAAAGTAGCATTGTCAAAGCTGCTGTGTACTGTAAAATGGGGAATACCGGGGGACATTGCTAAGGAAACTCTTGCTATTAAATGCATCAAGGGAGCCATCAAGCTGCAGATACTTAAGGAGATTAATGACCAGTGCCAGTCACTGTGTGTCAGAACACGTGGGCAACCCTCCATTCTAAAAGATACTTCTGTAGAAGCACTGGAAAATGTGGACTGGGGAAATATCATGAGGGAAATGAGGGAAAGAGTACCAGATGTACTGGATTTTATTGCAACAGTGGCTGCTCCCAGACTGAAAAAAAAATGTGGAGGACCAAATTCCCCCGGTGTGCATGGTCTATGCAATGATGATGAATCAAAGGTGGCAAGAACTAAGCCTCATACAAAAAATATCCACTGTAATTTCGGGAATTGGCCACAGCAGTAAAAAGGTGATATATATAGTTTCATGTTTTTATCAGTCAAATTACAAGATCATGAATAGTCCAGGTTGATGGGATTTAAATAAATTTTATGGTAGTACCCCTTTTTGCCTTTTAACACATACACACATGTATTTTCCCTTCGCAAGATGTACATGTAGTCATATCTGACTTATATGACAACATCTTTAGTACAATCTTTGTTGTGTAACTCATGTACAATATTTCTCTCAAATTATATTTAAAATTCAAAAGACTACATAATCTAGATTGATTTGCTTATGTAATAAAATCTTTGAAATGTTGATTTTTGTTTTTGTTTTATTAAATTGTCACTTAAATAGACCTTTGAAAGAATGAGAAGTCTGGGTGTCTGCCAGTCAAGGGCAAATTACTTGAAAACCATGGATGCCATAGGTAAATAACCATCTTCTAGTTATTAATCCATATTCGATGCTATTGTTGTTACCGTTTTCTTGATTACATGTAATGGTGGCTTTTTTTATTTTCTTTATTCAAATTATAGGTCATGAGCTTGTAGTGAAAGTACGCAATGTAATGAAGGAGAACAGTTCAATGGAAATAAGAGTTACCTTTGACAATTTTGATTTCAAAATGCTAGCCAACATCATCTTGAAGAATCATAGGAACTCTGATTTCCATTGGATCACACACTATTTAACCTTTGATCGGGTTTCAAGTGCTGGGTTAGATGATTCAAAACCCTTGGCTGACATAACTACTTTTAGCAATTCCAATTACTTGCTTAGTAAGGATGAGCTACAGCTGTTTAGACGTGATTTCACCATCCTTGTCAGCCGAGTACTGGTAGAATTCTTTCCCTTCCTTAAATCTCTGGTTATCCCAAAACACATCAAGCATCGCTACTCAGAAGAAATGGCAAAGAAATCGGTCATTGTGAACCTACCCATTGTTCCTTTCAATCAGTCAAAGCATGCTGATGTTGTTCAGTACCTGGAAGTACTACAAGACTTACTCTGTGAGGTCCATGCCCCAGATGACATGTATCCATTGAATGAAGAGGTCCCCAGTTAGAAAAATTGGAAAGAACAGAGAAAATTCTTAGGGGTAGGTAAAGGAGTAAAGAACATGACTTGTTTAATTTGTCATTAATTAAATCATTTAATTATAACAAAATATATATTGCTTTATTTCCATTTAAAGAATCGTAACTTTTTATTTAGCAAAACTTTTGCTAACATTTAATGTTATAATGAAAAAAAAATACTTTCCCATTAATATTATTAATCCCAGGGTTCATGCCCCAGTCAGTCATAATTTTGTGTTGATATTACATGTATGATATTTAAAATTAGACTAAATTTTACTCAATGTTATGGACGTGGTGAAATGCTGACAATTTCTTATTCAAAAGTCATGTGTGAAGATAGGGGTACTCCTTTATATGATCTTTATGGGGACGTGCTGCTGGACAGGGTATGGTTTTTGTTCCCCCCCCCCCCCTTAAGCTTCCCCTCCCCTGTCCCCCTCGGGAAGACCTCACCTGTAAATGGCCATCAACTTAATTTTGTAGTATTTTTATGCCTTAGGAAAAAGAATCCCTCTTTATGGTGATCTCCTTGGTCGTGAACGTGTCACAGGAGCCAAGAAGACCAGAGCTGGTTGTGATTATCCATGCGAACGATTTGAAAACATAGTAGAGGCTGCTGCTATCTGGCATGCAAAGCAGTCGTTCCTTGGGGTAGGACTCAAAAATGTTTTATTTGTCTGTTATTGTGACTTCACCTCCAACATTCAAGTATATCCATAACATGATGAAATGGAACCCTTTTAATGAAGAAGTTGACCCTTTAATCCCCAATATCAAAACACTTACCTACAGTAATTCTCCTTTCTTGTCCACATACTTTTTTTTATAGAAGTAGTGGAAGAATTTGTTAAAATATCAAGAGAAAACATTTTTGCTGATCACATCCATAATTCCCATGAGTTGTTTGATTAATTTAACATATAGGTATTACAATGTCTAATAGGTAGTTCTCTTTTTTACTCCCTTCTTCAGTACATCTGGGAGCAGTTGTATAACACCAAATCTGCCAGGGATGTTGGCACTCTATACAACATCAGGCAGCGTTTTGGCCTTGTGAATGTTTCTTCCAAGGTAAAAAACAATTTTGAGAGTGCCAACTCCCTCATGCTGTCCACTACCAAAGCTTACCTGTGCAGTGCCTTCATGGAATATGCTGGACTGGAACGATTAGATGGTAACCCAAAGAACATCACAAGCCTTGAACCAAAAGACCTGGAAAAAGTCATTGGCTGTTTTGTTGATGAATATGTGATGGTTGAGTTTGATGTTGAAAAAGTCTTGCGACAGCAAAAAGAGCAGGCCCAGAAGCAGATGATCACAGCTCCTGCACCCAGACCTTGCCAAAGCTTAATGCAACAAGGTACAAAGTAACAAAATAATGAATACATTCAAACATAGTTAGGGAGGGGGGGGAGGGGGGGAGGGGGTGTAGTTAGGCCAGCAGCAAGGGTTTGTAATCAAATTTTACTGTAAAATTAATAATAAAATATGAATCCTTTTTTTTTAAAAAGATCCAGCACAGCTTATTAGCACAGTGGCTTTTCCAAGACCTATAAAAAGTTTACAATGTTTACATGTGAAATTAATAAATATCACTTAGTCTGTAAAAACAACAACTTTTTACAATACAATAAAATATGCAATCATTTATTTTTTTCAGATCAAGCCCAGCCAATTAACACAGGTCCTGTTTCAAGACCTGAGCAATCACAAATGCTGCCAGGTAAAATCAAGCTTATAGATTATATATATAAACATAGGTTAACTTGTGAAATTTATTTATAATATGACTTGTTCTATACATACAACAACTGTTCAGAGTACATGTACATAAAAATATTGATCCTTTTTTGTTTTTTTTTTCAGAACAAGCCCATCCAATAAGCACATGCCCTGTCTCCAGACCTCAGCGATCACAAATCCAGCCAGGTAAAAATGCTACATTGTGACAATCTTATTTTTTCAATAACACTGCATGACACAGTAGACACAACCCCTGCTATAAAAATGCAGCCTAAAGTTTCTCAAGGCCAATTAAGATGATGTCATAAGTTTACAACTTATTTTAACATAATTCTTTAATTCTTATCATATTTTTCAATTTAACCTTTTAACTCTATTATTGTAAGGTGCTACTGAACCAGTGAAAAGAGGTTTATAACTTATATCTTTAGTGCTTTTTAATGGCATCATTAACTATAATTTGATTGACCATTGCCTGTGCAGGTCAGATTGTTGCTCTTCTTCAACCAATGCCTGACAAGGGACCTGAAGTCATAGGAGTTGGGAAAGTAGTAGCTCCACCCCCCAACATTATAACTCCTCCAGCTACTGTGGTAGTTCATGTAGCATATGTAGAATCACAAAGGTCTGGAATTAACATCCACCAGCTCCATGTTGGACAGTATGTAGTTTGGCAGGAAGACCTCTTAGCTGTATGTGGTCAGAACAGTGCAAATCACAAAGCCAAGCATGACAAGCAGCAACCTGAGCCTGAGCCAGTTGCAAAGCCAGCAGCTACCATTTCAAATTTACCACCTCAAGATGCAGGCCATGATGACAGAATACAAAACTATGGCTTGCAAGTAATACAACTTGGTACACTACTGATGCAACTTCATGACACAGAAAAGGAGGGAGATAGGGAACGTAATGTAAGAAATGCCAAACTATTAATGCTATATTTTAGGTCAAGACCTAGAGGAATGAAGTATGCATTTGAAATGATGCGGTTTCTAACATGTGTAAAAGCCCTTTACACTGAGAAAGTGGCCCACAAGATAATTCATGGACAGTTTGTAAATTGGAGAGGTGGAGATGGAAAGAATGTTGCAGATGACCTTAAGCAAGAACACTTTGTGAAAGGGCACAAAACTGTTCTCAAAGACCTAGTTGCTAACAAGACTCTCAAAGCAGTAGAGAGGGGAACAAAGTCTTCCTGTGGTTTGAAAAGTATTTCAGACAATGTTGACAAGCAATGTAACATTGCTCCAGATTATACCCTCCACACCTCTCTTAGCAAGCAAAAAGATGAAAGAGAAATGATTGACCTTGTGCATAGCCTGAGGCCTTTTGTGTTCAAAGCAGGCCGCAACCATAACTCATTCCCAACAATTACAAACAGCCCCCTTGATCAGTTAGATGCTGTCAAATTGGATACATGGCTAACCAAGCATAAAAAAAGCTGGCTTCATGCATGTTGGCTGGAGCTGATGGCGACAGCAGTGATGATGAGGATGAGAGTGAAAGTGAGGTAGAAGAGGAGGAGTCAGAGGATGAAGATGACAATGACTCTGATTAGAACATTAAAAATTACATGGACATGATTGTAGTGAGGCAACAGCACTCTCTCAGAAAATTTTGTTTTATGAGATTGTCGGAAGTTATTTGGTAGAATGGGATAAACGCCAATTTTGTTACTTGAGTCACTAATTATATTGCAGACATTTGTTGCAAATTACACTGTAATGGCTGTTAGCTCAAGCAATCATGGTCATGTTTACCTTTCCATTAACAAATGGCATCATTAATCACAATTATTACAGATACTTTTGCAGTGGCTTCCTCCATTCAGTAATACTGATTAAGAGAAAACCTAAACATATTTGCCGAAGCCTACACCTTGGGCTTTGAAAGGACACTCTGTACAATTTCAAAAATAACTTTAGCATTGTCCTGACTAAAAACTGGCAGGGAAGAAAGAATAGCATCTACTGAGTTCAAATACTCAATGTTTTCCACTGCCATGTCAACTAGTTGCAAGCTGAAACCAGTTGATAGGCTAATGCTTCCAACACATGACCTTGAAGTTCCCAGGCCTTCACGATAAGAAAGAAGTTTTTGCCGTACCAGGTCTCTATGCTCTTTAGAGATGGCAATGGTGTCTGCAGGCAATGTACTGTCAGCATCACCTCCATGTAGATCTTTGTGTTTTGGGACCACATCTTTGCACAGTTCACATTTGCAAATGTTTCTGTGATGATCACAGCAATTGTGCCCACCATCTTTCCTCCCGGGAGCATAATACCCAAAGTATTGCAAGATGATGTCTCGTTTGCATTCTGAAGACTTGGCAAATTTAATCATGGTATCTTGTAGTCCCCGCTTTGCCTTACTGATATCATATGCATTAAAATAAAGAGTAGCCTCTGCTGGCAAGCCATCCCTCCCTGCCCGGCCTGCTTCCTGGAAGTACTCTTCCATGGTATAACGTACTCCCAGGTGAACAACCCTTCGGATATTTGGACAGTCAATTCCAATGCCAAAGGCAATGGTTATAAAGAAAACTCCGTGTTTACATTTATTGTTGACCAGCTCATCCATAATACGCTCTTGCTGGTGTTTTGGATATTGAGCGTGATACTGAGTAAAGAGCCTGTTCTTTGCTACCTGTTCTGCATCAATTGGCTCATACTGCATATTATCCAGCTCTGAACTAAAATACAAAAAACTTTCCGCACAGGTTTCAAGATCCCCATAAAAGATTGTCAAGGGCATGGCTGATCTTTTTGCCTTTAACTCATCGACATAAGGTTTGAGGACATTTACCCTTTCTTCCTTTGCAGCTGGCCGGGGTCTTGACTCAAAATAAATGTTTTCCCTATCTGGATTCACCTCAACAATAAAAGGGAGCTGGAGACCAATGGAATCAATTATCTTTTCCCGCTTGCTTTTTGTCGCAGTGGCAGTAAGTGCCATAATAGATACATCTGGCAATATGCTGCTTAGAGCATCTAGCTTTCAAAAAGCTGGGCGAAATTGTTTCCTAACATATGAAAAAGAAATGCAATTTTATTGATGAGGTGCACAACACTTCCCACCACCTTTTAAACTGTTTTCAAAGTTAAAAGGGAGTCAGCATCACAATGCACAAAACTATTATGTTCAATAGGTTTTATTGTACATAGATGCAAATAAACTTACAAATGAAACATTCATGGTCGAACATGTCTATCATTTACAACATGGTTTGGAAATATAAAATATTACTGTGAGGCTAGATGTGCCGGAAAGTAAACAATTTCTGAGCACGACATTGCAAAGGAAATCAAACTGAACAGAAGTACTCACCAGTCATCCACTAAATGCGCCTCATCCACGACAATACAGCGCACATTTCTCTGAAATGTGGCCGTTTTCAGCATAGTTTTGGTACTTTTCTCCAACAAAATTTCAGGGTGAGAGAACAGAAGTTGAAGTTTTCCTGCCGTAGCAAGGGACATCGCTGAGTCGATAGATTTCTTGGTACCGTCCAAAATAATTGCTCCAAGATGGTCGAGCTTACTTATCTGATCGCGCATCAGGGCATTTGGTGGAGAAATTACGACTGTGATTGATTTCCCTTTCACAGTAGGTCCGTTTGAATCAACAAAGTCGAAACCGTCACTTAACAGATGAAATATTAAGGACTTTCCAAATCCTGTGGGTAAAACCCCTAACACATCCTTTCTTTTACACACCACGGCTTCAATGATTTCTTTCTGTTCCTTTTTTAAACGAAAATTACAGTCTTTCCCAGCCTTTGTTAATGCAAATTCCAAGGCTCTAGCTAGCAGCTCCGCCATCTTGTTTTTCGACTACTGGGCATGCGCCCTGTAGACCATATAGCCAGATTTTGGCTACGCGTGCGCGGGGTTTCCCAGAGCTCTTCGGTCGCGCGGCCCAAAACAAAAAAAGACCGAGAGCTCTGGGGTCGAAAATGTGGCTTGAGTCAATAAATTGTCAGCGACTCATTTGTTTATATTCAGGCATTGAATAATTTATTCTGTAAAATTATCCAATAACGTTTTCCGTGAACAATGGTGCCGCTTAACAGACGCCCTGTTATTAACACTTGGCAAAATGTATTGTAGTTACTGTGAAAATGTGTCTACCAGTAGTAGGATAGGGACCTGTTACTCCTTTTTTTGCGGAGCAAACTCATTAATTTGCGGAGCAATCTCATGAATAAAACGCGGAGGTATGCATTAACGTAGATGACGTCATAAGCTATTGTCTTTAATCTCATTAATAAAATGCTGTGGTTTCTCATTAACTTGCTGTGGATTACATTAATGACTGTTATTGCTGTGGCATTTAATTACCTACAATAACCAGTTCCAAAAACCGGGTTACCAAGGATACCCCCTTTCACCACAATGGCGCAATGAACTCGCCCAGACTTGCCCTATTGTTTCCACCTAATCTTCTACGTTGATTGGTTTATCCAGACATCTATTGTTGTTTTGTTATAAAAATACCAGAGACCGTGAAGCAGCCTCATTCTTACAACTCGCTTTTGCCTTGAGATTTTTTTCGAGTTTATTGCTACGTGCCACAAATCGTTCAACTTATTTCATTTGAAAATGGCGTTTACCAGAGTTTCAGATATTGCATCTGCCTTGAATGCTTGTACATCGGTTCAAGAATGGGAGATGGTATCGCCTTCAAAGTTGATTGATCCAAGAGACCTAAATGCAGCTATGAAGAGGTCTCACTATCCTATGAAGATAGTGGATGAAGTAGCAAATCGTCTTCAAGGTGCCACTACATTTAGCATACTGGATGCGAAGAGTGGTTTCTGGCAGTTGAAGCTAGACGAAGATTCATCACGCCTTTGTACCTTTAACAAACCGATAGGTCGTTACCGATTCACAAGAATACCCTTTGGAGTGAAATGTGCCCCAGAAATTTTCCAGAGGACGATGGATCGAATGGTTGAAGACCTGGATGGGGTTGAGGTCATTATGGATGATGTAATCATTGATGGAGATGCAACAAATCATGACGAACGATTGCGCAAATTCCTAGAAAGAGCATCGAAACAAGGTTTAAAGCTCAACAAAGAGAAATGCAAGATTCGTCAGACTGAAGTGCCCTACGTAGGACATCTTCTTACCGCCGAGGGCTTGAAGATTGATCCCCAGAAAGTAAAGGCAATTCAAGAAATGCCGGAACCGCAAAGTAAAGAAGATGTGAAGCGTGTACTTGGATTTGTACAGTTCCCGAGTCGGTACCTACCCAGCTTGTCCACTGTGGATGCTCCGCTAAGAGAGTTGGAGAAGTCAGATGTATTATTTCACTGGGACCAACCACAGAAAGAGAGCTTCAGCAAGATTAAGCAACTTGTATCGCAAATGCCAGTACTACAGTACTATGACGTCACAAAACCAGTAAAAATCCAGTGTGATGCAAGCGGAAAAGGGCTCGGAGCGGTGCTTTTACAAGACAGCAAACCTGTGTGCTATGCCTCTCGCGCACTAACTGACACTGAGACAAGATATGCGCCAATTGAAGCTGAAATGCTAGCAGTTGTCTTCGCTTGCCGCAAGTTCCATCAGTACATTTATGGAAGAAGTGTTGTCGTGGAGACAGATCACAAACCCTTACAAGCAATGAGTACGAAACCACTGTCACAAGTTCCCCTGAGGCTTCAGAAAATGATCCTCAATGTGCGTGGCTATGATGTGGAGATTCGTTACATTCCTGGTTGTAAACAAGTCCTGGCAGACACCCTGAGCCGAGCATCTGTGCCAAACACCGAAAGTGAAGTCTATGAAGAATTCCAGGCAATAAACATGATCCTGTCTGTTTCAGAGGAACGATACGAAGAATTCCAGAAAGAGACGAAGGTAGACCAAGAGCTACAAGCAGTTCTCAGTATGGTGACAAATGGATGGCCAGACACAAGAAAACAAGTTCCTATCGAGGCAAGACCCTACTGGACATTCCGAGATGAAGTCGCAACAGCAGATGGACTCCTCTTTAAAGGAACACGACTTATTGTCCCAAAGGTCATGAGACCCGAAATGCTTCGCCAAATCCACAAGAGTCATCTAGGAATAGCTAAGTGCAGACAGAGGGCCAGAGAAGTACTATTTTGGCCTGGAATGTCGAAAGACATTGAGCAGATGGTCACCAGTTGTAGTGTGTGTGCAGACTTTGCTAAGAAGCAGCCCTCAGAGCCACTGAAACCTACCATACCACCATCACTTCCTTGGAAGAAGATAGGAGCAGACTTATTTGAGTTCCGTGGAGAACATTACTTACTTTCTGTGTGCTACTGTAACAAGTTACCAGAAGTAACAAAGATGGAATCATTGAGAAGTAGTGCTGTAGTAGAAGAAATGAAACGGCAATTTGGAATCCATGGGATCCCTGCAGAAGTGGTCTCAGATAATGGCCCCCAGTTCACTAGCAGCGAGTTCCAAAACTTTGCGATAGAGTATGGCTTTAAGCACATCACCAGCTCACCACATTATCCAAAGGCTAATGGAGAAGCAGAAAGAGCTATCCAAACTGTCAAAAATCTGTGGCG
>JAJGOT010000002.1:2015000-2020000 GCA_022457155.1 Cladopsammia gracilis
CGAACTCAATCCATGGATTGAGTTCGATTAAGTTCGATTGATTTGCGCATGCACATGAATGAGCTAAAAAATACTGTTACTATCGGTGGATTTTTAATCGACCGATAGTCGACCAGTAGTCGACCGATACTCGGTGAAGTATCAGCCAGGCCTCGATGGCCTGGAAATGTGACGTTCGGCTATTTATAGAAACGCGACTTTTTCAAACTCGAACAAGTCAAACAAATTAATCAACATGTTTTCAAAAGTTTAATTGTTTTGTATTAGATATTAAAACAAAACAGATATTTCGCACTTTTGCAAACTAGCACAGTTTTTAAATGAAATTAAGTCAACAATGCAATTTTCCGGTCCCAGATATCTGAAACGTTCCTCCGTTTTTTCTAACAAACTCGTTAAAAATCGCCCACGGATGAGATCTTTCATTCCATAGATTCTAAACACTGAGTTATTGGACAGAAATTCTAATGAACGACCTGTCGCTTTATGGTTGCTCACTATGCTGGTCGCTGCTGTGCCTGCCCATATGTAGCAATATTTAATCCTTGTTGAAATCTATTTGATTTAAACTTTGCTATCTGTTAATTTAAACTTTTATCTGTGAATTTAAACTTGGTTATCTGTAATTTAAACTTTTATACTAAATTTCACTTAATCTTTATTTCAAATTATATGAAAACTTTCAGTTTTTTATTTAAACTTTGTTCAAAATACATTTAAACATCGTTCAAATGTCGTTTAAACTTCGATGATAAATTTCATTTGAACTTCCAAATTTTATTTAATCTCCTTTCAATTTTCATTTAATCCACGGTAAAGTTCATTTAATCTTCCTGGGGCGAGCTCGGCCAAGAAGCCTCGTTTTCAAATGCAGAACACGGCAGCCATTTTGTTTTAGTGCCTCGCAAGTTAGTTATTTAGTGCCCGCTGTTTGTGAAGTTTCCAAGCTTCTCCCTTCATATAGCAGACGATGTTGAGACGTTTTCAAAGTCTGTGTTAGAGAGATCGGAGGAAATAGGCTTACTTCAAGAAACATAAACGACAAACTGCAAGGCTGATATGACTACGTAAAAAGGTAGATTTTGCAAGACACCAATGTGACAGAAACCGATAAAGCAGGGTAGCAACCGCGGACAGCTGTTTCGCCCTTTCTTGAGGCTCATCAGCACGTTGTAGCTTGTAACAAACTAAGAACTACAAGAAAGCAGTCGTAAATAGATTGCACAATGACCCGTACACAATATCAAGTTCCGTACCTTGGAACCAACTTGTCACCCGCATCACGCGTGCCACATCACCTGTTGCGGGGAACAAGCCGTCCCAAGATGTCACAATGGTGTCTCGCAAAAACTGAATGTAGATGGCAAGCCAATGTAAACATTCAAACGCATGGACAAAACCATGCTGAAAGAGAACCAGCATATCGGATCAATAAATGACATACGGTCCCAAAAAAATATGAAAATAGAACCAAAATCTGCAAAGGACCGCAAACGATAATGCTGTAAACGATACGTAGGATCTGCGAAAGACCTTATCAGCCAAAAAATGGCTTGCCATGTACATTCAGTTTTTGCGAGACACCATTGTGACATCTTGGGACAGCTTGTTCCCCACAACACGTGATGTGGCACGCGTGATGCGGGTGACAAGTTGGTTCCAAGGTACGGAACTTGATATTGTGTACGGGTCATTGTGCAATCTATTTACGACTGCTTTCTTGTAGTTGTTCTTAGTTTGTTACAAGCTACACCGCGCTGATGAGCTTCAAGAAAGGGCGAAACAGCTGTCCGCGGTTGCTACCCTGCTTTACCGGTTTCTGTCGCATTGGTGTCTCGCAAAATCTACCTTTTTACGTAGTCATACCAGCCTTGCAGTTTGTCGTTTATGTTTGTTCATTTTTTGGCTGATAAGGTCTTTCGCAGATCCTACGTATCATTTACAGCATTATCGTTTGCGGTCCTTTGCAGATTTTGGTTCTATTTACTTCAAGAACGCCAAGATATTTCTGAGAACTTTCTTAATGACCTGCTAAACGCATGTGGATAACACTTGGAAAGACAGTGCAATTTTTGCATGAAATTGGAAACATACCTTTGTTGGATCCGGACGATTCCAAGAAATGGAAAGATTTAGAGAAAGTTTTCTCGGAAATTGAAAAGAAGTTTGTTAGGCTATATAATCACTATCATAACGAATCCAGAATCCACTATAACCATTGTCAGTTGTGGACACAAAGCCTGGTTACTGGTTCCAAAAGAGGTCTTGGTAGAATAACATGGGCTGAATTTCTCCTGCCAAGATCTTTCAAATGTTTAGAGTGTCAAGGTGGACTGTTATGCGCCATGTCCAACAGTATGGTCTGACTGGTTTGCAGCAGTTTTTCCAATATTTCAGACAACAGAATAGTCCATTTTACAGTTGTGTGCTTGGTAACCTTGCCTTTGAGTGGAAGTGAGGCTGGAGGTGAGCTTGCTTTGATAAAAACCTTTATGCCTTTCATATGTTAATAATGCTGTTCTCATGCTAACTAGGTAAATTTACATCTGAAAAGCTCCAAGGTCTGTATCATAACAAGGTCAACTTCAACCTCGCTTCCACTCAAAGGCCAGGACACTAAGAAGACAACTGTAAAATGCTCTATTGATGATATAATCAGGGACTATATATGTCACGTCATGGTTCCACCACTAGTGAGCCGCTTATGTCAGGCTACTTTAGGTCACTGGATTTGCATATTCAGAGAAGTAGGATTAAAGAGCTGCAATAAATAGAGTGGACCCCCGTAATACTGCCCTAAGATGGGGTGCTTTGGTATCAAGAAGGAGATACTTTCTACCGTGGCCAAATTCTTTGTGGCACATTGATGGACATCACTCTCTCATAAGATGGTAGTTTGTGATTCATGGTTGTTTTGATGGCAAATCTAGGAAAATAATGTTTCTGAGATGTAGCACCAACCATTTGGCAGAGACAGTCCTGGAACTTTTTAAGGATGCCATCAAGAACAACCGTAGCTTATGGCCCTCGCATATTCGTGTAGATTATGGCGTGGAGAATGTTTTGATGTGTGATGAAATGGTTGCCCACTGGCGAGAGGGGCAGGGTAGTCTCATTGCTGAGTCATCCACAAGCAATCAACGCATATAGAGAGACTTTGGTGGGCTGTACTTAGATGTGTCTGTCATCTCTCTTATTTTACCCTCTATGCAATGGAGCAAACAACAATTCTGGATATTGAAAATCCCATCCACATGTTTGCATTACATTTGGTTTTCACTGCTAGAATCAATACCACTCTTAGTGAATTTGCCACAATGTATAATAATCATAGACTTTCAACTGAACATAGTTGGACTCCCAATCAGACATGGCTGAGTGGAGTGCTCGATGAAAACAATCCATTAAATTCAAATGGTGGCCTGGATGATTCTGTTGTTGATCAATTTTATAGTGAAGATCTCGAGGGTCCACATCCTCAACCAGATGATGAAGGCATTGTTGTGCCACCTGTCCAAATACCTCACCACAAAGAAATATCAGATTTTGTTCTTCATCAGGTTTCTGTTATCAGACCATCAAGTCAAACTGGAATTGACGTTTACACTACAGTTCTATCACTGATTGTACAAACCCTTGAAGAATATATGTGATTCACTAATGCCAAACTTTAACAATATAAAGCCTGGTTTTGTTTCTATCAAATGGTCAGGAAAGGATGTATACTCTCTATTGGGCAAGAACTGTCAATCATGCTGAGAACTGCATTCTATGGCTTATAATTAGTTGACATAAATACTGTTTGAAATTTTTCTAGTAAAGCAATTGCCTTTACTTGATCTTGAGGGTTTAAGTAAGTTATGAACATCATAAGAGGCATGCATGTCTGCTACATTTATGAAAGTGTAGTTTGCTACATATATACCTGAAACAGATTTCTCCTAGTTTTGTGTGGTTTTTCCTTGAGAATGGCTGTTATTGCAAATCTCAGGGAAAGAATTTCCATGAACAATCAAATGGCGATAAAAAAATCTTGCCTTTGAAAATATAAGCTTGAACATTTGCATGTTATCTTAATGTTTTACTTTCCCTTGTCTGATAAAATAAGTGCCTCAATTGGCCAGGGTTGTTTTTGTTGCATTGTTGGGAACATGTCACTTTCAATCAGTTGATGGGAATGGTCTGTTGAGCCTTTGAATAAATAAATTGATATTTTGAATCCAGCATACACTTGTTTACCTTCCACTTCATCCTGTTTGTGAAAGCTCAATATCTGAACTCACTTGAACAGTAAGAACATTGACATTGAACACCTCCAGAAACAAACTTTTTATCTCTTGAAATATTTTTAAACTTTTTCAACCAGGAAACAATTTGTTTTAAATTTTTAATAATCTCATACATTAATGAAGTATTAATAAACCAATCATAAATTTTAAAAGTCTTTATTAATAGTAATGTAAGGTAATAAAATAAAGAGCTGTTTCCAATTGAGTGGCAAAGGTAATTTTGCAATTGCGCTTGTTTTGCAATGCTATGCTTTGTGATTGGCTAAAAAAATTACTGCACCACTTTCCAAATCAACTGACAATGGCAACTCGCATAATTTAGTTATAGTGGATTCGTGATGATAGTGATTATACAGCCTAACAAATTCCTTTTCAATTTTCAAGAAAACTTTTTCTACATCTTTCCATTTCTTGGAAAAGTCCGGATCCAACAAAGATATGTTTCTAATTTCGTGCAAAAATTGCACTGTCTTTCCAAGTAAAGGGTCTTACTTCGTGTACCGCACAGATGACGTAAACCAACAGGAAACATTGTTTTCGGTCATTGTTTTTGGGTAAAAGAATTATGATGAAACATTGTTTCCTTTTGTTTTACGTCATTTGTGTCCTCTACACGAAGTAAGAGCCCAAGTAAATCCACATGTGTTTAGCAGCGTACTAAGAAAGTTCTCAGAAACATCTTGGCGTTCTTGAAGTAAGCCTATTTTCTCC